>PVIJ01000264.1:242867-331750 GCA_004024925.1 Scalopus aquaticus
GGTGCTAATGGCCGGGCAAGGGGGTGTTGAGTGGGGAGCGAGGAGAGGGGCAGGTATAAGTGAGGCCTTACAACTGGTGAAGGATATGCATTACCCTACTTGTACTCGCTGTGTGAGTGGCCCAGCAGGACCAGGCCTCTGGGTGATGCCAAACTAGCCTCTCTCCCTCTTGCCTCTTCCCCCATTGTCAACTACAGTGGACAGGGCCTTCCTTGCAGGAAGAGGTGCATAGTAAATGTTTCTGATCAAAGAGAAGCTAGAATCATCTTCTGATTCAGTCCTAGGTTCTAGAAGCTTTGGGGCTGAGGCACAGGTGTCTTCCCTAGATTGAGGAGGTTATTTGGAAGTCTTTTCCACCTGTTTCCTCCTCCTGGTGTGCTCAACTTCTTGTAACAGCCCAAGGCTTTGTGAAATGCCTGCTGTGACTGAGGCTGGGGTCTCCAGGGATACAACTTGGGAGGTGAAGGAAGCTGGAAGTCAGTGCATGGATTTGCACGCCTACATTGCAGCACCCACATGGTGCCCAGAGGCTGTGGCCAGCTGGGGGGCAAGGCTGTGCTAGGCTCTGCTCTTCCCACTGTCTGCTGATCGGTCTTTTGTCATTCATTTATTAACTCACTTGTGTGCTCCTGTGGTCACTCTTGCCTTTGGTCATTTCATCCACCTGTTCTCATGAGTGCACCTTTGCTTGCCTTGGTGGTTCATTCATTCCTTTGCTCAACTCAGTAAGTTTGAACAGGGCTGGAGTCCACTGCTTGCTCTGCTTAGCTCTGTCATGACCCCAAGAGGGGAAGGTTTGCCCTTGAGAAGCATGGATTGACTGGGAGAGGAGATCTATATGTATGAAGGACATGCCAAGCCACATCCTCTGGGCTCACTGACTTTCCAGAATCTTCTATGCTCATACTCAGCAGGTTTCTAGATGGCAGGCTAAGTAAGGCCAGGAGAAGGTGGCCTGGTGAAGCAGGAGTTGCTTACCTGCAGGGCAGGCCAGAACAGGGGCCTCTCCTCCCCAACCCCTAAACTTGGGAGACAATCACAATTTTACTATAAAATTTTTTAATTTTTACAATTACTATTTTACAGCTGAGACTAATTTTTTTAAATTTTGAATTGCATGTGGAGAGACACTGTAACATTTTTGATGCTTTAAGCCTCTAAAATTCCTTCTAAAAAGAAAAATAAGTTACAAAGACTAATGCAGGGACTCAGTAAATACCACACAAAATGTCAATGATCTCTTATCTTTTTTAAAGAAATCAATGTTGGAGTCTCTCTTGTCCTGAGAGGAGGGGGTCTTAATCACTGTAGTTCTGCCTCTGGGCACATTTGGTCACGTTTGGAGGCATTTTGGGTTGTCACAATGGCGGACAATGATTGGCTTGGGGTGGATAGAGGCCCAGGGGGCTGCCCACACCCTCCTACACTGCAGGGACGCCTTTGCCCCAAGGATCGCAGTGTAGTGGGAGAAACCCTGCCTGAGATGCAACAAGTGTCTTGAATTTAGTATGTCAAGCCAGTCTTTTAAAAAGCACATGCTGAAAGAATATTTAGTACTTTATTGTTATGCGGTTTTTAAAAAAACACACATTTATATGTGCTCCAGGAGTTCTATAGCTGGCTTTGTTCATTTGACATGAACAAAGGGACACCTGTCTGCCCACCCAGCCATGAGTCTGATCCAGACAGCGCCAGTGCGAGGGTGCTGATGGTTTTGAGAACATCACGTATCGACACACACAGATCTAGTTTGTTCAATGTCTATGGTTTAGCCACTTTGGAGATGGGCCACATTTTATTTATCTAATCTCTTGATGGACACCTAAAAAAGTCTCTAATCTTTTTCATTGTAAATGCGACGATAAGCAAATCTTTGCACATGCTCTTCTCTGGGGTAGATGCTGGAATGAAGCTGCTGGCATGTGGGAGCACAACTTTCCGGCTCACACCCTCCCCACCCTCAAAACTGTCCACTGCTGAACTTGGTGAGGTGTCAGAGACACATCGCTGTTTCATTAGCATTTACTTGATGAGTATTGAGGTTGAATATCTCCCCACATGGCTGTCAGCCCCTTGGGCCTCTGAATACCTGTGCAGGGCTCGAGTCACAGCACCCCAGTGATGCAGATTGCAGTTGGGGTCACATCCCCTTCGGGGTGCTTGGCCGCTCATTCTTGTCCAGGGTCCATGCACAGTGCTCCTTTGCTGCTAGCCTCACCACTCTCCCCACACGACACAGCTGAGTGGGTTTTGGCTTTTCATCTTTGCTTTATGAGATTACACTGTAGTAACCTTTGGAGGTGGATTTGCTTGAACCTCCCAGTGTGTCCTTAGAGAGTAACTTTGTTTCCAGAGTTCTGGGGGCTTGTCACTCCTGGGCTTCCCATGTCCAGGCTGAGCTGGGGTTGTGCTGGTCTGCTGACATCCTGCTTTGTCTCTGCAGGCAGACCTCTGCGTTATGACCCGGCTTTTGGGCTACGTGGACCCCTTGGATCCCTGCTTTGTGACTGCTGTCATTGCCATTGCTTTTAATCCATTCTTCTGGAATGTGGTAAGTGCCCTCGCACTAATGCTGTGGGGCTGAATGCCTGGATGGACAGATGGCTTACCCACCCTGGTCCTTCTCTGACCAGCATGGAATCACTCTGCCTGCTTCCTCATTGAGATTGGCACCCAGTTTTAGGGGAGACCGACCAGGGAAGCTCCTCACCTTGGGGATCTCACATCTTGGTGTCAGCAGATGGTCCTGGGCGGCTGCTGGGCTGGGCTGGGGCTGCCTCTGAGTGCCTGGTGATCTCACTTACTGTCTTCAGGAAGTCGGTTGTCTTGGTTTAGAGACTTTTGTCCTCCTCTGTATGCCAACAATAAAGCTGTTTTCTTGTGAATCCCTACCCCCTCAGATGTGCTCTGTAAGCATGATGATTTTCCCTAAACGGGGTTTCTTCCGAAAAGGTTTGCTCATTACAGAACTGGTATGTGCTGGGTGGGAGGAACAAGCCGGCAAGAAATGAAAACAGGAGACAAGGCACTAGTACGTCTTTGGGTGCAGGCGTCTCTGGGTGCCAGGAGACCTGGGAGGACAGATGGAGTACTGGGCCCTCTGGGGACTTGGAGAGGGAAGGGCAGACCCTTCTGTAGCCTTTCTCTGAGACTCCCTCTCCTGCCGAGATGGTGGGGGAAGTGATGTCTCTGGAGGATGGAGAGGGCAGCATAGCACTCCTGAGGTTGCTTCCCAGGCTCCTGCCTAGCGGACCAGCCAGCTGGTGCTCCCTGGGGCTCAGTCATGCTCAGGTTTGCTGATGCAGAGCCAGGAACGCTCTGTGATCACCCTCAAAGGGACCCTGAAGAATAATCCAATCTCAGTGTTAGCAACACACTGTTCCAGACTGTTTCCATCTCAGGTGACCCCTTGGTCCCAGGGACAGGACAGGATGTGTTTTTCGTCTGGTTTTCTCCATTAGTGGTGGGTGGGAGTGGGGCGGGGGTGAGGCTGCTCGTGAAGAGATGAATATGTTGTCTGTCCCTCCTGCCCTGAGCACACCGTGCCTTCGGGTGGTCAGTGGGGTCTCCAGTGGGCCAGCGGGCGGGGACTTGGGTGCTGGGAGCACTGAGGAACAGATTGAGAGGTCGGTTTGTACAAAGCCATTCTTCAGGCCTGGGGACCCTCACCACGCTCTCTGGAGGCTTTGGTCCCACTTTGCCTGGGGGATCCTGACCAGACACAGGCCTCCCCAGCTGGGGCTCGTGGGACCTGCAGTGCCCAACCCTCCCCTCCACGGTCTGCCATCCCCTCGCTTTCATCTTTCCCTGCCTGTGTGCCCTCTGCCCACTTCACCTTTTTATGCAGGAGACAGTGAGTGGTAAAGAGGTAGGCTGCAAAATGGTGCCCTAACAGACATGCCTGGCCTAACTAGGTTAAGAACCTTGAGATGGGCCGATTGTCTTAGATTCTCAGGTGGTCCCTTAACTGCAGTCAGATGTGTCTTTATAAGAGGGAGGCAGTGGCAGAAATGAGGATGCTGCCTGGAACGCTAGTGATGTGGCGCCAGCCCAGTAAGGCTACGGCTGCAGGAAGAGACAAGGGTGAATTCTGGGGGTAGGGTGAGGGAGCTTTACCCTGCGACACTTGGATTTTGGTCCAGTGATACAACTTTGGGCTGTGGCCTTGAGAGCTGTGAGAGAATACATACCGGTTGATATAAACACCCAGCTCCTGGTACTGCTGCAGCAGTTGCAGGAAGCTGTACAGGGTGCCAAGTAGGCCGTTGGTCCTGGTAAAGACGGGGTGGGCTATGGAGCCAGCTCTCCTCCAGGGAGCCCTCACTCTGAGTCCCAGGGCCTGGCTCTGATCGCCAGGCGACTGAGGGCACGGAGCTCTCCCAGAGAGGGTGGCTTGCTGGGCACACAGCAGGTCCTGGGACCCTTCGAGCTCAAGCCCCGTGGACAGCGTGGTTGTTTATATATATATATATATATATATATATATATATAATTATTACTATTATTATTTATATATTTTACATTATTGCGTATTCCCCTTGGGTAACCCAGCACAGATTTACCCGTGAACTGTCACCATAGTCCCTTGTGCTCTTTTCTCCCCCGTTTTGAGCCCTTATCTTCCCCCTCCCTCACTAAATGTTTGTCTCTCATTTGGTTCCCCTATATTCCTGTTACAAGTGAAACGATTCGATATTTTTCTCTTTCTTTCTGGCTTATTTTGCTGACCATGATCCCGTCTACCTCCATCCATGTTGCTGCGAATTGAATGTGTTTATCTTTTTTGATTGCTGAATAGTATTCCATTGTGTATATGTACCACATCTTCTTAATCCAATCATCTATTTTTGGGCATCTGGGTTGTTTCCATACCTTTGCTATTGTAAACAATGCTGCAATAAACATAAGGGTGCATGTATCCTTTTGGATTAATGTTTTTGTGTCTTTTGGACAGCCTGTTTTTGCATCATCGTTTTGAAGCTGCCCTGGCCCCCAGCATGGTCCTCAACAGCCTTGAGGTTAGGGTGACCTGGGAAGATTTGGGAAACAGGCAGATTGCGTCTATATGTGGATCACAAGGCTTTTTTTCTTTTGTCATAAGTTTCTGATTTGCCTCATTTTTGAAAAAATTATCCACTGGAACAGTTTGTGGTTTTGAGGGGGAGAGAGAGAGCACTCTTCAAAGGTTTTTCAGAATGAGAAAAGTTACGGAAACATGTTATGGTTTTGTGACCCGAGAGAGCAGCACAACAGCCCTAGGAGGGCCTGCACCCCAGCTCCCTGACAACAGTGCCAACCGCCAGCAGTGAGAGAGGTCACACTGGGAAAGCGCTTAATGAACTCTGATTCAATCTGCATAATAGCCAATATTTGGCAGGATTTGCTATGCTCAGGCGCTGCTGAGCGCATTTTGTGCACTCTTTCAGTTCCTCTTCACAGCAAAAGCTGTTATTATCCCTTTGGAAAACAGACTCCAAGAGGTTCCTTACTTTGGGGTTACTCATGAAGGCCCCTGAAGGGGGTCCTCAGCCCTGCCCCTCATGGAGCTGACGTCCTGGGAGGGGGGCATTCGGTGAAGAAACAAATACACCCTCAGTCAGGGAAAAGCAGGGAGAGACAGGGAGGGCTGCTCAGGGCAGGGGCAACCTCTGAGAGAAACCTCAGGTGGAAGGGAGCCCCTCCTGGGGGTCCCTTCCCCCACTTCCCACCTTCCTGTTATCTGGGGAAGAGGAAACAGTGAATGCAGAAGTTCTGGACAAAAGTTGTGGGTCAGATTCAGGCCAGTGGGCGCCTTCTGACTGCTCTAGGGCCTGCTTCTACCCTCCTGAGGCTGTCATTTCTGGAAGTTTCACCACATCGACTGGAGTGGTTGGCCCACTTATTAAGGCAGCATTTAGATTTTCGGGCACAGCCTCCCTACCAGCACTGAGGCCCCAAACCTCTCCTCTGCCCCTCACTCCCCTCAGCTGTTCCCAAGCCTCAAGGAGCTGTTTGTTGCTTAGTCCAAAGGACACTTTCCTCCCATCTGTATGTCTTTGCATCTTCGGGGAGAGTTTAATGCTGTTGACCCTCTCTTCCTTGAAATCTCACCCTCCCTGTGCTTCCATGCTGCTTTTCTGGCTCACTCTGCTGCTCCTTTTCAACTCCTTTTCTGCTGCCTGTCATTCATTCACTTAACAAATGCTCTTGGAGAACCCACTGTGTGCTGGGGAATAAATGTGGGTAGTCTGTTGTCAGAGGTCACAAACAGATTTGCAATTAAAATTGTGAAAAGGTGGGGTGCTACAGAGGGGCTAGTTGGGACTTACTCCTTTGTCAACTGTATCACAATCTCTGGTCTAGAATCTTGCTTCGGTGCAGGTACTGTGGCCTTACCTAGGTGTGTCCTGCCACTGGATGGGGCCTTGCTATTTGATCCCTGCCCAAGATCTCCTAATGTGCTCCTCCAAGAAGGGGCGACCCTGTTGCCTGCACCCAGAGTGGATATCCAGGGGGCAAGCCTTGACCCCTCCTATACTCCCAAAATCCGCCCCCAGGCTCTGCCCTCACAGTTCACCTGCTCAGTGTGGGGCTCCCACTATCACCTGGGGCAGCGCAGCAACCTCTAGCCAGGCTCCCCGCCATTCCTAGTCCTCCCCAACTGTCCATGTGCAAGCTTCCCTTACACATCATGAATAATGCCAGGGACTGGCTTTAATCCAGTGCCCTCACACACTCAGCTGCTTAGAGGCACTCCGCGTCTGCTGGGGGAAAATGTGATCTCTTTCTCTGGTGCATGAAGCTCCTCTCTGCAGGGCGTCCTCTCCCCTGCACCCTGGTCACCTGGGGTCCCTGCCCTCCCCTGAGTGATAAATCCTCTTACCCAGGGCTCCTCCATACAACCTGTGCCACTTCCTCCAGATGGTCATCTCCACTCCTCATGAGTCCCCCTTTTTGGCCCTCCCTCCAGCAGCGTGGCTGGACTTTGGCATTGTGATACTTGGGTCGTCATGCTGCCTGTTGAGTGTGACTATGTCTCTGGGCAGTTTCCGCGCCCTAGATGTCAATAGGACCTCCAAGTCCTCACAGTCTCCACTGTCTCTGGATGTTGCCAGGGCCCCCTGAGGGGCTCAGTCACCCAGTTGGTCTGAGTGAGGCAGCCCTGGGTGCACTTTTCAGCTGTCCCATATGCCCTTCCAGATTTACCACTTGCCCCTCGGCCTCCCCTTCACCTGAGTGTTCTGAGAGGGCTGAGTAGCACCGCTTTGCTCCTGCACCCAGCCCTGCACGAGCTGGCACTGTGCTCTGTTAGAGAGGGCAAGGCGCTGGCTTCGCCTCTCTGTGTTGCGTTAGCACCGCCTGCATGCACAGTGTTCTGCGTTAACTGGGTCCACCAGCCGTTGGGCTCTTACTCAGTTTTTGCTGTGGCCTTCAATAGGCGGGCCGTTCCCACCTTGACATATGCAAACTCACAATCCTGACTTTGTGTAAAGAAAAGGAATCGCAGGAAAGTGATACGACCTGCCCAGCGATTCCAGGCATCTCAGTGGAGATAAGATAGCCCGCAGCCCTACGCATTTCCTCTCCTGGACTCCCTCTGAGTCAGTGCACTGGTGATGAGCCAGCACCGTGTTGTTTTAAGAGTAGCCTTGAGCTTCTCGTGAATTACAAAAGAAAACTGTTCACATGCTTTGCTGTCTTAACTGTTATTGAGGACAAATTGCTAGTCATGGATGTCAGAGCTGATGGAGATGTGTCAGCATGTTAGGGTACCTCGACTTAACTGGGTTGGTTGGTAGACAGAGTGACCATGTTGTTAGTCTTTCACCTTGGGACCCTTTGGAGAGTGAAGGGGGCACTATTACAATCCTGCAGGAGAGCGGGTGTGAATCGGACTGTTTGGCAAGCTGGTTTTTCAGCATGGAGAGTGAGCTTTTGTGGTTGTTTGTGCTCTTCCAAACCTGGCTGGCCAGCCCAGCTTCCTGCTCCCCATGGATCCCCTCTATAGCAGGACACCAGCAACCTGCCTGTTGACTTGAGGTTTTCCTAGTTTAGATGACAGCCCCATGTCCCTGGAGCCCCCTCAGACCTGGTTGGTCACCCTAGTCTTCAGGATGGCTCAACCACCCCCGAGGGCAAGTTTGGGAAGACTGTGCTGGCCGCTGGGCTGGGGGGTAGGGATCCCTCAGGAGAGGGTGGTTATCCTGCCCTGCCAAATCCTGTAGCCCTCAGGGTGAGGGCCACTGACTTGGGAGGCAGCCGGGTGGCCGGACAGTAGGTGGCGCTGTGGGCAAGGCAAGGCACTCCCATGGCCCCACTATGGAGGGGAGGGAAGCCTGTCCTGTTCCCCCATCTCTGCTGTTTCCTAAACTGGCCAGCGCCTGTGGTGTGCTTTTGCTGTGCTGCCTCAGTTTCTGCTTTTAGATCTCCAGTTGGCTCATTTTGGGCCACCTCCGGTTCACCAGTGGTGCCAGGAAGCTGACCCCACCAATGCTGCAGCCTTGAAGCAAGGGAACCAGCCCAACAGCATGGAGGCCTAGGCCACTTCCCTGTGTTCACATCCCCACCCGGCCTTGGTTTCTCTGTGAGGTGAGGGTGCCCAGCCAAGTTCTTGCCATCTCTGAAACACTAGGGCGGCCCTGTGCTGGGCATGCAGGCAAAGAGAGTGTGCCCTGCCCTCCTGGAACTAGCACTCAGACTGAACGGAACTAGCACTGCAACCTGAAAACAGTAACAACACTGGCTGCTGGAGAACATGTACAAGCGACAGGTGATGAGAGGGGTTCGAGGCCTCTGACTTGAGCACTGCACAGAGCTTGCTAAGGTGCTGACTGGCTTCTTAGAGGAGTTGTGAGTCAGGCCAAAGAAAGGGGGATGTGTGTGTGGAGACGGTGGGACAGGCAGGCCTGGGGCCCCGAGGGAGGACCCTGAACGTTGGCCTACAGTTCTCATGGTCAGCTGGAGGTGAGTGTTCGTGTATAAGCATACACTGCAGGGGTATTGAGTGTGCACATGTCAGTGTGTGTGCAAGCATACAGGAAGCTGACCCCACCAATGCTGCAGCCTTGAAGCAAGGGAACCAGCCCAACAGCATGGAGGCCTGGGCCACTTCCCTGTGTTTACATCACCACCAGGCGTGAGAGTGAGAGTATGAATATATTGTGTCAGGGCGTGCAAGTGTGTGCGTGAGCGTGCTCATGTGAGTGTGCATGTCTTAGCTAGGCAGGGGATTGGGACTGGGTGTGCACTAGGCTGTCTGAGACCCTCGTCCCATCTGGCTTAGAAATCTGGCTCCTAAGCTTGGCCACATACCCACTGGGCCCCCAGCCACTATTTCCTGAGCAGGAAACATTGTCCTCTAGCAGAGTGCATCCTGCGCTTGTGGGAATGCTGACTGGACTTACTGGTATAGCCTGTGGCACAAGGAGTTTTCTCTGAGCAAAGCCCACTGGTCACGCTTGACTGAGACCTGGCCCTGAGGGCACAGGGCTCCAGCTGCCCAACCACTCTCCCTTCCTACTGATGTCACCTGAGACACTGTGGCGCCTCAGCTTTCCCTGAGCCCCTGCCGGCTTCCTACAGAGCTAATGGTGTGTCTGCCCTGGGCTCCATGGCCGGACATTCAGCTCCTTGTCATCTGTGTTCACTTTCTGGTCTCTCATCGTGGTCTCAAGTGCAAGATGTTCTGAGGCAGCCAGGGAGTAGATGCACGTTTTCAGCTGGAAGCAGCCTGGCCAAAGCCCTCCCCACCCAGACCCCATCTACCCCTGAATAGAGACCCGCTCTGGGCGACCTGTTGCTCCACAGGGCAGCAGCCTGGCAGGGCGCCGTCGTGCCATCCACCAGGGCTAACTTTAGCACCTCAGTGTCCCGGCAACGTGGTGATAAGTCTGCTTGGCATCTCGAACTGGGTCAGCTCACAGTCTTTGCCAGGATGGCTGGAATGACACAGTTGCAAACAAAAGGGAGGGAAGCAAAGAAAGCCTCTCCCCACACGGAGCCCAGGCCGAATCCTGACTCAGCTGGGCACTTGTTCCATCAACTCATCCTTCCTCTCCAGTTCCTAATATTCTAGATGCAATTTGAGTTTTCTTAGAAAGCCCATGGAGTGTGGGTGTCTGAGCGCATCTTCCTGGGATGATTTCATTTTGGCATTGTGAGCACCTCAGACGCCATTAGCATGCACAGAACCAACATGAAAGGCAGCGCCAAGGGCTCCTGGCCCGGTGGTTTGGTGTAAATCATCTCTCAGCATCCTTCCCTCACGGAGGGCAGCGCGTATTCTCATCAGATCAGGCCCTTCTGCTTGGAACTTTCTTCGGAGCCCAAGACCTTCAGTTAGAGGTTGTTCATGCCCTGACCTCCACCCACAATCAGGGTACATCTCCTCTGACTTCTCCCCAAGAAGCTCTGGCTTGGGAAGACCTTTCCCCATTCCACATTCAGTTTTCCCTGGTGCCCCTGCACCCGTGCACAGTTTTCCTCCTCTTCCTAGAAGAGGAGCCGCCCTTGGTCTGGCTGCTCCTGTTTCCCCCTTACAAGCCTTTACTCACCCTATAGCCGGCCTTGTCTGAGCCCTGACCCTGGGCAGGCACAACTGAGCACATTCTTGTGTCTCCCCAGCCTGCAATGCATTGCAGAGGCACAGCTCTCTGAACCCCCTTTATTGTGAGCTTATGTTTTGTCCCCTCCCCCACCCCAGACTGAGAGCTGGAAGCTAAGGTAACGATGTCAGGGCCTGCCTCTCTATTTGAAGGCATGGAGGAAAAGGTCCTTCATTCCCTGTGGGCGAGTCGTGAGGTGGCCCAGGAAGTGGTAGGCCAGGCAAAGTGGTGCCTCTCTCTCCCCATCTGTAAAACAGTGGGAGTCCTCCTGCTGACCCTACAGGGCACTGGCAGGAATTAATGAGATGCAGATGTGAGCATTTCAATGGCCCGGAGCCAGCCTGGTTGTCTTGTTTGCTCTGCCTCCTTCCCAGATCTCTTTCTGAGGCCACTTGAGATTCCATGGAAAGCTTCCAAGGTTTGGGTTTTTGTCTCATTTCGGTGCTAACTTTGTGATCTGGTCAGTTCCTCCACTTCCGTGGCTCTTGGTCCCCTCACGTGAGGTCTTCAGGAGAGTCTTTGCCCTGCTTTCCTCACAGTGTGGCGGTGAGGCTGTCAGGGAGGGAATGGGTGCGAAAGGGTTTTGGAAGTAAGAAGTGCCGCTTCTCCTATTTGGCTGGCGGGAGAGCATCCGTGGGAGTTGTCTGGCAGCAGGGGCGTCCACAAGAGTTCTTGCAACACTGGAAACTCACAGAGGCTTTTTCCCCTAAGCTCTAGGCCAAGTGCTTCCATTTAGTCTCAGAATCTCATACCCAGAAAATTTCCGTGACCTGAGGATACGCTTTGGAGAGTTTGGTAGCCAGTGATGCCTCCCCGTCTAGAATCAGACAGGGAGAGACTGTGACTCAGGAGGTGATCAGTGTACACATCTTGGCCAACACTTCAGGGCCACACGGTGCCAGGAGGCGGTGTCAGGCTCTCCAGTCGGGTGCTGCCGCCGGGCTGTGTTCTGGTTCACGTGTTGCCCGAGGAAGCTCTGTTCTTGCCACATTTGTCCCTGATTCCCACCCTCCTCCTTCCCCACCTTGGCACTGGGAGGGAGACTCAGGAAGGGTGGGATGGGAGATGACCTAGGGCACGCCTGACATCCCAGCCCCCAGGATCCAGAGGTTCCCTAACCCATCCCAGGAAAGAAGCAGGGATAGGGAGCCTCATGGTGTACCTCAGTCCACTCACACACTGACCAGCAGCGGGGCAGGCTGTCTTGTAAATTCTGAATGTTGGTTTCCCTGTTAAACTGAGGAGCTGGACAGCACAGCCTCCTTCTTTGCCCCACATAGCCCAGCTGTTCACTGGTTCTGCTTTGACCCGTGGGTTTCCTGACATCCCAACCATGATTCACCGACTGCCCCAAATGTTCACCCATGGTCCCAGTACTCTCATCCCCACTCTGCTGCCTCCCCACCCTACATCCCGGCCCCGCTGGCCTTTTGGGATCTCCACGGTTGTACTATTGTGTGAAAGCTCAAAGACTCATTTCAAGCCAGGCACTGAGCTGCTCCCTAGTTAAGACGGTTTCCTTCCCTCTCTACTTGTGGCTGCCTGGGCTCCTACCCCGACGGTGCCATGGAGAAGACAGGCTGCCTGGGCTCGATCCCCGCCCTGCCTGTCCCAGGCAGGTCGCTTAGCCTCTCAGAGCTTTAGTTTCCTCTTCTGTGAAATAGTCCCTTTCCCCCTTGGGAAACCTTCAGGAAGGGTAGGACTGGCTCAAAGCCCCACTTGGCACCCCCTGGGTGCCCCTGGATGCCACTGCTACCCCAGCTCCTGGGCCTGAGGGACCTGCAGGTCCCAGACCTTTGCCTCTGCCTGAACTTGAGCGCACGCCTGTTATGCTCCCCAGATCCTCCATGTTCACCCCCTGTCCCACCTCACTCGTCTGCCATCCCACCCCGGCCTGCTGAGGTTTGCTTCAGGTCTTGACTGATTCAGCAAACATTTCTGGAGCACTTCCCCCATGCAAGGCATGGCTCTGGGAACTGAGAGGGGCTAGAGACAAATAGGAAGCCCACTCTGGAGCCTGCTGTGGGGCCCACAGTCAGTGGTGACCTACTAGAGCCTCCTGTCACACCCTTCGTACCAGAATAGGCCAGGAAATGACTTTCCAGTGGCTTCGGCGTGTGCATCAGCAGCCCAACCTTACGCCTCTTTCATTTCTCCTCTCCTGCTGTTCTTTCTTCATCCTGTCCTTGTATAATGAAGCGCAGGACAAAGAAGCCAAGGCCGCGGAGCCCAGTGCCAGGCCGTGGGGCTCGGGGGGCAGTCAGAGCTTTGGCGCCATGCAGGGGAGGCCATGCAAGAGCACGCGTGGCGCTGGAGGAGCTGTGAGGGGTTCTGAGGAGATCGCTTCTGCTGGGGGCAGGATAAAGCTCCAGCGCTGGCCCCAGCACACTGCCCTAGTCTCACGTCTGTTCCGATTCTGCCTTTTCTCTCTTGGTGTCACCTTCTTCTTGGAGTGATGATGAGAGTACACCGCGGATTCCACTCTGTTGCCTACCAGCAGGTGACTCAGGCCTCAGTTTCCTCCTCTCAAGTGGGCATAGTGAGCGTCCACGCCGTGGGTCCTTGTAAAGATTCAGTGGTTTGGCCCCTGTGCAGGTTTTATGGTGGTGTCCATTAGCGAGCCTGCAAATGTGTGCCCCTATGTTTCCCCAGCCCCAGAGGCGACGCAGGCATGCACTCTACAAAGGCTGCTAATAGATGCCCCCCCTTTCCCTTCTCTGCTGCAGATTCTTTTTAAAAAACTGCTGGAATTGCACTAGTTGGTAGTAACAAATCCTGCAAAGAAAGGGCCCACACAGCCCATTTTCCTGGCTTGAACATGGCTGTGGGGGAAGCTAGCTCCCAGTCCCTGCTGGGAGAGCGAGTGCCAGAACATATACCGGCACATCAGCCATACCCAAGGTGGTTGGGGTGTGTGTGTGTGTGTGTGTGTGTGTGTGTGTGTGTGTGTGTGTGCGTGCGTGTGCATCTCTGGAGCACAGGACAGTTGCTTCTAAAGAGGATGGGAAGATGCATAGATGTATGCATGTTTATAGCTTTAGGTCCTTTCTTTTTTTTTTTTTTAAAGATTTATTTATTTATGCATACAATGCTGGGGTGTAGGCCAGAGGTGTGGGGAGGTGAGAGGATTCACCAGGGGCAGAGTGGTGAGCAGAACAGGCAGACCTACTGAAATACACTGCTGAGGGGAGCAGCGGTAGAGACAGGAGAGGTCTGCTGTGTCATGTGGGAATCTCCCTGGTTGGGGATCAAACTAGTGCTGTAGTGGCTCTGGATAGCTTCATAGGCTGAGACTTAACCCCTTGCGTCACCAGGGAGACCTGCTTTAGGTCCTTTCATTGAAGGACAGAGACCCAATCTCACCCCACCACTGGTGGCAGAGGTGGAGTGGTCCAGATCTCCTCAGGTTATCTACTTGTATCAAAAGCCCAACACCTCTGCACAGGCTGTGTTGTCAAGAGAAGGGCCGCTGTTGGCTCCCCAGATCCTGCAGCAAGGCCCCTGAGCTTGGCCTCTGCCCACCTGGGAGGCTGCAGGTCAAGCGCACCCTCCACAGAAGCCTCTGACCATCCAGTCTGGAGTAGCTCACAGCCAAGGCAGGATGTGTGCTGGGTGGGTGGGGAGGGAAGGAAACAACTCTCTCCTCCTCTCCTGTTATGCCTGGGCAATAGCATCTTTCAAGAAAGGCAAGAGAAATAAAGGGGAACCAAGGGGAGTTACCCACAGACGTTTATAGATTTTGCAAGACTTCCCAAATAGATGTACGTAGTGGAAGGAGTCCTGAGGCCTTGCTTTGCTGAGTTGCTCACAATGAAGAAAGGCTCTGGAGGTGATTATTGTGGGAGGAAGCCACACCCAATGAAGGGATCAGCGGGAGCCAGGGCCCGTCCCTGCCTGGGAGCAGAATTTAGGGTGCTCCAGAGGGTGAGGGAGCCAGGAACATGATTTCCTTTGAAGGGTCTCTTGAAATAAACCCCAAATGAAGCTGGGTTTGTAGTGTGTGGAGCGCACTAGCTTCTCTCTCTCTCTCTCTCTCTCTCTCTCTCTCTCTCTCTCTCTCTCTTCCTCATGGGCTTCAGTTGGAAACAGGGATACTTACAAGTGGGAAGACAGTGATCCTTGCAAGTGAAAGTTGGAGCATCCCTGCAGCTAAGTCCCAGACGGTGGTGTGGGGGCCTTGCCTGCTTCATCTGCCAGGTGATAGGCAGAGGGGAATTCAAGGGTGTCCCTTCCTGGGGATGCTGTTGGAGCCCTGACCCTGTTCTCTGGCCTCATATCTGAGCTGCAGCCTACGTGGACATCAGCTGCTGGGTCCCAGAACCCTTGATCCCAAGGCCACTCCATCAGGTGCCTTCTTGATTGAACGGGAACCTGCACACTTGTTTCTATGAAGAATGGGTTGCGATTGGGGTTTCTGGAGTGGTGAGTGGGGGCCTGGGACCCTGCATCCTCCCAAGTGTGTGACCTTCAGTGAATCCCCAAGCTACAGAGGGACAGGTGGTTCTCAGCCCAGGCGGGCCAGAGCAATGTGTTCAGAAGACACTGTTCCCTGAGTGAGGATTTGACACCTGCCACGGTCAGCACTGACAGCCCTTCCCCAGGAGCTTCGAAAGTTAGGTGTGAGATCCAGTGGTCTAATTTTAGACCTTGGGTCTCCATGTCAAAGCAGCAGCAGGATAATTAAAAAGAAGAAAAAGAAAGAAGAGAGAAACTACAGGCTGCCCATGACCCCTTGTTAATTAACACAAAGCCAGCACATCTCCAGTGGAGAAGAGGAAACATCACGAGCGTGTCTGCCTGCTGTGGGGCCTCCGTGGCCCCCAGAGCCCCCTACCTCAGTACCGTGCATCCTGGCTGCAATGAGCTCCCAAGCTTCCTCCCAGATGGGGCAGCGCTTCACCTGCAGGCGGTAACCTCCCTGAGACGAGAAGCCCAAACAAACAGCGAGTAACCATCAGATGAGACAACTGTTTATCTGGCACCTTCTGAGAGGAATCGTTTTACGTCAGAGAATTTTCCAGTTTCCATCGAAACTTTAAATGCCCCAAGTTATTTTTGTTTCGTCTCCTTTTTCAAGTAGGCACCCGTTCTTTCTGAAGTCACACTTAGCCTCTCCAGTAGCACAGACAGGCTGGTGGGACCCCCATGATGATGGCGTGGCCGCTAGGATGCAGCCCCTCTCTCTCAGTGCCACAGACTCTGCTCTTGCCAGGGCTCTATTCCAGTCAGCTCTCACCGCCCACAGTGTGCCTGGCCCATCTCCCAGTTACAGCCAGTCAGCTTGCATTAGGAGTGACCAACCCCACACCAGCCCTTCGTACGGACAGGTGAGGATGGAGGCTGATGCTACGTACCTTATTCATGTGGTGGGCCTTGAAGATCAATGGTCACTTCCAGCTTATCTGGGCCCCTGCTTCCTTGATTTAGCCATCTGCCCCTTGTGCCATGTTAGTTTGTCTCTGCAATTACCATGTTTAAGATTTAAATGTTAGGGCCTCCCTGGTGGCGCAGCGGTTGAGCGCTGCGCTGTGGAGCTGTCGGCAGCGCGTGGTGTGAGTTCGACGCCCGGCCAGGGAGAATCCCACATGGTGCGGCAGACCTCCTGCCTCGCCCGCTGCTCCCCTCAGCAGTGTATTTCTGATCTGCCTGTTCTGCTCCCCACTCTGTCTCTGGTGAACCCTCTCGCCGCCCCACGCCTCCGGCCTGTACCCCAGCTTGTATGTATAAATAAATAAATCTTTTAAAAAAAAAGATTTAAATGTTAAAGTAGTAGTACCTACTTTAACATTTTTTACTCCTATATATAGGCATACCTTGGGGATATTGTGGGTTTGGTTCCAGAACACTGCAATAAAAGGATGTTTTTGTTTTCTCAGTGCATGTTAAAGGTATGTTTACACTACACCGTAGTCTATTAGGCAAGCAATTGCATTGCGTCTAAAAAAATCAATGCACATGTCTTAATTAAATGCGACACAGAGACACTGAGCGAGCACATGCTGTTGGAAAAAATGGCGTTGACAGCCTGGCTCGGGGCAGGGTTGTCATAAGTGCAGTGTCTGTGAAACACAATCAAGTGAAGCATGCCTGTAGGGTGCACGAGGAAATTCCAAACAGGCAGATAATGAATAGATCTCCCCTGAACCCCTTCTTATGCACCCCCCTACCAGTTCCTGAGGGACCCCTCCTGAGCTGCTGTCTGCATGGAGGCTTCTCTCTGCACAGAGACTCCAACATGGATGGCAGCCCCTGGTGTCCTGCCTTTTGCCTTCATCAAAGCAGTGGACACTGATGCCAGAGCAAGAACAGGAACCACGGTGAACTGGCATTTCCTACTGGCTGGACCCTGTTTTAATTAACCCTGTAGCAGCTCTTGGGGGATTTTGGAGAGTGCTCACCTGCAGGTCTTTTTTTATTTTCAGTCACGGCAGAGTATTCCATTTTAATGACACTATTCTCTGAGAGGTGGACACTTAGATTGTTTCACTTTTACTCCATAGACAGTGTTGAAGTAAAACCCTTGTACTGCTGCTTTGCACACTCAGGCATAGCTCGTGTCTGTGTGCCTGGCCCTGAAACCAGTGTGGCTGTGGCTGTGCTGGAGGTGGGCAGGAAGGGGCGACCCCATGTCCCCAAGCAGGTGCATATGGTCCTTGACCGCAAGAGCCCAGGAGGCCCTGATGCTGTCCAGCTGTGCATCTGCAAAGTCAAAGGGAGCTCCTGTTTAGACTCAACTTGATCACCAGCAAGGGAAGCTGTGTGAGATCCCCAGGGAGCCGGCCTGCTGCGGTGCTGAAAGTAGGCAGAGACTGTGTTGTTCTGACGAGCCCCCGCTGTGGATGACAGAACCGTAAGTGTCTCTGTCCTCAGAAGCCGTGGAAGTGTTCCGGCAGAGCTTGCCTAGCACAGAACGCCACATTTTGAACCCAGAGTGTTCTGAGCAAGGAGAGAGCGTCCTCCACCCCATGTGCTGTCCCTTCGGGCTGTGGGATTCTTTCAGGACAGTTGCACCACTCTGCGAAGGTGATCGGGTTTCAGTCAGGATGCTGCTGCCTTTTCTGTTCCTCCTTGCCGGGGTTCTGTGCCTCCCTGTCTCCCATTGGTCACCTCCCCACCCAGCACCCCCCCCACTCCAGCCTTTGGAGGGGTGAGGTTACAGTGTGGCCCCTTGGCCCTAATGAGCACATGCTCCCTCCTGTCTGCTGTGCTGGAAAGTCCTTATCCCAGCAGAAAAGGCCTGCTTTTTGCCTGAGGAATGGACAGATTGTCTCGGCTGTGGAGACAATAGCTCGTGTCTGTGTGCCTGGCCCTGAAACCAGTGTGGATGTGTCTGTGCTGGAGGTGGGCAGGAATGGACCATGGGTACGGGAGATGACAACCTCAGGGGAGCTGGCCAGAGGTGCACAGGGGCAACTTGTGCTGTCCTTGCAACTTTTCTGGACATTTAAAAGGATTCCTAAAGAAGGTATTTTAAATGCCATGGCTGCTTGTCACCACTGAGGGTTGGTCCCACTGCCAGAGACCAGGTCAGTGAGCCTGCTGAGGAGCCCTGTCTGGTCAGCCTGGTGTCCAGAGAGATGGCTGCATCTTGCAGCCTAACAGGCTTCCCTCATGTCTTCAAGGCCTGCTTCCACCTCAGGTGGAGCCCACCAGTCTCAGGTGTGCATTTGGCCTCACATTTGGCTGGCTGTTCCCAGGGTTGGACAGTGTGTCTAGGGCCACAAATACAGGTCTGGTGTGCACAACTCGGCCAACTTTGAGTCTTCCATCTGTGGACTGGAGGTCCTGACAGTAGCCCCCTCATGGTCTTATGAGGCCCAGGGGAAATCAGAGAAGGTAGTGGCGGCTGCTTTGAATGAAACCACCTTCTGTGCCTTTCTTTGGCTAGGCTGGTTTGTTGTGTTTTTGATTTGACCACACTCTCTGGTTTTCTTCTTTTCTCAGCTCCTTTGTTCTGCCTCGCCATCCCCCAGATCCCATTTCCCTTGACATGGTGTTTGGAACTATTTCCCCCACGGCTCAGTAGCCAACTGCAGTGACTTAGTGAGGCTTCCTGGTGTCTCTGTCTTCTCTCGTGTAAAGACACCTCACTTTACTAAAGACCAGGCTGGAGAAACCTTTAGCCGGCTCAGTTCCCCTCCCTTCTTGAATCCAGGCACTGGGGGTCCCGGGTGGTCCAGGCAAGCCTGCTGCCCTGTGAGGAGGGCAGGAGGCCTGGGACTGTCTGTGAGGAGGGCAGGTCTGTTTGGGAAGGAGGACTTTTGCACATCCTGCGCATTTCTGCCCTGAGGACCTTTCTTTCTGTGTTGTATGGCATCTCCATTTCTTCCCTCATGCCTTGGTGTGAAGGTCACCTAGACAGAGAGGCCTTCTTCACAGCCCCAAGTCAAGTTATTCCTTCTTCCAGCATCTGTTCTTTGGCGGTCACATTTAGCCCATCTGCTCCGCACTGAAGCCTCCTGAGGGCAGTGCCTGGCACCAGCAGAGGCCCCACAGCTGCCCAAATAGCTGACGTGCAGAGTGATGCTTAAGCCTGTACTTGCTTACAGTTGAGTCTGGCTGGTCGTAAATATTTCATTTGGCCTCAGCAGGTGTGAAATAGCGTCATGGGGATCCTCGTCTGCTGAATTACTTGCTGTTGAATTAATTATCCTGAGTCTCTGAATCGCTGCCTGCATTGACAGTGGAGCTGCTAATAGGGAACATTAGGTGCCCGAAGAGGAGCCGTCCTGCTGGAGAGCACACTTGGAGGAGGAGAGTGCCTCTGCTTGGGCCCTCGAGTGGTGCAGGCTCCCCGAGCCTCTTCAGGCGATGGCCCACCTCATCCTGCAGGTCACGTAGACTCATGCAGAGACTCAGTCCCCTGGCCACCTCTCTTCTGTCCTTTAAATGGAGAGGAAAGAAAACTAAGCCCAGTGGACAGAGGCCTGGGTCAGCATGCAGCAAATGAAATAATCCCAACTTAGCTTTGCTGGCAGCTGTGAGGATAATGAGGCACCTTCCTTGGCATGTAAGCTTGGCAATTATTGGGAACTAATTGCGGCCTGCCTCTAGGTTGTGAGCTCTGTTAGGCCACCAAGGGCCTACCCTCTCCCTTGGCCACAGGCCAGGTCAGCTCAGTCCCTGGAATGGAAGCCGCTCCTCCCTCTTATACCCAGAGCCCCCACCGCCACCCCACCCCTGCCAACAGTGACACATGCAGCTTAGGACACCTCTTCTCCCCGTGAGACAGTGGGACTGCCCTGGGGCTGGATGCAGGTTGGCTGCAGAGCATCTTGGTGCTACGTCTGTGAACTGGAGGCCTGGTGAACTGGACAGAAAGTGGGGTGACGTGGCCCACTCCACTGTCGCTCAGAGACCTGTGAACACCATCTCCTTGTCTTGTGATTTTGTGTCCTTGGCAGAGTTAGCAGATGTCAGAAGTGGTCAGGTTGCTTAAATCCTGTCGTGCCCATGCTCCCCTGCCCTAATCACATGAGGTTGGCACCAGCTTGAAACCTGTATCAGCAAATGGAGAGTCTCACTGTCCCTAGGACAGAGCCCAGGCCATTGGCACGTGCGCCTGGTAGGCTGAGAGCTGCCAGCTAGGTGCCAGGATGGGGGGAGAGTGTGGGCTCTCCCCTTCCACCAGGGGGGTGGCAGTGGTGTCTGGTAGGTTCTTCCCCACAACTGGGCTGCGACATGCTCTTCTCCCCAATGCTATCATTTTCTTTCTTCCCCGGTGAGCGATAGCTTCATCCAGGCGAGCCAGGTGTACAAGTGGCACTGGGTGTGAGCACTTAGCGCATCAGGACCCCAGGGAGATGTGGAGAGAAATGAGGTGTGGCTCTCTCCCCCTGGTGTTCATAGGCTGCTGAGGAGGTGAGGTTGGGACAGAAAACACCCAGGGGCAAGAAGGTACAAGGCACAGGCATGTGCCCAGGGGCATAGAGAGGGCAAAAGACATGGGCATGAGAGGAGTCGCTTTCTCAGGCAGAGGTGAACTTCTTTTTAATTGACAGATTTCAAGAGTACAAGAGAAGAAACCTCCCACCACTGATACCTACATTCCAGAACTTCCTGCTGTATTTGCTGAAGTCACGAACACCGTGACATGTTCCCTTTTGACCATCATTGTAGCATCTCGAAAACTAAGGACACGTCCTACCCCAATGTAACTTCGTCAGCACAATAGAACATTCTGAGCAGAAGTTTAGAAGCAGGCAGGAGTAGGATTTGTTCTGGAAAGGAATGACAGAGTGAGTCATGGGATGTGTGTGCTGTACCTCTCCTGCCCCCAGGAGGCATGGGCTAGGCCCTGCTAGCAGATCTGGCTTGGCTGAGGAGAGGAGGCCAAGGTTCAGGACACCAGACAGGTGGGGCTGCCCACAGGCCCGTGGAATCGGCTCCTGAGGTTTGGACCCTCTAGGGATGGCAGCCATAAGGGGGTCTTCAGCATGGCCAAGATCAGGGTGCGATGCTGGCAGGTGAAGGGGACCACTCCTCGGGTGGCAGGAGAGTCAAGGAATATGCTGGGGACCTGAGGGTCACCGGGGGCAAACCAGGTGTGAGGTGAGTGGTGGGGTACAGGGGTGGTGTGAGGCTCCGTGGCGGCAGTCTGTGTTTGGTCTTTCAAGGTTGACTGGCAGGGTAAGTGGGGACCATCAGAATGTTGTGAACAGCAGGCTCTCGTGGGCTGTACTGTGATGTCGCAGGCTGGGCTCAATCCCTGGGGTCTCTGCCCCTCAGAGTCCGCGTGACTTCCCACGAGGAAGGCATTTCATTTTATACACAAGGGAACAGGCCAGAGAGGTTAAGTGACTCACGCAAAGCTGGAAAGTGGAAGTTTGGCCTTGAACCCAGCACTTGTGTTTCTACCCACTCAACTACAGGGACCACCCTCCTTCTAGCTGGTTCTCCCCATTCACTAGGACCCACCACAACCTTGGTCTCCTCATGTGTAAAGGATGGGGTGTGGGTTATGTCCACCAGCTGCAACATCCCGCAGCTCCAAGAACAGACGACAGGTGGGCCACTCCCCCGACTTCTTTACCAGCAGGCGCGGGTCCCAGCAGCGTCCCCTTGGACATCCCACTGGGCAGGAACTTGACCCTGTGTGAAGATGGGGCCGAGCACAGAACACAGGTGGTCTGAGGCACACACTGACACCTTCCGTGAGTCCCTCAGAGATCTAGAAATGCACTATGGGAAAGTTGGGGTAAATGACAGGAGATGGCTGCCCCTGACCTTTCCTAAGTGGGTTTGACTTGGTCCCAGGCTCTTATCAACTCCATAGGGCATTCCCACCCCAAAGGGCCACTCAGCTTCCCAACTGGCAAAAAGTGGGCTGACTGGCCTGCATGTCCCCCTGTCCCTCGCTGGGCCATACCGCAGTAGAATCTGACCTCTCCTGGCATGTTAAGCAATGTGCTGCACATAGCCTGTGCTCAGCCTTCCTGACCCCTACCCAGTGCTCCCCTCCAACCCCCCTGGCTTCTAAGCCTTCCCTGTCAGGGGCCTTAAGTCTTCTTTTTTTTTTTTTTAAGATTTATTTATGCATACAAGAACTGGGGTGCAAGAACTGGTGGGGGAGGCAGGCCCCCCCCCCAGAGATGTGGGGGGTGAGAAGATTCACCAGAGACAGAGTGGAGAGCAGAACAGGCATATCGACCAAAATGCGCTGCTGAGGGGAGCAGCAGGGGAGATAGGAGAGGCCGGGGATGGAACTAACTTGTGCAGCAGTAGCTGGTGATCGCTTCATAGTACTGAGACATAACCCCTGAGCCACCAGGGAGGCCCATGGCCTTACGTCTTCTATTAATATAAGGCAGAGTTACTGAGACTCCTCAGAGCTGGGAGCTCAATCTTTGTGCTCTCTCTCTGCACTGGCAAAGTTTCATGTTGTTACGCGTAAGTGGAGGTCATTAGGGTCACCTCTAGCAAATCATGTGCATAGTTAAGCTCAGAAGGCAAAAAAGGCGTGAGCTAGACGAGCCCTTGAAGTTACTTCTCCATAAGAAATGCTCTGAGCCCTGGGACCTGGGCCTAAGGGGCGTATTCTGCCTTAAGCAACTGCAGCCACATATAGGGCAGAGCTTCTGGGGGTTATCCCTTCACTGCCACGGGCACCCCAACGACGCTCCATGGGGCGCAGCCTGCCTCACTTGGCCTTAGCTCACACTCAGTGCCTGCCACCTCCAAGACTCTGCTGAGGGTCCCACAGGCAGTGGGTGTGAAACCGCCTCAGAAACCTGAGAGATGACATAGATGCCAGGAATGGAAGGATGTTGTGGCCGGAAGGTTCACGCTCTTATCCTTTATGAAAGACAGTCCCACCAAAACACAGAACTACCCTGCTCTTGACCTGCTGTATCCTTGCTGTGGTTCAGCTTGCTCTCTAGAAGGATAGTGATCTCCCAAGAGATAGGCCTGGCCCAGCCGCACCGTGCCCTGAGCACACGAAAGCATTAGCCAGGTGGGTCATTGGAGGTGGCGCTGGGGTGAGGCCGGAAGGTAATCCATAGGCCATGGAAAGGTGAATGCACTCATCTGGGGTCACCTGAGCAGCCTTTCTCTGTCCCAAGCCAGGGTCCTGCTGGTTATGTCACACCAGTCCATGGAGACTTGGCCCCTTTTCCTGGATTAACTGTGAGGGAGCTCAATTAGGCAAACCACTTTCCTCAGCACAGCGCTTGCCTTAAAGAATAACAAGATTAACTTTGTCCTTCTGACTCAGGCACTAATATTCTAATATTCACTAATGGCTTCTCTGGCCCCAAAAGACCTTCTTGGAGCCAGCACGGGGCAGGTGGGTACCTGGGGGCTGGGCCCACGTGGTTGACCTTGGAGCCAGGACTGGCAGCCTCTTTCTTCCTGGGCAGGGCCTCATGAGGAAGCCACTCTGCCGTTGTAGACTGGCGGTCCTGCGCGGTAATCTCGGGCAGGCCGCGTCCCCTCTCTGAGCTTCAGATGGCTTGCCTGGGAAATGGACTTGGACATGTTTACCTCTGGAGGCCTAGGGAAATGCTTGCTAGCTTCTGCTTTCTGCCCCACCACAGCCCCAGGTCTGGGGTTGACCTCTCAAGCCCAGTGAGTGTCCTCTTTGGCAGATGCCACTACTGCCCTGCCTGCTGGAGCTAGGGACCACGTCTCTAGGGATGTCAGCCCCCCACCCCAGTGCTGCTGCCTGACAGTGCCAGGGCAGCATGCAAGTAGGCAGACAGCCTGTCCTGGATTGCCCGGCTCTGTGGGTGGTGGGTGCTGGCCACACTGCAAGGCGCCATAGATGCTCTGGCGACTCTCTGCCCCCTAGACAGTGGGCAGTCTGGGCTGTGGGGAGGTGTGGAATTGGGGGTGGAAAGAGGCCTGGGACTGAGGGGTTCAGGTCTGGGTTGCTTTCTTCCCCGCCTCAAGTGCGCCCCCGAGGCTCCCTGCCTGCCCACCCTTTCTGTCCAGAGGTCAGGCCTGGGTGAGTTGTTACCCCTTTCCTTTCTCTGCTTTCAAGTCTCAGCTGGGATTCTCTTCCACAAAGGGGTCTCTGTCCCCTCAGCCCCCAGGCCTTTGCTTGCTCCCCCTTTGTGCTACTGCTCTGCATTGCCTGATGTTTAGGTGTGTCCCTGCCTGGCCCGGGCCTGGGCTGTGGGGATGTGGTGGCCATCATCCCTGTCACCCACCTGGTCAGTCTTTCCTGCCACCCTCCTGGAGGACTTGTGGCACTGGGTGGTGCTCTGGCTGAGAGAAGGGAGTGGGGCCTCTGGGCCGAGAGACTTCAGCCGGCTCAGACCACTGAAAGGACACTTGCCCGGCAGGCCTCAGGAGAAGCGCCAACACGTGCTCACAAAGCCCGTGAGCTGCTGTCCGCAGGGCTTTACCGCAGTGCGGAAGCCCTTTGACAGCCAAGCGTTCCTGAGCTGGGCATGGCTCTACCAGCCTCGAAGCCCACCGCAGCAGGGCTCGCTCCCGCACAGCCGCAGCAGCGGCACACAGCTGACCCATGCCGCTCCCTGCCCACGTGTGTGACACACTGGAGAAGCCAAAAAGGAGGGGGCAGAAAGCAGGGCAGGGTGTCAGGGCCCAGCTGCAAATGATCGTGGAGATTTTTCAGGGTGGTGGAGGTGACTTGCATAGCTGTATGTTTTAAAACTCACTGGGCTCTCCACTAAAAAGAGTACATTTCTGTTGTGTGAGGATTTTATTTTTACTGCAATATACCTGACTTAAAAATTTTTAAGCCCCCCCTTATAAAATAAATATTTTTTTCAGAAAAAAAAAGCTGGCTGAGTATGATGATGTTGATGTTGATGGGGTGTCCCACTCTGGCCCCGCCTGTGATGCTGCTTATCGAAACCAGCGTATCCAGACAACTCTCTGGCCACACACTGCTTTCAAATTTCCTTTCTGAGGCCGGCTGAAGTCCATGTAAATATTGACCAAAGAAGGCAGACCTGGTTTTGCTCTATATTTGGTAATATTTGAAGAGCCATGCTCTCCTTGGCTGTCTTTCCAGTGGCTTCATACAGGTGGACCTTGTTTTATTTAAAATAAATGAAAAGTGAATCCTAAAGAGCTATGCGAAATTCAAACAGCGTCAGCACGGCAGGAAAGTCCACATGTGCACGTGAATCTCAGAGCAAATCTTTTGATAAAGCAGCTATCTCACCCTTCCCTTTTGGTGTTACTTGTTAAGTAAAATTTAAAAATAGACATTTGGTCCGCTTAGGTGAAGACTGTGGCACTGAGATTTGTAACACGCCCGGGACTCTCAGGTCACCTTGTCACCCTCTGAGGAGAAGCCACCTAGCGAATGGAGTAAGTGACCGGAGTTCCAGGTCTTTCTCATGGTGAACTGGGTGACTTTCTGGCTTCCTGTGAAGGTGGCAGCAGATGGTGTGCCTGTAAGCGTCCCTTCTCTACCAGCGCGGGACCCAGGCTCTGTACTGGTCCCCTCTCAGACAGGGAGACAGGAGCTGACTCTCAGTGGGTCCTTGCAGCCAACCCATCCCCTCCCCAGGGCACTGTCTCTTTCCAGACCCTCTTGAGATGGCAGGCTGGGTGCCAGGATGAGGTCCCATCCAAGTCACAGGTATGCGACCACCTCCTGAGTCAGCAAAACATTCCCTGGCCCCTGAAAGTAGGTGGCAGGAGGGACCCAAACAGGCCCTGCCCACATCCCAATTCCCCCCCCAAAGTTCAGTGGAGGTGAATCCCGCATGCAAGGTCAGGCTGCAGGACCAGGGTTTGAACCCAGACGGTCAGTCCTCCCCCCCGACCTGTGCAGAAGTGGGACCCAGCCTCCCTTGTCTGCCTCCCTCCTGGGCGGAGCTTCCAGGAGCTAAGAGTGGTCCAGGCTCCCCTTTTCTTTCTCCTGCTCCATCTTATCTTTCATTCCACTCTGCCCTTACTCAGAACCTGTGAGGGGAGAGGGTACCACAAAAGTGGAATTTGGGTCTGTCTTTCATGCTCCTCCTCTTCGCTCCTGAGAGGGCCCCACACTCCAGCAGTCAGGGTCCATTGCAAGATTTGGGTGGCATTGAGCTGCCCCAGTGCAGATGCTGCTGAGGCCCCCTTGCGGGGGGCATCTTAACAGGACAGGAGAAGTCCAGAAGGTTCCTGGGCAGGGAGAGGGTGGTGTGAGCCTCCAGGTGGAGGGGAGGACCCCGGGTGTTTTGGGCTGTGCCACAGTGGCATTGTGCCCCGACTCACACTCTGGGTGTCTACATACTCCCCGTGTGTCCTCCGCAAGCTGGACGCCCCCGAGGGTTGTTGGGAGACGTAAGCCCTCAGTTAGCATTAGCTGCCATCCTGAGGTCCAGGGTTTTTTCCTCCAGAGCCCTCACTCCACAGATGAGGAGATTGTGTTCTAGAGGCCATGGTCGGTCACATGGGAACAGAGTGACAGAATTACAGGAACCACAGCCACTCCAGTTATCCAGCCAGACACTGTCCACAGAAACCCAGGAAAGGGTGTGACCTTCAGATAAGGAACCGAGTCCGTATGGTTCAATTAATCAATTTTTTCCTTTTCATGAATCATGCTTTTCACTATGTATCTAAGAAATCATTGCATAACTCAAGGTCAGTAAGATTTTCTACTATGTTTTCCTCTAAGAGTTTTATAGCTCCTTTCTGGCTTATTTCACTGACCGTGATCCCTTCTAGTTCCATCCATGTTGCTGCTAGTTGCATGTGTTTATCTTTTTTGAATGCAAAAATATCGAATGGTTTCCTTATAGCAGGAATATAGGGGGACCAAACAAAAGAGAGACACTCAGCGAGTGAAGGGGAGGATAGGGGCTCAAAACGGGGTAGAAAAGAGCACAAGGGACTATGGTGATGGGTCATGGGTGAATCGGTGGTGGGTTACCCAAGGGGAATACACAATAATGTAAAAATAACAATTAAAAAAAAGAGTTTTATAGCTCCAAGTTTTATATTTAGATATATCAATATAATCCATTTTGAGTTTGTTTTTGTATATGGTTTGGGTTATAGATGGAAATATGATTTCATTATATTTCCATATTATATTTTTGGCAGATAATAGCCAGTCTTTAAAAGATATCATATGTCTTTTGGCATATGCTATCCAGTGCCACTTGTTGAAAAACCTCACCAAATTGCCTTTGTGCTTTTTCACAAATAATGGACCTTACATATGTGGGTTTATTTCTGGACTTAGTTCTATTCCAATGATCAACTTCTCTATCTC
The DNA here is from genome assembly GCA_004024925.1 of Scalopus aquaticus. NCBI lineage: Eukaryota > Metazoa > Chordata > Mammalia > Eulipotyphla > Talpidae > Scalopus > Scalopus aquaticus. The sequence continues at coordinate 270,138 of PVIJ01000264.1, forward strand.
TAGATCAGTACCATATGGTCCCAATTACTGCTGCTTTATAAAACAGCTGAGGATCTGGTTGTGCAAGCCCAAATTTGTTTTTTCAGAGTTGTATTGTCCATTCTACGTCTTTTGCGTTGCTGTATGAATTAGAGAATCCGTTTGTCAGTTTACCAAATAACAAACAGAAACCTTGTTGGGATTTTGACTGTGATTGTGTTCAATCTGTAGACCACTCAGGGGAGAAATGACATCTTAGTCATTCTGAACGTTTGACCTATGGACACTAATATGTCTCCATTCATTTAGGTCTCCTTATGTCCTCTGAGCAGTTTCACAGATGTCAGTGCCTGAGTTTCACATGCATTTGTAGATTCCTTGAGATTTTCTACATAGGTGAACATGTCCTCAAATAAAAAAAAAAGATGTTTTATTTTTCTCAGACATATTAGTTTCTTTTCCTTACCTTATTAACCTTTAGTACAGCGTTGTGGGTGGTGAGAACAGTGTTGCTCCTGATCTCGGAAGACAGCATCTGGTGTGATGTGAGCTCTCGGTTTTTCATGGAGACTCAATGAGGAAGTTTTTTTGTGTTCCCAGTGTGCTGAAATGGGTGTAGATTTTTGTCAAAGGCTCTTTTTTTGTCTATTAAGTGGATAATGTTTTTCTTAGTTTGTTTATATGGTGAATTACACTTGTTGGTTTTTGAGTGTTGAATCACCTTTCATTCTGGGAAACCCTAGTTGGTCATGATGTAGTCTCTTAATATATTTTGGATTCCATTTTCTAATTTGCTAACGTTTGGTCTAGAATTTTTGCATTTATGTTCAGAAGGGATATTTAGCTCTAGTTTTGTTGTAATGTCTTTGATTTTGGTATCTGTTTTGCTGGTCTCATTAAATGAGTTGAAAAGTATTTCCTCCTTTTCAATTTTTGGGGAGAATTTAGAAGATTGGTATTATTTCTTTCTTACGTGTTTGGTAGGTTCAACAGTGAAGCCATCTGGGCCCGGCCTTTTCTCCGTAGGAGGCTTTTTAACTTATACATTATAATATTTTTTTTTTAAGTTTTTTTTTTTAAATTTATACATACAAGTTGGGGTACAGGCCAGAGGCGTGGGGCAGCGAGAGGGTTCACCAGAGACAGAGCGGGGAGCAGAACAGACAGATCAGAAATACACTGCTGAGGTGAGCAGCGGGCGAGGCAGGAGAGGTCTGCTGTGCCACATGGGAATCTCCCTGGCTGCAGATTGAACTCATGCTGTAGTGGCTGCCTATAGCTTCCTAGTGCTGACAGTTAACCCCTTATGCCACCAGGGAGGTCCCTATCTAGTTTCTTAATGTGGAAATTGAGACCATTGATTTGAGACCTTTCTTTTTCTAACATAGGTGTTCAGTGCTATAAATTTTCCCAAAGTCCCACTTTTGCAGCATCCCAAAGATTTTGACATGTTGTGTTTTCATTTTCATTCAATTCAAAAGCCCCCTAATTTCCCTTTTTCCCATGAATTGGCATTTTGGAAATGTGTTACTTGGTTTCCAAATCTTTGGGAATCTCTTCAATCCCTAAATGTTGATTAGAACAATTCCATTGTAGTCAGAGAGCATACTGTGGTCAGAACATACTCTGAATTAGAGAGTTGAACTCTCTAATTCTAATGACTTTTTTTATTTCCCAGAATATAATCTATCTTGGTAAATGCTGTATATGCACTTGAAATTAATGTATTTTCTGCTGTTGTTGGTAAAGTGTTTTATAAATATCAGTAGACCAATTTGGTTGATAGTATTCAAATCTGTATCCTTACTTGTTCAGTCAACATTGAGGAGGGGATATAGAAATACCTAATTATAGTTGTGAATATTTGCCTATTTCCTCTTTCAGTTTATCAGTTTTTACTTCATGTACTATGGTGCTCTGATATTTAGCATAGATAGATAGGTTAGATAGATAAGATAGTTGGGTGTTGCTTTTTGTCCAACCTGACTTTAAGTACGATAGGTAGGCCTCTGGCATTTAATGCAACCATTGACGTGGTTAGTGGTTAATGCAGTATTGTTCATTCCTTTATGTCCACTGTCTGGAAAGCCATTGTTCATTTGTCTGATTTTTTATTGTTTCAGATGAGAAAGTAAACTTAGTTCATCATTACTGAAAGTAGAAAGGACAGCAATAATGGCGTAGTGTTATTTAATACTCAGCCCATTGATTTTTCCTGTTTCAGGAATACCTTTTTACAATTGGTATATTTGACTTAGGATCCTAATAAGGTCTACATGTTGCATTTGGTTGATGTGAATTCTTTAATTTGGAGTAGTGTTCATCTTCCTTGTCATTAACTTGTATAAGAAACTGAGTCATTTGTCCAGCAGAATTTTCATGGTTTGGGTAATTATTTCTTTGTGATAAAAATAGTTCATAAAATGTGCTGCATTTGGTTGAAATATATGAAATTACCAACATTGGATTATTTGCTCTACAAAATGGCAGCTTCCTACTGTTCAGCCTCACATTGTTTGTTGCATCATGGTAGGGAGCCCCATTTTTAGGTCTGCTAGATTGACCAGTGAATTCAGGGAGGTCAGCCTGATCCTCATTATCTAGTGCTCTACCCTCTCCCCCCGTGGCTTTAGTTCTGGGTCTCTTAGGAGTTGCAAAATGGTGGCTTCAATTCTGTTTTTCCTCGCGCACTTACAAGCTGTGATTCTGCTGTCAAGAACTTTTCTTCATCAATGTCCATTTAGCAATGACACAATGAATACTTAAGTTTTCTCCTTTTTAAAACAGATTTTCAGAATAATATGTTAATGTCCTAGTAATCTCCAGTGATATTGATGATTTGAGTGTGTGTGACATGTCTCTATGTGTGAATCCGCCTACATTTGACGATTCAGTTTACTATAGCTGCTTTAGTTACTTTTTAGCCAGCAGGGAACCCTAGAAGTTTTCTGACATAGCCATATTCTGTATGTTTCCTATTCTAAACGTGGAACTGGGCTTTTAATCAAGGAGTATGGTGACTTTTGGTGGAAAATGATATTCAGAGAGCATAGTCTCATTAGGGGTGCTCATTATAACTGGAGTGGACTCATATTGCTGGAGTTAGGAAAAAAGACTTTTAGAAAGAAGCAAGCCTTGAGTTCATACTGGTATTTCCATTCTGAAAGTCCTTGCTTATGCTGAAAACTTTTGGTATTTATGTTCTCGCTTATGGGAAGCTTGGCTTCTAAATATTTTAGCATATTAATTTCTATTTAAAACAGCAATACCTATGTTACTACTTATATTATTTCTAATAATAAGTTTGTTTAACTGGATGCAGTTTAGAATTTCTTTCTGGTTCTTTTATTCTTGCTATCTTGTTGCATGAGGGAGGATTAATCGAAATACTATTTTCAAACCATTCTTGGGTTTTTACCAATAATTCCATATATCATTGTTAAGTTCTCATTTCATTTTGGAGTTTTAGCAATTGCTTTGGTTTTATGAAATAGTTACACAGTTCCAGTCAACATTATGAAACAAAAAACATAAATATCTGGCATCTGTCCCCTCCCATACTTGTAGGTGACAGGTTTTTTTTTTTTTAAAGATTTTATTTCTTTATTATTGTGTAAAAGACCTGAGATGTAGGCCAGAGGGGTGTGTGTGTGTGTGTGTGTGTGTGTGTGTGTTAAAGGATTCACCAGAGACAGAGTGGGGAGCAGAGAAGGCAGATCTACTTGAAAAACACTGCTAAGGGGAGCAGCAGGCGACGTCTGCCATGTGGATTAGCTCCCTAGCTGGGGATTGAGCTCAGGCCATTGAAGTGGGCCATAGTGGTGATAGCGCTGAGACTTAACCCCTAGGCCACCAAGGAGTTAATTAGTTCCTAGTTTAACCTTCTGTGGTTTCTTTCTAAAGACACGTTTATACCCAGTTTTTCACTACAGGCAGGGTGTATACTCCCCTGCATCTGCCCTTTTACCCAGGGACACATCCTCAAGCTCACCCCATCGCAGCAGGTAGAAATCTCCCTCCCTTGTTCTCTGAGGGGCCCTTCTCTAGGGCGAGGTGTCTGCTGCTGATGGGCCACAGGTGAGCGCCGTCGTTATGGGCACTGTTAGAGCACTGCCGTTGCTCCCACGCATCCATACTGTGACAGGTAGTGCGGAAGCCAGAATGTGAACCCATCTTGCCTGTCTGCTGACACTGGCTCTCCTAGCCTTGTGTCTGGTGACGGTGAGAGCATGCCTGCCTACCCCATCTTCTCTCCTTGCTCTATGGCCGTTGACATGGGGGGATCAGGGCAGCACGGAGAAGCAGGAGGCCTTGAACCTCCTTATGGCACCACCCCCCAGGTGTGACCTGAGACTGTGTGGAGACCTCACGGATTGCCCGGCAGGGGAGTGACCTCATCATCTGAAAGGAAGGAGGGGGCTACATCAGTGGTCCTTACTTTGGACCTATGGGTCCTTTTAAAAAGCTTATGGCAACTCAGGCTTCTCCTCACAAAAGTTTCTTGGCCCTTTGCTTCAGTGTGGATGTTCACGAACTCCATAACATGCCTGGTCCCCAGGTTGAGGGCCTGTGACGAGATTATGTGACTTGGCTGAGGTATTCAGAACTCCTGTGGCTGCTGCTGGGCCCTGAGTGGACTTGGACATAGAAGCACATGGAGAGGGAGGGAGGCAGCCTTGGGTGAGCATCAAGGGCTGGCCAGGGAGAAACTGACAGCCGAGCGGGCCTCACGCCCAGTATGCGCCAGGGTCTGTCTTTCCTCTCGGGATGCTGCTTCACAACAGACTTTCTTCATCTGCCTTGCCGCATTCTGTCAGCCAGCGGCCAGGCCACTGTGCCTCTCAACTTCCACCTATAAAAACAACCACGGCCACACCACCTGAACGTCTGTGGAGCTAGACATGCTCCAAGCATCTTCTGTGTGGCCACTCCTCACAGCAACACTATGAGGTAGTGCAGATTTTCCTCCCAGTTGTACCGCATATGTATATAGTATTAGCTCCATTTTACATATCAGGAAATTGAGAGAGGGGGGAAAATAATCCACCTAAAGGCCCATCTTGGCTAGCCTCATTGTCTAGATTTTTCACAGCAAACCGGATGCCTGGATTTTAATGTAAAAACTCTGAATGTTGAATTTTGGATCAAATATTTTTAAAATGCTATGCAGTTGGCCAAAACACATCTTAGGCTGCCAGTTATGACTTCCATGAGAGTCCTAGGCATGCCAAGAATAGAGTCAGGAAAGAGCCAGAAAGAAGTGGAGGCCCCATCAAGAACTGCAGGGGCTCGCCTCTGAGGACAGACGGCAAGACTGTCCCCTTTTAAGGACAGCACCATCTGCCTGGCCTCTTCCTGGATCTGTGGGACCCAGAAGTGATAAGACACAGTGCCTGCTCTTGGGGCCAGCTTCCCAGGGAGAGCTGGGCATTCTCCACCACCCCAGAGGAGGCTGGAGCAGACGTGTTTATCCCTCCACGCTGGAAGGTGGGTGGGCCTAGTGTAGGGGAGAGTTGGGTGAGTTCCTCTCCATGTTGGGATCGTGGAAATCTAGAAGAGAAGCAAATCTAGGAGCACTTGACAGCTGAGCTACTGTCATCCCGCCTCCCACCGTGCCCTGCGGCCCGAGCGCATGCAGTCCTCAGGTCGGCGACGTGCGTCATCCCACACCTGCTGTGGTGGCTAGCCCCTTGCGGGTCACCCTCAGCTGCCTGCTTCCGGCCTCTTAATAGGATGAAGTGTGCAGCTGGGCACCCGAAGACGGGAAGGTGAGCTGCCAGGCAGGGAGGGAAATTAACCCCGGATCCAGCGGGGCCACTGGCTGCTGATTTATTGATTGTCTAGAAATAGCAGGCTGATCTAATACAGGCCAACCAGCAGGCAGATAGTAGTTAGTCACTTGTTCGCTTTTCCTTCCCCTTTCCCATACTGTCTGGTTTTGGGCTCTGCTGCCTTTGTTATTAGATTGCTCTGAAAATGTATTTGTCCCTGGGCAGCGGTGGGTGGGCCATCTGGGAGTCTGAGAGTGGCAGAGTGGTCCCAAAAGGGCCCGTGGTGGAAAGATGTCTCACTGTCCCCAGCACGGCAGAGGCCCCAGCCCAGGTTTCTTGAAGAATGGGCTCCCCTCCTGGCCACCCGGGGTGTGCTTTGACTGTAGCAGTAAGGGGTTTAGCGGGGAGGAGAGTGTGCTCTGGGCTGGGGTCCTTGGCTTGGACGCCTGAGTAGACCTCATAAAAGTGGGAAAGATTCCCCTCTGTGGGGGGACCAGAACTGTTGGGGTACCATGGGGGGAGAATGCCAGGACTGTTCCTAGAGTTAAACAGAGATTGGATTTCTAAAAATCAGGGTTTTTTGAGGTGCCATATAGATAGAATAAAATGCACATATTTTAAGCGTGCAGTTCCGTGAATCTTGACAAATGCATCTGCCCCTGTAGCTACCACCCCGATCAAGAACAGCACGTTTCCTCCCCTGCCCGTCCTCTCATGCCTTTCCTGTGCTGTCTCTCCTCCCGACACAGCCCCTGGCCCTTCAGACCCTGGCTCTGACTTTCTGTATGGATGGGCTCTGCCTGTTCTGGAGCATCATGTGAATGGAATCTGACAGAAGGCATCTTCAATGTCTGCATAATGTAGATGGCAACTGTCCCTTTGCACCGTGTGTAGCATCTGTGGTGTCCATGGCCCACCCAGGCATGCCTGACAGCAGGTGGTGGTTTCTGAGAGGCAGCTCCACCCTCAGGAGTAGAGAGCGCTACCTGCTCCCCCTTCGCCTCCCCATTTCACAGTTGGGTAAACAGCCCCAGAGATCAGGACTGACTTCCCCGAGCTGGAGGACAAAGGGGTGTTTCTGGGTCTGGGCCCTGTCCCCAGAGCTGCTGAGTTGTGGTCTAGGGTTCTCCTCACTGATGCTGGGTCTGCTGGTGAGGGTCATAGGCCCTCAGGTATAAGGACATGACACCTTCTGTAATTTCTGACAGACTTCAACACTCTTGTGAAAGCATGATCCCCTCAACGAGGAAAAACACCATCAATGGCCTTGAAGCTATATTTTAAGCACACTAGGAACAAGGCATACCAAAGGTGGCTGGCTCTAGAAACAACTGGGCTAATGAGGAAGGTGGAAAGAGGCTCTCCCGGGACAGAGGATCACTGGGTCAGGAGTCTGAGTGTTGTCCTGCCTCCTTTCTGACTGTGACACACCAATCCGTTCTGAGGATTTCTCAAATGCCAGGGGGCGAAATCGTCTGACACCAGACTTGTTTTGAGGGTTCAGCGAGCTCAAGTGAAAGCACTCGAAATTGTGAATGCCAAATCTATGATCATTGTGATTTTTTATTGTTACTCTTTAGGTATCCCTGGGTTTTTAGACAGTCATGACTCCTGTGTTCCCCCAGCCTCCCTCTGCGTAAAGTCCTGGGGTTCATGTCTGACCCCAGGCTGTGTCCTCTGGGCAAAGACACTTGCCTCCTTTCTGTCTTTTCTGATGGGCGGTTCTTCTGGAAGGGCCTCTCTTTACCTGTTGGTCTGGCTTCTTGGAGGGTGACTGTGTTTTAGGGATGTTCTCCAGAAGGAACCCCGTGCACACCACACATCATGTACTGAAGTCTGACGACCCCAGGATCCTTCCCAGTCTAGTGCAGGCATGCCTGGCCACATAGCCACACTGCTCCTAGGGCAGTGGTGGGCACACAGACAGAACCTCAACTCTGGATTACCCTGGTAGATGCTGCGCTCCCTGAGGACAGGTGTGGCAGGGATCTCAACTTCAGAATCTTAGCCACACTCAGCCAGGTGCCACGTGCCCTCCCCAAACTGGAGGCTGAGGAGTTTGGTCGATTGGTTTGAATGTTACAGGCAAGACGAAGTAGCCCATCAACGTAAAAAGCTCTTGTGCATCAAAGGACATTGTGAAGAGTGAAAAGACAACCGACAGAATGGGAGAAAATATTTGTAAATCATCAATCTGATAAAGACCTTGTACCCAGAATATGTAAAGAGCTCATACAACTCAACAACAAAAAGACAATCACTCCAATAAAAATAATGTGCAAAAGAGCTGTGCAGAATGCTCTCCAAAGAAGATTAAAAACTAGCAACTGGTGTGGATAGAGGAAAATTCAAACCAAAGCCACCCTGACCTGCCACTTCACCCCCATTAGAATGGCCAGTCTTTAAAAAGGTAAAGTAACGAGTGTTGGTGGGGTGCAGAGGGGCTGGAGCTCTCATGCGCTGCTGGTAGGATGTGAAATGGAGCAGCCACTTTGGAAAAATCTGGCAGTTCCTCAAAAAGGTAACGATGCCCTGGCATTTCCACTCCCAGACATGCGCCCAAGAGAAACGGAGACACATCTACACAAAAACTTGTGCACAAATGTTCATTACAGCATTATCCATAATAGTCAATCCAATGGCCAGCTGCTGAATGAGTAAACAGAATAGAGTGTTTTCCTACAGTGGGAAGTTATCAGTCATAAAAAGGAATGAAGTACTGACACCTGCTACAATGTGGATGAATCTCAAAAGGAACCAGTCAAAGGTCACACTGTATGATTTGTTTATAAGCAACTTCCAGAAGAGGCAAATTCATGGAGTAGATTAGTGCGTGGTTGCCAGGGGCAGGGAGGCAGCTGGAGAGTGATACTAATAGTGAGGGGTTTCTGTGTAGGATGATGGAAATGTTCTGAAATTAGACCAAGGTGACATTTGCACAACTAAAAACCACTTTGAATTTCATCTCCAAAAAATTATTTAAGAACATGAAATAACCATGAGGAGTGTGAGTCAGTGGCCCTGGGCCCTTTGTGCCACCTACAGGCCTCTGGGTGTTGGGACCCCCCCCCACCCCGGTGCTTTCAAAGCATCTATGCCAGCCTGCCTGCCTCTCCCCAGCCCCTTCGACTCACCCCTTCCTCTTTCTGAGCTGGGATGGAGCTTCCCATGGGGTCAGCAGAGGCTGCCTGCCTAGAGCCGGACAAAGGGCTTGTTTACCTTCCGGGAGAACTGGTGCCAACAGCAGAGTCATGATTGAGGGGAAGGCCCAGATGCCACCTGACCCACCTTTCCTTCCTGTAAACTTCAGCCTGTACCCCTCTGCCCCCAGCCTGTTGCCGCCCTGAGCTATGAGGACAGGCTGGGAGACACCTCTGCCTTAGGAGATAGTCAGGGAGTCGGTGGCCTGGGGCCAAATCATTGGTGGACCTGGAGCTGCTAATCACTCTAATCAGAAACTGATTAATTGCTGGGAAAGGCAGGTCTATTTGGGAAGTCAGCTGGGTTGCAGACATTTCTAAGGCCATAATAGAGATAGTGGCCCTTCAGCCTGTGGGATCTGGTAGGTCCTGTAGCTGTCCCAGAACTGCCTGTGCCAGACAGCAACAGGCCTTCAATCCCTCCATTCATAGGCCTGTGTCCATTTATAAGAATGTGCATGTGTGGAGTCGGCCAGACACCCAGTCTTCCTCTCCTGTGTCCGCTGCCTACTTGCCTTTCCAGCCCCCTTTGTCTCCCCGTTCCCCTTTCTCTCCTCCCACCTCCTCATTCACCAGTGTACACCCGTGGAGACAGGCAGAGGCTGGAGGTGCATTTGTCAGAGTTGTCAGTTCACTTTGCCCCAGTGTTGGCTGTTGATGGTTGATTCTAGATGTAATTAGCTTGAAAAAATAATACTCTGTGGCTAAAAATGAAAAGCTTGAAAGTCTGTGCCCTGGGGAGCACTGGGGCAGCCGAGTCAGGCCGCCTCTTCCTGGCTTGCCAGTTGGCTGCCCTGTGAGTGCCCTCAGGGTGCAGCTGGACTCTGGGCCCAGGCTGCAGTGCTCACCTCCTCCTCTGTGCTTGGAATGTGCATAATGGGGCTCTAGGCCATGGGGAGGCCTGAAGTTCATCAGGGCTCTCGCTGCCCAGTCTCTTTCTGCTTCTTGATGCATTTTGGTGTGTTTGGTTGAAAGATTGCTTCCAGAAGGAACTTGTCTGTCCAGAGAGCACTGAGGATGTGTGAAAGTCCCCGCAGTGCTGGACGCAGAGTGTTCCCATGTGGAGTTCCCTCTCCTCAGAACTGGGGGCTTCAGAGTCTTGGACACAGACTTGGGACCTTGGATACCTGCTCCTCTACCTCCTCCTGTGCCCTGGATTCTTCCCAATAAACATCTGATGTTTTGTCCTCTCTTTCCTGCTGTTTAGGTTGCAAGATGGGAACACAAAACTCACAAGATGAGCAAGACTTTCGGATCCCCTTACCTGGCCTGCTATGCCCTGGGTGGCGCCATTTTGCTCCTGAACGTTCTGCGCTCGCATTGGTAAGCCTGCCAGGCGGACCCACGTCCATGGCACCCGAGGTCCATCAAGATGTGGGGCATGCTGTGTCCAAACACATTGGCCACTGTGCATTTCAGGGCTCCTGTCACAGCAAGCTGCCCCTCACCCCTCTGGGCAGTCAGCCTCTGTCGGCAGAGGAGTCCTAGTGACTCAGGATGGGGACAGTGCCTGTGTCCTGGGCACAGGGGAGCGCTCGAGGCCTGGGTGACCCTCAGGCTCACATCCCAGCCCAGTGTCTGGAGGGAGCCACTGCAGGAGCCCCAGCTCAGGCTGGTGTCAGCAAGTTGCCTGTCCACCTTGGGGCCTGGGAAATGTTACCTTCCGTTGAAGAAAGCCCAGGCCAGCCAAACTTGTTCTAGGCACACCATCCTCGGGACCTTGGAGTGGTCTCTGCTGTGCAGACCCAAGGGAGGTGAGTGGAGAGGAGGAGGAGAGTGGGGTCCAGCCCCCAGACATGGCCAGGCCAGCATTGTCTCGCCACCTGGGTTCTGTGAGAATGGCTGCGGGCAGCACACCAGCTCCTGGACTGATATAGCCCATGCGGTGCTTTTAAAAAATGACAGCTGGCACCTGAGAATCCTCATCTCTCTTTTGTGACTGACGAGGAGCCACTCCTGGGGGGCCAGTGGCAGCTGCTCCTTTGGCACTGCCCTCCATGGCCTACATCGTGCTCTATCCCGGACACATGGGAAGGGGCCAGGGTGGGCATGGGTGTTGACTTGGCCGTCATTCTCATCCCCTGAGAATAGTGTGCCCAGCATTCGGCTCTGAGTCCAGGACCATTGCTGTCCTCCCTTGCACCCTCCCGCTATCAACACAGTGTGACCAAGAGGTACCTGCCGAAGCCAGCCCTCCCTACTAGATGGATCTTTGCTGCAGCTTTGCTTCTTGGCCCTTCGGGCTGCTGTTGTCTCCTTCCTCCTCTCCAGGCCAGGGTGGATATCTCAGGTCCTTGGCCCTGGTGGCGGTGGGGAGCCCATGGCACCTATCCCGATTCAATGACATGAAGACACTTCTCCCGAGAGCCCTTGCACTACACACGGGGCCAAGGGTCTTGGCTCACGTCCTTGCTGGCTCAAGTCCCATAGCACAGATGAGGAAAGTGAGCCTTGGCAGGAAGCACTGAGTTGCAGTTTGCTTGAAGTTTTAGAGCTCAGAGAGCCTGATGTGGGCAGATTAGCCAGCATCAGACTGGGCAGCGACTTGGGGAAAAAAGATTCACTCAATTCATAGTGCTGGCGCCGCCCTGGGCTGAGCTGTTGGGAGCAGGAAGTCTAGACTATGTGGAGTCTAGACTCCTCCCCACCCTTCTAGTGGAGGGGGATTCCGCACTGCCCTCAGCAGAAGGTGCGCTCAATAGCCCAGCCGAGCCCAAAACTGGGGTCCCAGGTGCCCCTACAGCAGGTGGGAGCCTGCATCTCTGCGAGCCCTGCCCCAGGGTCACCCTCCAGCCCCAGGCACACACTCCCAACGGTGGGAAGGGGGTGGTCGCATCAGCCTACTCAGCACAGGAGTCCCTCAGGAGTGGAAAGGGCAGGAGGCTGGAGAGAGCTCACCCCTCAACCCAGAGGGAGCTGGGCTCACCAGCACCTGCGCACGGTCAGGAGACGACGTGAGCCCCACAGCCCTCAGCCCATTTTTAAGCCAGGCCAGGTGTCCAGAAGTGGCAGCTGGTGCCCCAAGTCATGCCACTGCCCAGCACCAGTTGTGGGCTTCTACCCATGGCCCCCCATAGTCATGACATTCCTTTAAGGCTGGTATTGGAGCCCACTCGTCAGGTGTGGTGGAGCCAGGGGCGAGCCTGCGTCTCACGCTGAGTTCTGACTCCCCTGCTGGTCCAGCGGCTTCCCACTCCCTCAGCCGCGGCCTCGGAGGGGTCCTTGACTGTTTCCTCCCAGCTCAGTCCAGCAGCACAACCTGGACCCACGTCTGGGAGCCTGTGTCTACCCGGATCCACTTCCTCCTCCTCTCCCTGGACCCTTATCAGTGTCCCCACACTGCACAGCACGTGGGGACCATGGAAGGGGCGTAAAAGAGGGGGAGTGGGAAAGCAGGTCCATTGATGAGTGGCCCTAATCTGAGGCCTTTCTCAGTATTCTTTCAAAATAGTTATTAAAAGGGTCCTGTTTTTTAAAATCAAAAGTAAATGAAAATACTGAAGGTTGCTAGTCATTAAAATCAGATTTGTTCCCCCAAAGAACAAAGACAAAATCGAGAGGTCTAGACCTTTACTAATAATGCCCCCCCTTTGGCTTCCCGTGTCAGGAAGAATGACACCTACATTCCTCACCTGGCCTTCAAGTGCCACTTTGGCCCCGTCATCTGCCCCATTCCCATGGCAGGACTCCGCCCAGACCCCTTGCCACCCTCTTGGGCTTCTCGCGTGCTAGTTCCCTGTCCGTAGTGCCGCCCAGAGAGCCCTCCCTGACTGCTCGTGCGGAGGCCCCGCCTGGCTCAGAGGCATCAGTGAGCACTCGGCTGACTGCAGAGTAGGAGCCTGCCCTGGGGATGTGGGAGCCCGATCCGAGCCCAGCTGACCCCTGATAGCGAGAGGTCACAGGGTGGCTGGGAGGCTCCGCTGGTCTCTATAAACACGAGTGCTCCAGAGCATAAACAAAGCCCTGCCTTCTCCCCCACCTCTTCCTCCTGCCAGCTTCTGCCTGGGGGCAGTGGCCACATGGGGTGCTGTGCCTGTCCTGCCCGCAGTGGCCCTCCAGTTTTAGTGTTCCTAGCTGACCAGCCCAGCTGTAGCTCTGACTTCCTGGTTCACGTGATAGGAAGGCACCCCTCCTCAAGGAGCTTTGGCACCCCCTCCCCACCCCCCATGAGAGGATGCAGGCTGGATGGGGCAGGGTGTGGCCCCGCACCGCTGTGAGCTGCCCTGGAAGTCCTCCAGCCAGTGGCACCCTCTCCTTAGCTGAAACAGGTCACAGATTTAAACCCGATCCCCTTGATGAGAATGGTTCTGGAGAGGGGTGCCATGAGGAAGCCACGTGCATCCCCTCCCCCCCTGCCTGGCTGTCCCCCTCCCCCAGGAGCTTCCTTATCCATTTCTTGGTGCCCTTTGGGAAACCACCTCTACCTAACCCTGTACACACATGTGCCACCGCCCTTGGCACTGGGTGGGGGATGTTGCGGAGCCGCATGGGGACACACCATTCTCCCAGCCTGCTGCTTCCAGCCCCTGTCACTCAGCCTGCAGCAGGGGTGTGCCTACCCAGCTCCCTCCTCCAGTTTCTGACTGGCAGGTGACCTGGGCCAAAGGGGATGCCTATGAAATGGGGGGTTTGCCCACAGCCCCCCAGTAAACCTTCAGTGACCCTGCCTGGGTGGGACTCGGGACTGGGGTTGGGGTCAGTAGTCGCCCATGCGGCAGCCGAGGGTTGGCTTGATAAGGCAGTGGGGTCAGGCAGCACCTGTGATGTTGTAAGAAAGAGGGGTGTGGCCCACGGTTTTCCTAGCTGAGATGTGAATTAATCAACCAAGTTGATTTTTGAATTTGCCTCATGCCAGCACTGTCCTGACTTCACTTTGGGTTCCCACCTCAAGAAGGAGTCGTTGACTGGGGGTGCCAAATGCAGAAAGGTGCGAGCCCTATATGACCTTGAGAACTGAGGGGTGGGGTGGGAAGAGGGTGTCCCTTCCAAATTAGGAGCAGCCCTGCAGCCAGCCTCCAGGGCAGGCCCTTTGTGTGAATTCCCTGGTCTAACAGGTTGGCTGAACACATTTTGGGTGTTTATGCTGCCTCCTCTTTTATTGGGGTCTGTTGCACAATTACTCTCTTAAAACTCAACTGGTAGAGATACCAAAACAGCTTCCTTTGTTCCCCAGCCCTAGCCCCTGAGCCTAATTAGTTACTCTTTGGCTTAATGAGCTTTTCCTTGTTTCCTTCCATAATGAGCCTTGGCTCACAGGGCTAGCAGCCCACAGGATGCAGCTCTGTCTTGAATAAAGGAATAAATGAGTGACTGCTTGGACTCCCATAGCCCCTTTCTCTCTGGTTATCGCATATAAGAGGCATTTAAATGTCTTGACATGCTAACCTCTTCAGTATCCAGAAACTGCCTCTGTTTTTTCCCTCAAATAGCACATTGTTTTGAGTTCTGTATGTATGAGTTCTTGGCTTCCTGGGTTCAAAATGTAGAGAAAAACCTTGTTTCTCGAGTATCTGCTGGTCCAGAGTCCCCTCTGGTTCCTAGTGCCTGGGATCCTGGTGTTGGAGGCCTGCTCTGCAGATGGGCTGACTCCCGGTGGGTGGACATGTCCAGGCTGGAGACGCAGAGGGGCAAGGCGATGGCCAACTGGGCCTTCTTTTCTGGGCCGAGCAGACCCTGATTGGGGCTGGCAGAGCCCTGAGCAGAGGCAGATGGCTTTGGACAAGTCCCTTCCCTGTCTGATCTGCTTCCCAGCTGGGCTTTGGATGAGTCCAGGGGGCCATAAACAGCCTCGAATGCCAAACTCGGCCAGTTTCCTGCTGTTTTACTGTCCAGGAGCTCAGAATGGTTTCTTCTTTTTTTTTTTTTTTGTTTAAGATTTATTTATTTATGCATACAAGAGCTGGGGTGTAGGCCAGAGATGCGGGGTGGTAAGAGGATTCACTAGAGACAGAGTTGGGAGCATAACAAGCAGATTGCCTGAAGTACACTGCTGAGGGGAGCGGCGGGCGAGGCAGGAGAGGTCTGCTGTGCCATGTGGGAATCTCCCTTGCGTGGGATCGAACTCACGCTGAAGTGGCTGCTGAACCCCTTGCGCCACCAGGGAGGCCCTCAGAATGGTTTCTATTTGGATTCCTTGTTTTTAGTTGTGATAAAATATATGTAATGTAAAGTTGACCTTTTATTTATTTTTTTTAATTACCTCATTTTTTAAAGATTTATTTATTTATGCATACAAGCTGGGGTGTAGGCCAGAGGTGTGGGGGAGGGGATATGAGGGATGAGAGGATTTACCAGAGACTGAGTGGGGAGCAGAACAGGCAGATCAACTGCTGAGGGAAGCAGCGCGCGAGACAGGAGAGGTCTGCTGTGCCATGTGGGAATCTCCCTGGCTGGAGATCAAACTGGTGCTGCAGTTGCTCTGAACAGCTTCACAGTGCTGCGCTTAACCCGTTGCACCACCAGGGAGGACCGAAGTTGACCTTTTAGCCACTTTCAAGCCTACAGTTCAGGGGCAGTAGGCACAGTCACTTTGTTGTACAACTATCGCCACGTCCATCTCCAGAACGTTTCTGCTTCCCAACCTGCACCCAATAAGCACTGGCTCCCCAACTCCCCACCCCCTGGAAAGACCTGTCCACTTTCTGTCTCTGTGAACTTGACTGCTAAAGGGAGCTCGTATATGTGGAGCCATCAGTGTTGGTCCTTGTGTGACTGGCTCATGTCACTGACCTTCCTCAAGCTCCATCCATGTGGTAGACTGTGTCAGAATCCCTTCCAGCTTAAATCCTGCCGTTTATTCCAACATGAGTGAATTTAAGGGCATTATGCTAAGTGGAATCTAAAAAACCCAAAGTGATAGAAAAAGTGAACTGGGGGTTGTCAGGGGAAGAGGGTGGAAGAAATGGGTGAAAGGTGCAAACCTCCAGAGCTAACAGGAGAGAGTCCTGGGGATGATTGCGGTGTGGTGACTGTAGTCACACTGCTGTGCTGTGTCCTTGGAAGCTGCCTAGAGAATAGGTCTTTACCTAGCTAACCAATCTCTCTGTCTCTCTGTCTCTCTGTCTCTGTCTCTCTCTCTCTCTCACACACACACACACACACACACACACACACACGGTATCTACGTGAGTGGCGGGGTGTTCACTAACTCATTCTGGGGCTCTTTTCATGATACAAACATCATCACGTTCTATGGAGGTGACTCTGGGCGGCTCTTGGGTGGGGGCTGGTCCCTGGGAAGACCAAGCCATGATTCAAGGCTTAGGGGGCTCAGCCCCAGCCCCTATTCCTTGAGAATGCAGAGGGCTGGCAGTGGAGTTAATGATCGATCCTGCCTACACTGTGAAGCCTCCATAAAGTCCCACAAGTGCAGGGATCAGAGAACTTCCGGTGGGTGGAGGTGCGAGGACAGTGGCACCCCAGAGTGGGCGTGGAAACTCAGCACCCTTCCTATCCTGCCCTGTGCACCTTTCCATCTGGGTGGTCACAGTGTACTTTATCATGTGCTTTTACAATAAACTGGTCCACCGAAGTGTTTCCCTGGTTCTGTGAGCCACTCTAGCGAGTCCAGTACACCACCCATCCATAGCTAGCTGGTCAGAAGCACAGGTGGGCTTGTGCCTGCCATCTGTGGTGAGTGTGTGTGTTTATGTGTGTGTGTGTGTAGGAAGGTAGAGGGGCAGTCTTGTTGCACTGAAGCCTAAACCTGTGGGATCTGACACTGTCTCTAGGCTGATAGTGTTAGAATTGAGTGGAATTGTAGGACACCAGGGTGGCATCTGGGGAATTTCTTGGTGTAGGGAAAAACCTGCACAGTTGAGTGCCCAGAAGTATCAGGTGTAAAGTGTGCGTAAAGGAGGCACACAGGGAAGAGACACACAGTAGGAAGGACTGGGTTTTTCCCTACGCGGGGGGAGGAAAACAGTTTTCCTTTATAGCCTTAAACTGCCACAGTATGCGTCCATGATGTCTCAGTAAAAATGGTAAAAAAAAATAAAAGCAATTTGGAGGTGAAAAAAAAAGAATTCCCTTCATTTTAAAGATTGAATGATATTCCATTATGCAAATAGTGAATTTTGGTTTTCCTTTCATCCATGTGTGGACATTTGAGTTATTTTTATCTTATTGAGAAGAATGCTGCTGGGAACATGGGTGTATCTGTTTGAGGTCCTGCTTCTGATTCTTTGGGTGTCTACCCAGAAATGGAATTGCTGGGTCCTGTGGGAGTCTAGTTTCATTTCCACAGTGGCGGCACCATTTTGCATTCCCACCAGCAGCACACAGGCCTTCCAGCTGCTCGCATCCTTGTTAACCCTGGTTCATTTGGGGGGTTTTTTTGGGCAATAACCATCTTCATGGTGTGAGGTGGTATCTCATTGTAGTTTTGACTCACATTTTCCTGATTAGTGATAGGAGCATCTTTTCATGTGCTTATTGCCCATTTTAAAATCAGGCTGTTTATTTGTTGTTTGTTTGTTTGCTGTTGTTAAATTCTATACATGGCTAGATTTTAAATGATTATATAAATATCTATTTAACATCCTAGGATTTGCCTCTTAGCTTATAAAGCTGGGAAGTATTTATTGTCTGGCCTTTTGAGAAAAACGGTTGTTGGCCACTGGACTAGCCGAGACTAGTTTCACTAGCTGAATCAAGTCCATAATTAATGATTGTCTATATCAGGTGTTGGCAAACTTTCTGTAAAGGGCCAGATCGTAAATATTTTTGACTCTGGGTCACATGGTCTCTGTTTGCAACTGTTGGACTCTGGCTAAGACAGCATGTAAACCCATGAGCTTGTCTGGATTCTGATAAAACTATATTTATAAGGATAGGCAGAGGGCCTAATTTGGCCACTGACCTAGTTTGCAGCCCATGAAAGGAAGGCGCCCTCAATGTCTAGGGTATTTGGGTACACCTGGTTAATGACGTTCGGAAAGCTGGGAGGAGGATGGGTGGGCGGTAGCGGACTGGGGGGGGTGGTGCCCAGCCTCAGCTCTGTCCCTGACATGCAGGTGATCTTGAGCGGATCACTCAGTCTCCCCGGGCCTTGGTCCCCTGTCTGAATGGAACACAAGTCCCTGGCCCACTCAGGAGGGGTCAGGAGAAGGTGCGTCCTCCATCCCTGGCTGAGCAGCTCCTCAGAGTGTGGGGACCTGAGACGAACAGACTGGTTCATCCTGAGGGTCAGACCTCCCAGGTGCTCACAGCTCGAGCTGGGTTGATGTGGGGAGGGATTCTGAGGGTCAGCATAGCTGACCGGGGGGTGAGGGAACACAGTGCCTGCTGCAGGCGACAGTGGGGCAGGTTAGGGGTCTCCAAAGAGAGAAAGGGCTCCTCAGAGGTGAGGCTGGGGAGCGCTACTGTGTGTGGAGTGTAGGTGTGAGGGGAGGTTTTGCAGAGGGTGCGCAGGGCCGTGACAGTCAGAATGCCATGCTAGCAGGTCCCTCTGGCTGCCCTCTGCGAGCCAGGAAGAGTGGGTGAAGGGAGGACGCTGTGCCTGGATTGGGCAACTTCTTCATACACAGGACACCAAGTAGAGAGTCTCTGTCAGGGGTCCCTCCTTCCTCCAGGCCCCCAGTTCCTCAGAGACTGTAGGGAGTCTACCTTCAGTCCCAACATAGAGGACTCTCTGGTTTGTCCTTGTGTCCTGGCCCTTGGGGTGACCTGGGGAGGAAGTCCCCCCTTTCAGTTCTTACAGACAGAACACCTAGCTCTTCCTCTCACCAGACGTCTCCTTGTCCGTGTGGACCTGCCTAGTGTCTGCCTTCCCACCGTGACTTTTCTCTTGGCTGAACTTGCCCCCTCAGGAAATTTCTGGGGAGAAAGGACGCTCACAGACTGTGTGGGGTGCTGTTTCCTCCTCCTTGGTCCTGTTGCCATTTGCCCATCCCTCTGCCAGGTGGTCTCTTTCCTCTCCACTGGGGGCGCCGGCAGGAGCTGTGAGAACCCTGTCCAGGCCAGTTCCAGCCTGAAGCCTCCTGCACCCCCTCAGGTTTCCCTAGCACCCTTTCCGCCCATCAAGTCATTTAATTCCTAGAGGTTGGTTTGTTTGTAGTAAAATATACATAAAATTTACTATTTTTATCATTTTATAGTACATATTTCAGTGGCAGTTAGTATATTCAGCGTTACACAGCCAAATCCAGAACTTTTTCACCTCAAACAAAAATCCCATACCTGTTATGCAGTTACCCCACCTCACCCCCACCCTCCCATACTTTCAGTGCACGTGGATTTGCCTGTCTGGGCACTTCCATGGTGCCTGTTCTTATCTCCACGGAAGTTGCAAGCTTGGTAAGAATGGTGATGGCAGCGGGGAGCACCTGCTGGATGGACAGTCCCTGCTGCACCCCAGTGTCCCTCTGGAACTGATCACAGGATGTGGCAGAACAGGGCCAATGGCTGAATGGCTGCATGAGGAGTGAACCAGGGGCAGATGGGTACAGGCCATGGCAGAGAAGGGCGGTCAGTTGGGACAGGTGGAGGTGCGGGCATTGGCAGTGCCACGTCCTGTGACAGGTACAGAATGAGGCCCACTCCAGATCACTGGATATGGGGGGATTGCTTCCCTGTGGCTGTAGGTCAGACCTTCCACCCCCCGACTCGCAGTGTGCACACAGCAAGCTCGCCTTCTGCAGGGCAGCAGGGGACTCCTGAAAGGCCCACCAGGGTAAACTGACTGGGGACTTAACATCTGTGACCTGCTAGCTGTGTCCTATCAGGGGGTCACCTCCTGGGGTTTGCAGCCTGCACTCAAGGGGAGGGATTATGCAGGAGGGGCAGCGTGGGTCTGTCTTCACAGTGTAGGCTGTGGGGGCTGCGGGGGGCTTAGAGGTGCGGTCTGGAAGGAATGGAAGCTGGGGCAGGAGGCAGTTGGAAGCTGAGGCTGAGCTGAGGAGCAGCCAGAGATCTATGCAGACGATTCGGAACCCTCAGATGGCGAGGCCAGGGCCCAAGCCCTGCATCTGTAGCTGGAGGAGAGAAATGCAACTCCCCCCAGCCTGGCCTCTCACCCACAAAGGCCCTCGAGGGAACTGGTTATCAGCCTGGAATTCATAGAGGGGCCCCCAGAGGTAGTTGTCCCCTGTGTTCCACTGTTTACAGGCCTGGAGGGGAGCATCTGGTGGCCTTGGACATGCCCCCCACCCCAACAGGTCTGATTCCTTATTTGTAAGATATGACAGACCCTCTCTCTGGTGCTGGGTTTTGGAAACACTTTAAAAAGGTGCCGTGTCCGTCAAATGCACAGCCTTAGTACAGAATCATAGCCCCAAATGCCAGTTCCCAGATCATGTTTCAGGGAGTTACACAGATGAACATTCTTGCTTAATATTAGTTATATGTTTATTTTAATGAGCATTAGAGAAAAAAACTATGTGAGCCCATTAGATGCTGGATAATATTGCTTGGTGGGTTGGAGTATGAGGAACAGGGAAATCTAAGACTGGGAGAAAGGAGAAGATGAAGTGAATAACCATTTGTTCACCTGGACAACCTTGGGAAATGGTCCTGGAAGGACTGAAGTTTGACAGGTGTTTGTCATTTGCAGATAGAAAAGGGAAACGGCCTGTCTTGGGGCTGCAGGTACTGAGCATGGCTGAGCAGGTGCCTGGCCTGCACATATGTATGATACTCCCCTTCCCACCTCTAACCCAGGTTCCGGGATTTCAGGGGAGCAAAGTGAGGACCGCCTCAAGTCACACTGATAACCGAAAACTCAATCCCAGTTTTAAAAATAGAAGCTGAGACAAATGAATGAGTCTCTCTGCACTCACCCAGTGTGGAGTATTTCCAAAGGAAATTGCCTATTCATTCTCTTAAGGAGCAAGGCCTGCAGAGCCACTTGTCCCTCTGTTAATTTTCCATTTGGAATGGACTGTGCTTTCCTGGCTTAATGGAGGAGCTGGAACGCCACAGATCACCTCCTCTGGGCCCGTCACATCATTCCCGTAAACCTGCCCCTTTTAGAACCTGAGCATGTGGGGCCCTGGGCACCAGGGGGGTCTGAACAGAGAGAACTGGGAGGGCCAGGCCTGTTTTCTGCTCAAAGTAATACCCTGATTTCCGGGGGGGGGGGGGGGGGGCACATGGATGTGCGGGGGGTAGGGGTGGCAAGGGGCTTCTTCTAGACCCTCTCTTCCCACTGGTGAGGGAATGGAAGAGGAGCCACAGGTGGGCTGAGGCCCGTGGTCAAGTCTGGGGCAGGCCCATGCCCTGCTGGGCCTTCTCCACCCATCACTGGCCCTAGATCCGTCTGCCTTTGGCCAGGAGTTGCCATCTGCTTCCAACCAGATAGCTTTTCCTTCAGAGCCACCCCCAGGAAGCTGCTTCGGTGCAGTGCGTCAGAGCAGGAAGGCTCCCTTTCACCTGCGCCCCTGCTGCGTCCCCGCGGTCAGGCAGTCTGCCTGCTGTTTGGATGATGCGAGTGAGCCCTGGCAGAGGAGCCTGAGATGGCCCAGCTCAAGCATGAGACCCAGGCCACGCCGTGGGCCCACGCCAGGCTCCCCGAAGCCCCGTGTCTGGGCTGTGCTGGGCTCCCCCAGCCCTGCAGCCCTGATGCTAAATAACCCAACGGGTGTCCCCACCGCTTCTCTGAAGCAGCGACTTCCCGACCATGTTGAGTACATTTTGAGCTCTTACCGCAGGCTCCTTTCCCCTGTCCTGAACTGCCCACCGGGTTGTTCCTCTTTCTAGAAGCTTCGCTTTGCCCACCCCCTTCCCCCTGGTGATTTTTCCCATCAGATCTCTGCTTAAACCTCTCGTGGGCTTCTGGACCCACCTCACGTGCCTGTCCCACAGCTCTGGTTTTCACGTGGGCCACTCTCTCGTCTGCCCTTCCCGCTGCCCACAGCCTCATGTCAGAGCCTGGCCTGGTCCCTGTTGTCAGTGTGCAGCGACGGCGGCAGCTCCCCGTGGGGAGACAGGAGGAATTGCCTCGCTGTCACACAGAGGAGGAAACTAGCACCCAGGGCATCCAGATCTGTCTGAAGCCCAACCCAGCTCTTCTGCCAGGAGCCCTCTGCTGGGCTGCCCCTGGTGAAATCCAGGCAGATGGGTGGGCTAGGCTACTAGACGCCAAGCGCTGGCCACAAGATATCCAACAGGCTTCCTTGCCCTAGGTTTGGGGGCCGGGGGTCAGTCTGGAGCTAAACAGGGAGGCAGGCAGGGCCTAGGGCTGGGAAGTGGGGGCTGTCACCCCAGCTCTTGAGAGCATGGAGTTCTGACTGTGCTCCCCCCACACTGCTGCACATTTCCTGATGCAGGGGAGCCAAGGGGCCAGTGCAGATGGGGGAGCCTTGATGGGCCACATCCTCTCCATGCAGGCAGGAGAGGTGAGGTGGGCACTGGGGCTACCTGCCCCATGGCCCTGCCCGAGGACATGCAGGGTAAAAGTGTGCCTGGCTCACAGGGGTGCCCGTTTACTGAAAGTCAGGTGAGGGTATGGAAGGGCAGGGAGGGGTGTGGCAATCTGGCACAAACACCAGTGTGTGTGACCCTGGGCCGATCCCAGTGGCTTGCCCTGGATCTGCAGGGTGACCCTGAGCTGGGCGGCGGGAGGGCTGGGTAGGGCATTGGTGGGTGGAGAGCTGGGTGTGTGGGCAGCGTGACTGGTGGTGGCCAGATGTGCCACTACCGATAGGTCACCATGCAGGCCTCTGTGCCCTGTTTGCTGTTCACAGCCCCCCCCCCCCCCGAGAGGGAAGGAAGAGGGCCAAAGTGCTGCTTTCTCTATTTGATGAATATTCACTAAAATTCATTCTGCCTGAAGGGCCAGGTGCCAGGGAGATCCAGGGGAAGAGAAGTAACCTCTGTCCTGAGAGCTGAAAGTAGTTGAAGGAAAGAGTTCTGGGGTGATGATTTTCAGTTTGACATAAGGATAGTTCTACAACAATCTGAATTTACCAGTGGAATGAATGAATGAGTGAATAAAGGTGGTGAATTTGTTTTGCTTGAAAGAGCCTGACAAATAGATACTTTATGATGGATGGATGGATGGATGGATGGGTGGGTGGATGGATGGATGGATGGATGGATGGGCGGGCAGATGGATGGGTGGTTGGTGGGTGTATGAGTGGGTCATAATAAGATGCCCTCTAGCTGGTGCCTGGTACAGAGTGAGGGCAAGCAGTTGTTCCATGTGAAGAGATCTCCATGTCCCTTCTGATGCTACGATGGAGGAGGGGTGGGGAGTGAGTTGTGATATGTGCGTGCACTTGCTTTGAGGGTTTCCCTCCCACCAGCACCTGCGCTCTCCTAATGAGGCAGACCCTGCACCTGCATTACCACAGGCCCAGGTGCTTTGCCCTACCTGCGCAGACCTTCCTGTCTTCAGGAGCCCATGGAGAACCTGACCCCCAAATCCATTAGCATAGTCACCCCTTTAAGGCTTTCAGTGGCCTGGCCTCAAAGGAGCCTGCCGGGGACATTTCAGGTGTGCTACTCGAGGGCCACCCAAGAGATGGGTATGGGGGAGCAGGCAGGCCACTCCTCAAGTCTGTGATCTCTATCTTCTGTCTCCCCTGCAGCTTCACACAGGCCATGCTGGGCCAGCCCAAGATGGAGAGCCTGGATAACCCTGTAGCCTACTGCGTGGGGCTGGTGCTGCTAGGCGTGGGCAGCCTGTTTGTGGTCTCCAGCTTCTTTGCACTGGGCTTCACTGGGACCTTCCTAGGTAAGACCCTGCGTAGACCCCTTGGGCCCAGGGGAGGCGCGGGACTGTGTGGCTGGCCGCCCTGCCATCTGCGTGGGGCCGGGCACCTCCTCCCCCAGGCTCAGCTCGTCCGTAGTTGGCTCTGCTTCACTGTATTTGGGCCGTCAGTGGGGCTGGCCCAGGTCTGGGATGGGGATACTGTCCCCCCTCTGTGTTTGCCATTGTCTGCAGCTCTGGCTGGGAGCCCAGTGCCGACCTAGCCCAGTGTCCTTGTGACATCCATGATATCCGGCAACCAGAAGCCCAGGCAGAAAAGGGGGGAGGCCGCAAGGGCAGGGGCAGCCTTAGGGACAAGGAGAGGGCATAGCTGCTACCTTCAGGGGAGCCCCTCCCAGCAAACAGACAACACTCAGAGGTGTCCAGAGGTGCCTGGCCCTCTGATGGCTGACTCGAGCTCTTAGTCTTCCTTCCTCTCAGCCCTGGCTTTCTGCGGGCCTTGCCTCAGTTTCCTCCAGTGCCCAGGATGGTCTCCAGCAACCATCCAGCTTGCTTGGGAGCTCTACTACACGTGGGGGCAGCTGTCCCCTGAGGGAACAGCCCTGTGAGGCGCCCACAGCAGTGGTTTTCCAGCAGGTTGTTGAGGGCAAAGTGCTCAGGTAGGAGCTGTGGGGAATCTGGTACCGGAGGAAGGGCGCCCAGGTGGGAACTGGAGGAGAGGAAGCCCCTAGGTCTGCCAGGTGGGATGGGTGAGTAGAAAGGAGGGCAGGTGAGCTGGCAGATCAGCTGGTGAGTAGGGGGTGGGGCTGGAGGCAGGCTGGGGTTGCCCACGTAGTTCTGAAGGCTTCGCAGGGGCCTGAGGCTTCACTCCCGGGGAGGTGAGAGCCATAGAATGGTTTGGAAAGGTCTCTCCCAACATGAGAAGGCTGGGGCCGAGACCAGAGGGCTAGGAGGGACTGAAGATCAGTGTGGGCCTCGCAAAGCTGGAAACAAGGGCCACAAGCTGGTAGAGGGAGCTTTGCTGCACTATTTGGGCCCTCTGGAGACCAGGGGGGAGCTGCCCTATGGCATGCAGCCTCTGTGAGCAGAGTGGTAGAGAACTGGGGAGGGGCTGCGTGTGATGGGGTGGGTGGGATGGTCAGGATCTGGACCATGTGGGGAGACTCCTGCAGGACAGGTCAGGGTAGAGAGGAGGAAGGAAGGGAGCCTGAACTGTCAGCCACTACAGCCCCCCTGAGGAAATGGCCTAGAACCGCCACAGGCCGCGCTGGGTTGTGCATCTAGGGCACAGCGGCCACTTCCCTGCCATGAGTCAACCCCAAAGCAGTATCTGTGCCACCCCATTTCCTGCCTCCTGGGAAGAAAGCCTCCCACTGCATCCTCTCCTCCCCACGACTCCTCGGGGGCCTGCACCTCTTGTTCCCAAAGTTGCCCTATTTCTGCCTGGAATGAAGCTCCAAGAGATTTCTGGGGAGAGATCGGGAGGAAATGGCAGCACTCTTTCCTAAGCAGTTCTGGGGGCACATGGTGAGAGCTGAGGATCCTGGGCCTCCCTGCACTTCTTAGTGCAGCCTTGGTGGGTGACAGAGGAGGGGGTGACCAGCCTTTCTGGGATCTGTCTGATGGCCACTCTCCACTGTGACCAGCACCTTTGGGGTGGCTTGGGGTGGAGAAGTACTAACACCAGCACCAGGGCTGCCCTCCTGTGTGGCAGCCCCCTCATTTTCACCACCAAGGCCACACACCAGGTGAGGAGTGAGGAGGTGGGGCAAAAATAACTGCAGGCAGGCCCCGCTCTAGACAGTAGACTTGGGAAGCGCCCCTCTAGGCAGCCGTGGAAGAAATGCCAAAGGAGGGAAGGCACTCACTGTACAGAATATAGGGAAAAGCATCCCAAACAGAGGGAACAGCATGTGCAAAGGCAAAGAGGAAAGGAGCAGATAGTGGGAAGGGGGGTGGGGCTCTGGGCCTCAGCCACTATGGCCCCCTGGGTGCCTCTGACTCAGCAATCTTCCCCCATGACCCCTGAAGGCCTGGAGCCTCCTGGAAGTAGTCAAGATATAACAAGGATGTGACCCTCCCGTCCCGCCCCACCTTGTTCACAGGTGATTACTTCGGGATCCTCAAGGAGGCAAGAGTGACCACGTTTCCATTCAACGTCCTAGACAACCCCATGTACTGGGGCAGCACGGCCAATTACCTGGGCTGGGCCGTCATGTGAGTAGCAGCCTTCCTGGCCCATCCTCCCTGCATCCTGGAAGGCGGCCAACCTCCCTGTCTTTCGGGAGCCCAAAGGCGTCGGTCAGGTTCTCATTCCTCAGGAGTTTCTTATCTGTAGAAGCAAACAAATCCTAGAACAAGGTTGGTTGACTTTCCCGTCAGGAGCCTGAGGAAGGAGGCTTGGCGGCCACAGGCAAGATGCTGCCCCCATAGCTTGAAAACTGCATTAAGAGATAAAGGTGGTGAAGGCACAGGTGTGTGCCAGTTCCACCTCACTGACAGACACAGACCTTTGAATTTCATATAATTTCCATGTGTCACAGGGTATTATTCCTTTTACTCTTTCTTGGACCATTTAAAAAATGTAAAAATCATTCTTGATCAGCTAACTGTGGGCTGCTGGCCTGTGCTAGGACATTGGGGCCTGCAGCCCATGAGCGATGGGCTAGTCCCACACAGGGAGAGGGCAGAAGGGGTGGTTTGGGGCTTGGAGTAGTCCCCAAAGCTTTACCTCACATCAGGGGAGCTAGTCACTCAGAGATCCTCATCCTGCAGAGGGGAGGAACCCCAGGCAGGAACCCGGGAGGCAGCGGGCCAGGACTGACTGCGGTCTGCCCCAACCAGCTGTGGGCAGTGACAATGACCCCAAGGGCTCAGGACTCCTTCCTGCCATTCAGAGGCCCAGGGGACCCCTATGTCCCCGAAGCCGGCACAGGGAGCTCTTCAGCACTGGGCTTCATATCATACACCCCGCCCAGCAGCTTCCCCGTTACCTGTTTCCTGCGTTAGGGTTTTGCCCGTAGGAGGCTTCTTTTGTAGAAAGTGTTCTGCTTTAATTTAAGGTTTGGAAACCACTTGCCTAGAACATTATAAGGGCTCCCAGAGGCCAGAAAGGTTATAGGACCCAAAGGGATGATTCCCAAATGGATTATCCTCAGCCCAAGCTGTTCCCTCCCACTGTCCACCCTCAGAAGCAGCCCTGGAGCAGAGCAGCAGGACTTTGAAAGAGAAGGAACTAGAAGGGGACTTGTGTGTCTGGCTAGGGCCCTCCCTAGCCCTGCTCCACTTCCAGACCAGGCAATCCCAGACCACCTGCCTTCCAGCTTGGCTCCTTCACCTGGTTTTGGGCTCCCGAGGGACAGGCTTTGCACCTCTAGCATCACCCATGCCACAGAGGAGCCCACTCAGGTCCACCCTGCAGCCTCTCAATTGCCCAAATGCTGTGCTCTTCCCACCTCCAACTTACCAGCCTAGAATCCTCCAACCCCCACCCCCAATAAGTCCTCCAAACTGAACTTGAGTTCCCCCCTCCGGACTGCTTTCCCATGGGTGTTTCCTTTGTGCCCCAGCAGTGCCTGGCACCTGGGAGTGAGAGCTCACCCCACTTCAGGGCAGTCAGGCAGGGCTCTCAGGAAGATGTGAGGGACTCTGGAGACCCAGGTGCCTACAGTCCCCAAGGAGGACGTCAGCCTCGTGGTGACAGGGAAAGGGCCTCTGTCTGAGAGCGCGTTAGCGATGAGCCATTACCCAGGGCTGAGACGCTGACCCAGCAGAGCTGCTCCCCGGCCTTCTACAGTCCATCTGTCTCCTGCCTGGGGCCTCACAGAACGGGCTTCCTGGTGGCCAGGCAACCAGGTGTGTGGGAGCCCTGGCGGCCCGGGGTGGGGGATTCCTAAGCACGCTAGGCCGGGGCCCCTGCCCTTCCCCGGCTCCCACCCTCTCGGCCCTCTAGCCTGAGTGAGGTGCCCTCCCACGCATGTGGAGCCTTGTGACCAGCCCCACCACCCGGCGCGGGACCAGGCGGGGATCCCGGTGTGGGTGCTCTGGGCCTCAGCTCCTCATCTGCAGAGCAGGAGGATCACCTGTACGTCTCTCTTGTTAGCAAGATTGAAAGTGGGAGCAGTTTCAGCGGACGTAAGGGAAGCGGGGCGCCTGTTTGGCTCACTCATCAGGGTCGATTCCAGGGCCTGATCCAGGGTCCATATGGCTTCGGAGGCTCCTCGTTACTTGGCTCCCGGGTGCCTGGCTCACAGACCGGGAGGCTCTGCCTGTCCTAGATAACCACACTAGGGCTATGGAGCAAAGCTGCAGGAGGGAAGGTTTCATTTCAGGCCCAGAAAGCTCTCCTTTTGGCCTTGGCGCATCCATGTGGCAGTGGCGAGGGACAGGGGCTCCATTCCCCCCTCCAGAATGGAGCCCAGAGCCTGGGGGCGGTGAGTCTTCATGCAGTACACTCGGCTCCCTCCCAGAGCTCCCGGATGGACAGACAGTGCGAGGTCCTGGGAGGGGGCTGGGCAAGGTACACACGTGTCCTGGGACCTTGGCCTAGGGCTCCTGAGAAGGGGGCTGCTCCTTCCTGGATGATCTGGACATAGCGGCCCAGCTCCTGTGGAGCCCCTGAATCAGAGATAACTGTAAAAAATATAGGGAACAGTTTAGTGACTACCCAGGCTCCTCCACATGGCAGCCACTTGCCGAGAGCGCACTGGATTCTCCACTTGGCTTTGGGGGCCCTGCACCTGTTTCTAGAAAATAGCCTGAGTATACTGTCACCGGTGGGCGGGGGTAGCAGTTTCTCCCCTGGAACATCCTCCTGTGCAGAAAAGAACACACCTGGCCACCCAGGCAATTCTGAGGGGCCGGTCACTCTTCCTTCCCTGGCCCACTCCTGCTGTGTCCTGAGCCCCAGCTCAGGGCTGGAGACACGAGACAGTGAGCATGGGCCCGTGGGGCTGGGGCGGGGCATGCAGCCCAGCCTGGACAAGCAGGTGGCTGGATGGTCAGTGGGTGGGGAGCCAGGTGGTCAGGGCCCTGGTCTGAGTGAGAAGTCAGACTCAGGAGGGGGCTGCCAGGCGCAGCTCACTGGGCCTCAGGACTCCAGCATGGCAGGGAAAGGCCGGCGCTGGGCCCACAGACTGACCACTCATCTCTCCCACAGGAACGCCAGCCCCGCAGGCCTGCTACTGACCGTGGTGGTGGCCCTCATCTATGTGATCGCCCTCCTGTATGAGGAGTGAGTAGGCGCCACCTCAGGCCGGGAACCGGGGCTGTTGTCCGACGTCGGGGTGACTACCAAGCTGGCCCTGTTTCTCCCTCTGGGCTTGTCCTGTGATCAGGGCAGCTTGGGCCAGGCTGCCTGTCACTAGGCCACGCCAGGTCACTGGTCAGGTCAGCAGTCGGAAGGCTTAGATTGGGCGTGGCAGAAACTGGAGACCCAGAGGTGGTGACGAGGCAGCTCCAGCCTCCTGTTCCCGTGAACACCCTCACCCTCCGTACTCTGACCAGCAGGGCCGGGGTGGGGGCGCTTCTGGGGCCAGCTGATCAGAGCCTCTTTCCCTGCCCCTGCAGGCCCTTCACCGTGGAGATCTACCGGCAGAAAGCCTCTCAGTCCCACAAGAGAAGGTGATGGGGCGCTTGGCCACTTCGCTGAGGGCCTGCTGCCCCCCAGCCTACCCTGAGTGCCAAGCTCTGCGAGGGGAGAACGGCGCCTGGCCCTGCTTGGTGCTCGCCCGGTGAGGGCTGCTCCAGTGCCTTGGATACCGCTGCCTTGGGGTCCCTGGACATGCTGCCGTGTGGCTTCTGAGTCCCCTGCTCCCACCATGTCCTGATGCACCAATAAAGGCACCCTGACTCCAGCACCCCCCACGTCTCTGTCCGTCCACATGGGGAAGGCGTGGGCTGGGACACCAGGAGATGTTCTCCGGAGGCCTCTGAGGCCAGCCCCGAGGTGATTACCACTGTCCATGCTTTGAGGGAAGAGACTTGCCGAGTCGTTTGGATCTCCTGTGCCGCCTGCCTCACCCCTACCCCAGGACTTCCTTCCTCTTCCTCTTCCCTTCAGGGAGCCCATCCAGCCTCAGGGCGGGGTGTCATCTTGCTGCCCAGTGGCCAGACACATGTGCCACCCTGTGTGCCGAGGGGCTCCCAGACCCTGTGAGCTGCTGTCCAGGGAAAGTGGTCAGATAGTGAAAAACACTAAGCCAGAGACTTAAAGAGTGACATGACCGTGCCTGGTGGGGAGGGAGCCCATGTGAGTTAGCCATGGTGGTCGGGGAGCCGTCTCTGAGAAGGTGACATTGCGCGGAGCCTCATGTGATGAGGGGAGCAAGTTGGAGGATGAGCACTCCCACCAGAGGGAACAGCAGCACAAGGCCCTGCAAACAAGCTGGGCACCCCAACCGCAGGCATACAGGTCTGAGCTCATGACAGATGGCAGCCTCAAGGCGCCTGGCCCCTGAGGGCCGGCCAAGGGGTTGAGCCGCGTTGGGGCCCCAGAGTGCTAACCCTGCTGCAGAAAGCTGGACTGTGACCCTCATGTTGCCCCAAACCCCAGGCCTCTAGGTCCACCCAGATCTCAGGGTTATCAGAAAATTATAAACGTGCTCCCCACTGCCTGGCCCTGTGGCAGCACTGCACCGTTCTTCAGCCTCTAAACGGCCTGTTTCTGGATGGAAATGTGCCTGCCCTGAGGACTGGCATGGAACAGACCATGGGAGGCGCTGTGGCCAGGAAAGAGGGACGGGCTACCTTGCTCCTCCCAAGCTGATGAGCTGTGCTTGAGCCGACTAGAAGGAATGGGCGGGTGGACCACAGATGTCAGGCCTGTCCCCCTCTGGTCACCTGCTCTGGCCATGTCTCAGGCTCCTATACACAATGCTCTCTTAGAAGCAGAAAAGACGGGGATTCTTGGCATCTGGGTGGGCTTCCTAGATGGGATCAGAAGGCCTGGACCCAGCACTCAAGTCCCTTCCACACTCCTTGGGCACACACTGTGTCTCCGGTTACCGATGACATTTCTCTCCTAATCCGGCCTGGCCCTCATGTCACCACCACACCTGTTCTGCCCGCTGTCATTACCTGAGCAGGCCTCAGTCCTCCAAGGACACAGGATTGGCCTTTCCCCTGTTCAAGTTGGGGGTGAACCCAGATTCCACCTGTGCACACAGTGCCCAGAGTCTCAGTGTCCTTTGATGTAAAATGTCTGTTCTAGGCGTACCTGCCTTGTGTATACAGCAGGTGCTCAGGCAGTGCTGGCTGGGCCTCCCTCCTTACCTATGGGGTTCCTCAAACTCTTTGGTATCTGGAATCGAGAGTCTGTCTCAAGACTTGAGGGGCTTCTAGTCTAATCTTGCCCAAAGCTTCATTACCTGCCTCTGCTTGCACACCTCCAGGAACAGGGACCTCACCCCCCCCCAACATGAAGCTTTGTGAACACGACCTTTGAGGGCATGTGCTGTCCCCTCCATGGCCAGAGCTGTCCCTTTGTCAGGGCAGGGCTGCTGAGCTCTAAGCACCCTGACACCTGGTCCACGGGGTGCGGGAAATGGAGTCCAGGGTCAGTAGACAGGTGCACAGGTTTTGGGGAATTCACCTGGGGAATAATGACAGATGTGCTTCAGGCTTAATAAACTTGGCTTACTTGGGAGAACGAGTCTTATAACCTGGTATCTATGGGATGGGTAACATGCCCAGAAGGTACCAGGAATCATCCTGGCTGGGAACCCAGGCTGGGCTCCATACCTGCCACTGTCACCAGCTGGAGGGGCTTGGGGGAGTGATGTCAACCCCAGCATTGCTTGACATTTGACCTGGGGTGAGGGTGGGGTGTGGGCCTCTGGATCTAGGCTGGGTCCACCGGATTTTCCCAGGGAGACCCTGCCCCTATTAGACCCTCTACTCCTCACAGGGGGCCTTCTTGGACTAGAAGCAATGGAAGGAATGACTGGACCCACCTTTGTTCTGGCCCAGACACGGAGCATCAGTAAGGAGCCACAAGCCATCCTATTCCAGAGCCTGGCTGCCCACATAGTGCCTTCATGGGCCCTTATCTGGGGCTGAGGCAGGCCTGAGCCAAAGCCAGCCCCACCTGCACCCTCGGCTGGTCCCTTCTTCAGGGACGACCCTGCCACCTTCCTGTGTGCAGCTCTGGGCTTGGTTCCCTCTCAGCTCAGACTGGTGGGGGCAGGGGACGTTTTTAATGGCTTCTGGTTTCTCCCAAATTAGACACAGCCGAAGTAAAGCAGTACCAACAGTCCATAGCACGGACTGGCCTTGAGGAGCAATGGCTTTTTCACGAGCTCCGGAGTGGCGGCCTATTTCCTGGCATCTCAGCAGCCCCGGCCCACTCCTGGTTACTGATCAACCTGCTCCTGGTTTGCTCCTGCAGCCCCCGCCCCCAGCCCTGCAGCCTCATGGGTCATTTGCTATTGTTGTTATTGCCTCCAGGGCCTGCCCCCTAAACTGGTTGCACTTTCTCATTCACAATCACAAAACCAGAACCCCCATCTTCCAGAAGAGCCCTCAGCTCGCAGAGGGCAGGGGCTGCGCTGTCAGCCCAGATCCCTCTGTAGCTGAGCCCCTGCTCCTCCAACTATAAAATGGGAAGGTGGGCCAAGGGACCCTATTGGCACAAAATGCTGGGGGGAGGGGAGACGCAAGAAGGACGCTGTCTAGGCCTGACCAAGGCAAGGCAAGAAGAGGTCACAGGTCACAGGCTAGAAAAGGATGGGCACAGCCCATGGCTGCAAAGCCCTGCTGTGAAAACCTGAGCCTCTCCGTTGGGGAGAAAGAAGCTGAGAACTGTGGCAAGGCGCCGAGTGGAAGTCGACTCTTGCTAGTTTCCAGGCTGGGGCCCCAAGGCCCGAGTCCTGTACTCTCCAGGCCCCAAACTTGCTGCTTCACCAGCACCCCAGGAAGGAGCGCCCAGTCTGCGGCCCCGCTGCCCCGCCGGCCGGTCCCTCTGCCGCCCTCTGCCGGCCGGAGCGCGCGACGCCGACTCCGGCGGCGCTAACGCCGCTGCCCGGGAAGCGCGCAGGCAAAAAAGGGGCTGGGGCTGGGGGGCTCTGCTCTGAGTACATGAGATGCGGTGAGCAAAGCCGAGACACTGTGTCTAACATCTGGGAAGCACCTGCTATTACGCTGCCACTATTACGGGATTACTATTGTTATTCTCTGGGGAAACTGAGGCCCAAAGAAAATGAGAGGACCTGCGTATGTGTTGCGAGTGGGAGTCTTTGCCCCAAATCGCAGAGGGTCGGCGGCATAGCCAGAAGCTGCTGAGGCCCGTGAGCGGAAAAGCGCGGGGTTCGCGCTCCCCTAACGCCAGCCGGGCCCGGGACTTGCTTTTCTGCCCGCGTCTAGCAAGCAGAGCCGGCAGCAGCCCGCCGAGGTCGCGGAGGGTAGGGTGGGGTGGGGCGGGTGGGAGAGGTGGGGGCCCACGGGGCGTGACGCACCGACTGGGAGGGCGCGGGGCGGGGCGGCCACGCGGGCAGCATATAAGGGCCGCCACTGGGCGCCCAAAGCCAGAGCGAGCGACTTTGTCCAAGACCCTGAGCCAAGCTTGAGCCGGAGCCCGCGCCCGAGCCAAGCCCCAGTCGGAGCCGCAGGCGGAGCCGGAGCCCGAAGCCGAGTCGCAGTCGGAGTCCGAGCAGAGCCGCTCGGCCTCTCAGCCCAGCGCCCCCTGCCACCCTCTGCGCTTCTCTCGGCCCCGTACCCGCCCCCGCGGCCCCTCCGCCCAATGAAACTGGCTGCGATGATCAAGAAGATGTGCCCGAGCGACTCCGAGCTGAGTATCCCAGCCAAGAATTGCTACCGTATGGTCATCCTCGGCTCGTCCAAGGTGGGCAAGACCGCCATCGTGTCGCGCTTCCTCACGGGCCGCTTCGAGGACGCCTACACGCCCACCATCGAAGACTTCCACCGCAAGTTCTACTCCATCCGCGGCGAGGTCTACCAGCTGGACATCCTTGACACGTCTGGCAATCACCCTTTCCCAGCCATGCGGCGCCTCTCCATTCTCACTGGTGAGCCTGGGGCCCCAGGCACGGCAGCGGGCGGTGGGAGGAAGCTGCCCCCACGGGAGGTGCGGCGAGCCCCTGGTCCAAGGGCAATGGGAAGGGCCGGGGCCAAAGGGGCTGGCTGCCTGTCCCGCCGCCCGCGCCGCTTTGTGCGTGGAAAGGTCACCGCACCCCGCGTTGGAGGCCCCAAAGTCAGACCAACTTAAGATATCCCTTCGGGCAGTCCTCCTCACTTGCTCTTTTTCCCGTCTGTCCCCGTAGGAGACGTTTTCATCCTGGTGTTCAGCCTGGACAACCGTGACTCTTTCGAGGAGGTACAGAGGCTCAAACAGCAGATCCTCGACACCAAGTCATGCCTCAAGAACAAAACCAAGGAGAACGTGGACGTTCCCCTGGTCATCTGCGGCAACAAGGGTGATCGGGACTTCTACCGGGAGGTGGAGCAGCGCGAGATCGAGCAGCTGGTGGGTGACGACCCCCAGCGCTGCGCCTACTTCGAGATCTCCGCCAAGAAGAACAGCAGCCTGGACCAGATGTTCCGTGCGCTCTTCGCTATGGCCAAGTTGCCCAGCGAGATGAGCCCGGACCTGCACCGCAAAGTATCAGTACAGTACTGCGACGTGCTGCACAAGAAGGCGCTGCGGAACAAGAAGCTGCTGCGGGCCGGCAGTGGCGGCGGCGGCGACGCAGGCGACGCCTTCGGCATCGTGGCGCCCTTTGCGCGGAGGCCCAGCGTCCACAGCGACCTCATGTATATCCGCGAGAAGGCCAGCGGCGGCAGCCAGGCCAAAGACAAGGAGCGCTGCGTCATCAGTTAGGAGCCTCCTCAGCCCTTCGCGCTGGCGCCAGAACCTAAGGAGGACCGTTTTGTTCAAAAGTCAAATCTGATGTCCCGGCCAGCCCCGTGCGCCCCGGGCCGCGTGAGCTCTCGGACCCGGCGTCTTCCCTGCAGGAGACCCGGGCCCCGCGCGCTGGGGAGGCGCAAACTAACGGGAAGGGACAGTCATCTGCATTGGAAGGAAAGAGAACTGGCTAAGATCGGGACTCACCCCACCTCTGATTCCCCATTGGCGTCAGGCATCCCCACAATTTAGGGGATGCCGACCCACCACTGGGTGAATTTGTCTTGTTCACGAAGACCTAAGAATGGGGGCGGGTGGGGTGGTGGTGGAAGTTAATCAGCCACTGTTAGACTTCAGGAGACCTCAGTCCTGCTGGAAGGGCAGGACAAACAGGGCATTATCTTGTCTGTGATTTAGGGTTGCCATGACAGCTGCGAAAGCCTCTGCCCCCTGGAAACTAAGGGGGTGTGGGTCAAATCATATTCAAATGACTTGTTTACATGTGTTTGTGAAATTGCACAAAGAAAAATCAAAACATAAAACTTGCACTTTAATAGTAGTTCTGGTATCATCACGGACATGAACAAAATCTTACCCAGGTGTTTATACTGTGTGTGTCTTTAAACTTGTTATTGTTCTTTTTATATAAAATAAAATAAGTTAAAATGAAGAACCCCGTTTCCTTTGCTTTTAGAAAAGGCTGGAGGGAAAGGGTAAGGGAGGGTGTATGTAGGGTTTCTACTTCTGTGGAATTAGAACTCTTTTTCGCCAGGACTGGAAGATAATCTTAGCATTCTGAAAGCAGCTTCTTCCGTCCTGGGGGCTGGAGGCTCAGGAAAAAAAAAAAAAAGCTCCTGATGACTGGGCTGGGGCCCTTCTTTTTAGGGAAGGGTTTCTGAGAAAGGACAAAGTCAAGACTTGGGGTCTCCTGAGAGGTTAATCTTTCTAGTCATTTACCCCGTCAGTTTTCCTTCACCTTGGCCACAAAGGGCCCTGGAAGTACGCCCCAAGCAACCAACAAAAAGTTCATCAAACCTGAAACTCAGTTGCTTTGAGATGTCACTCTGCTGTCACTAATAAGGAAGAGACTGATGTAGCACTGGGCTGGCGCAGGACTCTGCCCCCCACTCTCAAGGGTGTGCCATGTGGCTTCTGCAGATGGTGATCACCGGCCTCCCGCACCCCTTCAATTCTAGGATGTGCCCATTGTCCTGGTGGAGTCCAGTCCTCTTCTCTGCCCTACTGTCCCCTCAGTAGTTGAGGGCACCCCCACCCAACTCAAGACCCAGATCTCTGCCACTCTCTGTGCTAGTTCAGGACAAGTGACACCTGCCACTACTCAAATTCTTCACCCATGAAATACCAAGAACACGGGGCTGCTATAAGGATAAGTGTGATACTTGAAAACCTTTAGCACAAGAATCTGCCACTCAATAATCCAAATAATTGGCGGCTTCAAGAGGGTGTCCAGTCCTGTAAAGGACACTCAAAATTGTCCCAGGGGAGGTATTTCAATACTGTTCTAATGGGGTGGTTCCCACCGGACTCAGTTCACTTCCGCAATGAATGGCCCAGGGGGCCAACCAGACGGATGACCCACCAGGCCAACTGCACCTTAAGAGGCTGATGCCACTCCTCAAGTCAGAAGAGTTAGTTTGTACACTGGCTTTGCTGAGTGTGTGCGTGTACGTGCCCAAGTGTGCACACACATGCGCGCTGGGAGGAAGGTGCAGAGCCCAGGTTCTCACAGGTTCTGTTTCCAAGCAAAGTGAACATTTTCCTCTCAACTA
This sequence comes from Scalopus aquaticus, assembly GCA_004024925.1. NCBI lineage: Eukaryota > Metazoa > Chordata > Mammalia > Eulipotyphla > Talpidae > Scalopus > Scalopus aquaticus. The sequence continues at coordinate 306,386 of PVIJ01000264.1, forward strand.
TCCCCAGATATATCTTACAATGAATTGCTTAGTTAAAAACCAAGATGTTCTGAGAGCAGAGCTTAGTTTTTTTAATTATACGCAACAAGTGTCACAAACACTGGACTATAGGAAAGGGTCCCTCTCTCTGCCCTGTGAGCGCCTGTTCCGTTTCAGCCTTGCATAAAGACCCCATGGTCCTGTATTTCTATGTGCTCTGTCTTCTCTCAGCCTTAAAACTGGTCCACACACTACTCTTGAAATTTCAAGAAAACAATTCAGCTAAATAATAGTCTCAAGGGAGAAGTGGCCTAGTAGGTACCTACTAAAATTCAATCTTCTCTGCTAAAGCCACTGACACCTGATATTCCCCTTCACACATCGCTGAGCTCCAACCTGCATCTTCTGACAGGTGGCTGCAGGAAGGCAGGAACGAACCCCAGCTAAAAACACCCTCAACCAATACCCCTGCCAAAGAAGTCAGTCGGCAGGCATCTGTTAAGCCCCTGAACTGGTGAGCACAGGTTATGTGCCCATTTCTAGATCTCAACAATATTCAGTTATTTCTCAGCTCATCCTTAAGAGGCAAGGCGGAAAGCTGTTCTTCCCTCAGACTGACAGTCAAAGGCAGAGCACACAAATAAAACACCCCACACCTGGGAGAAATGAGGGTGTTTACAAACATTTATAAACAGAATTTGGCTGTATAATGTCCAGGTTTAGCTCATCCCGCCTCTACAGAAATGACTCACCTGTTGCACCCCAAGGGACAGTCACAACTGTCACTTAGAGCTGCCCTTCTCTGAACAAAAGGTGCAGCATGAACCCCTCTGCTGCAGAGCTAGTAAATGTTCACAGGGGACTCTGGTGAGAAAGGCAAAGCTGAGATTATTTTTTAAACCAGGGTAACAGCCTGAAATGTCAGAAGCAGCAAGGTCTGCTTACTTGGAAAGCTGTCTGAGCATACCCTCACCCGGGGGGTCGGGGTGGGGGGGGGCACGGGACATCATGGAGTCTTGGCGGTTTGGTCATTCTCGGCATTAAATGGCTAAATGAGCTGACTGAAAGTGACAGGACACAAGGAGCAAGAGCTAAAAGTAACAAGGACATGTAGGTGGCAGAGAACCTGAAGACAGGCTGCCCCCCTCCCTGGCAGGGCTTCAAGCTGACACCCCCACAGAGACGGTTACATTCACTGGCTCAAACCTAAAAGGAATTAAACTATGGGGGGGAGGAGGGGGCCCACACCACCCTGTAGTTATCAATACCATGTTTATTCTCTCAAGGCGTTTTCTTTTACCATTTTAAATCCATGCCATATGAATGCAGGCCTAATTTATCCAGTGAATTCTATGCAAATGTTTCATGACACTGCCGTTAACAGGAACAATATGTACCTGGTACACACTGATCATATCCAGGGGGAGGGAGGAGAGCGCAGGCAGGAAGCAAAGGGGAGCCGCCTCCTTTCCTACTGTGTTCTTCAGATCTGTCAGCGGAGCCTGAATACACAGCAGATGGCCCCCTCCCCAGAGGTAGGGGTAGAGTGCTCCCCCCTTCCCCAGCCTTCAGGAACATTCTCACTTCCACCAGCAGGCACCCAAGTTATTATGCATCTAGACATATGGATACATACAAAGAAGCACCAACGAGGCATGCCAAGTTCGAATGCTGGCTCCTTGCACAGTCAATGCCAAGTTCAGCTAAGGAAGCAGTACAATAGCCCCACCCCACTCAACTACAAAGTTTAGAGTTGGGAGTTCAGAAAGCCACACTCAGGGTGTGGTAGGGGAGAGAAGAAAGCCATTTGCTCTCCTGCTTCTTTCTCAGGCATTCCTGGAAGCCAGCCTCACTCTACTCCTTGGGGATTTCAAACATGCAGAGGCTCTTGTACTTCTGCAGAAGTTCATTCTTGGTCCTGACTTGCTCTCGGAGGTTGTGCAGCTGTTGCTGCTGCTGTTCAGGGCTCAAGTGGATGCCGGGCATGGTGCTGATGACTTTGCGCATCTCCTGGAACTTAGTTTTGAGGGCGCTCAGGTCCTGGTGGATGTCTGGGCTGTCCTTGTCCATGCTGCAGGGGGCAGAGGGCGGGCATTAGCTTTTGCAGTTTAGACCCAAGAGACGCCTGGCTTTCTTCCTCTACATCTTACAGAACTTGCTGTCTTCCTACATTATCTTTTAGAACACTTGTTTTCTATCTGTTCTCTTACTAGGCTGTGTGACCCCAGAGAACAGGGCCCCGTTCTTTCTTATATGGGTAGACATGTGACGTTGCTCAGTAAAAGTGCCCCTGAGTCTGGCAGTGCCTGTGCAGCCCCTCCCAGAGAAAGGTCACAAAATTAGATGCTTAAACTCTATTAGCTCAAAGGGCAGGGACTATCTGCTTTGTTCACAGCTATATCCCCAGGCCCCTGCAGAGCCCAGCTGTGGAGCCCAGCCCCCAGGACACTTGGGGCACTTAGATAACATTTATTCAAAGAGTTAATGCTTCCCAAGTAAGTTTATGTTTGTTGAATAAATGAATACACCATTACCAATATCAGGTGACAAATGCCAAGCTCAATTTGCCAAAATACAACATTTCTTCTCATTGGGCCACTGACAGGTCAAATCTGAGACCTTACCAGCTAGCAAGGGCTAATTTTAGATGAGTTTTAATGCTTGAACTGTTAACACAAAACTAATTTCCACAGTCCTATTCATAAATTTTTTATTAGTTACAAGCTTTTGGAAATTTTGCAGCAGGTAGGAGCTCTTGCCTACCACAGTCCTGTAAACTTGCCTTCGGGTCAAACTCATTTTAAAGGTAGGCTCATTGACTTCATTTCACAGCTGTTATTAGCTGCACAGAGATCCACGGTCCCCTGCCACTGCTAAATTTAAAGCAAAACAAGAACAGGAACCTTCACCTAAGATCAAAGGAAAGCCTGACAGCTGCTCCTGTGCATTTCTAAAAGTCGGTAAGTGGATGAGCTTTTGAAAACAAGCAACTGAGCCCAAAAACCTAAAAGTTAAATTATCAGGTTGTTCTAAAAGTCGGTCATTGAAGCTTAAGAGGGGAAAACTGTCAATGATCTTTTTTTTTTTTTTTTTACATAAACGTTCATTCTTGGTGGGAAATTTCAACCCAGATGGTGCCAATTCATGTTTATAATCTATCATTTCTCTGATTACACAGACAGAAGATCCATTTTTCCTTGCAAGTCACTGGCTCTGGCTCATGCCTGGCAAAGGAGAGAGCTTCCAGGGCTTGCTCACTACCGACAGCTCCAACACCAAGGAAAGATACGGAAGAGCAAATTCCAGGGAGTGAACAGTGAGCCAGTTATTTCTTATTGTCATTTGATGCCCTCAATTCAGATACATACTTGATGTTTTACCTTATCCCAGTTCCTAGTGGTATCCATGAGAACTGCAAACCACTGGTAAGGAAGCAGGTAGGGGACATCTTTTATTTTAGTTTTTTAGATCTCAGATGAGATCAACAATTCTGGACAGAAACCATCGGACTTTTGAAATCATTATACTTGATGACATATGTGTTAACACATTGTTACAAATTTAAGTCCCAAGGAAGTCTTAAAATTGAAATATATTTTTAAGAAAACTGGTTCACACCCCATAAATCTGAAAGGACACATTCAGGCAAAATTATATAAAATAAAAATATGAAAAGAAGTTATGATAATTTAGTTCTGGAAGCAAACATAACCTGGCCTGAAAGAAGATTTATTCTGGAAGTAAGAAGTGGGCCATGTTTAAGAAGCTCATTTCTGAAAAGCCCCAAATCTCAAGGGTCGCCCATTCTACCTTTTGGTCAAGGAGCCAGTCTTCTGACAATATAAGCCAGTCTTCCTCCTTTATTGGAGGAGCCATATATGAAAAGCCTGCCTGGAGGGGAGCTGAGCTGAAAGGGGGCCACGCAGCCCACGGTGAGGCCCACTCTGAAAGCTTCTCAGCCTGCCCTAGTTGGTGGAGGTAAATAACATGGGGTTCCTGGGGTGAGGCAAACACTCTATTCAGGATATGGCTGCAAGCAAGTGGGAACCTGCTAGGCCAAGATGACTGTGAAATATTCAATCCAAAAGAAAAGAGCGAGGCCTGAATATTGAGTGAATTTGGGCAGAAAGCTCCAATTGGGCCTGCCTTTGTGCTCAATATTAGTCATCACCCAACTTTAGATGGAAAAAAGAGATAGAATAGACAGAGTCTAAAAGCATGAAAATGGTACAAAAAGAGCAAGGTGTGGGCACTTTGGTCCCGTCCACCACAGTTTTAAAGATGGACAAAAATACTTCTGCTCGGCTTGACTGACAGACCACGTCCTGCTGGTCTTTTGAAGTGGGCACGTCCCAGGCTGTGCTCAGCGTGGCTGCTGTACAGACCTTCTGCAATTGTGTCACCAGACTTGGCAAAACATCACAAGTTTAGATGGCTGAGCATAAGGACACTTAGTATCACAGCTAAGTACACACAACTTAATTTGTAGTAGTGCTACTTTAGGACTGCAAATATTTGATGAAACCCAGAGCAAAAATGGGTCCACCGTTAACTTAGAAGCACAAGGAACCCACCAGCTGGCTGAAGCCTACCTTTGGCCACACCTGAGTCACTTCTTTTGACCTCTTGGTGGCACCTGGTTTCCCATTTCTTCCTCCTCAAAATTACTCTCCCTCTCAGACTCTCTCCCTCCTGTCTAGCTGGGCCGGTCCTTGCATGCTCCTCTTCCCTCTACAGTCTGACTGGCTGCCAAGTGTCTAAAACAGTGAGCTGTAGCTCTTTTCCTACAGTAATGGGTGCGAGAGGGGAAAAAACTTAAAAATGACTGACACCCAAGACTTAGAAAAGGAAAGTCCCTCTAATCCTAAGTCCCAGAGATAACCTCTACTAACATGTGGTGGATGGTGTTTTGTGTAGCTTCAAAGTATACAATAACACACACATACTGGTTACTTGTTTTTAACAAAAACACGAGCACACTGCACATGTGGTGCCAATTCTTGCTTTTTTCATGTATTGGTGCACCTAGGATGTCTTTCCCTATCAAACCACATACTGTGACAAGACAAGCTAGTCACTGACGGCTCTATTTGGATATCTGCAACTTATCACTTACAGTCAGAATGGCAATGAACATTCTGTACCTGTAGCTATACGTGATGGTGCAAGTACTGTGATAAGGTAATTTCCCAGAAGTGGTATTTCTGGGTTAAAGGTTATATATATTAAATTTTTGACAGATTACAAAATGTCCTCCTAATAGGTTGTATCTGGACATCAGCTATTACTTATCTATCTCCATTTGCATATCTCTGCTTTAATTCTGCCAGCACCTATGGAAGAAGCACCTATAGGAGAAGGGATCTGAATCTCATGCCTTTATCTGTTCACAGGGTTACAAGTGAAAAATATTCTTTTTTAGGGAGGAGTAGCAAAGGTTCTACTGCTAAAAGAAGTTTGGTTAAACACACACACACACACACACACCCACACACACACACAACCACCATTCCATAAAATAGCCCAGAACGTTCATCTGCTCCCGCCTCTTCAGATATAAGAACTCCTCCCTGGCCCAGCCCACCTTCCTGAATTTCAGCTCCCTCTCCACTAGTTTCCAAGTATTTTCTCCCTGGAGTCTGGGGAGACTTACAAAAATCCCAAGAAGATTCACTGCCTCCACAGCACACGCCATCTCTGATGGAGGGCACCCCCACATTGGCATGTGGCCCAATGTTCACCCTGTTGCCAGTTCTGCCAACTCCACCTCTTACCTCCCTCAAATCCACCCCTGCCTCCTCCCACTGTTGCCAATTTCCTGCAGAACCGGGTCTTCTCCTCCTAACCTCACTGCCTTACCTACAGTACCAAAATTGAAGTCTGAGCCCCAAAACCTTTGATGATTCTTTCCACTTCCAGACAATACCTGCCAGGCTGCCAACACTGTGAAGAGGGCCAGCAGGGCCACCCAGAAACAGCCTCTGACCTTCCCAGGCTCAACATCCCATTCTTCCCAACCAGGGCCTGCCTCTGCGGGGCCTGTATCCCAGCCCATGCCTGGTAAGTTACACTGAATGAACAGAGATGAAGTGGCAGAGGAGAGAGCAAGTTTGTAAGGAAGAATTCTTCCATATAGTCCGGATATGTTGCCTATCTGGACACACAACCTCTTCACTGGGATGTGGCTGAAGGGGAGCAAAGTGAACGGCAGAGGGGGCTGCAGTAAAACAAGGGCAGTTAGTCCTGTGGAGGCATGTGCCCATTTCCCGAACTTCTTTGCTGCTGCAGGGGATGGATCCTGCACTACCCAAGGGAGCCTCAGCTGGTGTGGAAGGCCAGTCAGATTAAAATAGGCACTTGTGTGGGAAAAGGCAGGTCAGTCACACCCTGTTATACCATGAAAGTGGTTTTGCCAGGGCCCCGAGGTCTTGCTGACCTGCCTCAACAAGACTTGTTTTAAGTGATATGGGCCTAGCGTGACAATGCAGAATGCTCATCGCTTGAGCTCCAGCTGCACAATCAAAGATGACTCTCTTCTACCTACCCAGCAACCAAAAAATTTTAATTAAAAAATGTTCAAGCACCATGTTGACAGAATACTTTTAGCAGGCGAGCCAAAACCATCAGGCAAGACAGTGACAACAGCTATTTCGAATTTCTAGACTGGGACACAGTTCCACACTAAGATTAGATTCAAACAAGTTTAGAGGAAAAAAAGATTTATAACTTTTCTTGGCCCAACAAGTCTCACTTCACCCCTCCTTTATTATATATGTACTTTTGAAGGAGTTTAGATTTAAAACATATCTTTCAGGCATAAAAAAATCATTTTTCTTTCCCTTTTTTTTTATTCTTTAAAAAAACATAAATGTGTACTTTTAAATCATTTATTCAACAGAAAGGCACAAGGAGGGGTGAAAGTGGCAAGGGCTCTGTGAGGCTTTTCTGATACCAGGCAGGGAGCACTCCAGCCAGGAGGACGAAAGGAGCTAGGAGCTCTGCAAGGGGAGGAGGGGGCCTCTGAGCAACACCGCAACTCCCCGGCAGAGAAGGGCAGGCAGGCACCCTGCAGGGCACTGGAGCACGCACAGCAGGAGGCCCTGGGGTCAGGATGACTTGCAATGGGCTCTGTGCTGAGCAGTCCAGACAGACATCTGAACATGGTCTGCAGAGATTCCTGAAGGGAGGCCTAAAAGTTTGGGCTCAATGTGGGAAGAATAGGGGGCCCTGGAGATCTTGAGTAGGGAAAAATTAAACTGATAATATGCACAAGATGAATTAGAGAAAGGAATATAAAGCAAAGGACTAATTAGGAGTGATTATAAGATCCCAAAATAAGGTTAGAAGACCTGAACAATGGGTGGTGCCAACAGGATGGGAAGTACGGGAGCAGATTGAAGACTAAATTTTCCATAAACTAAAGCATCATGCATCTCAGAAGGGTCATGAGGAATGCTAGAAAAGTTGAAGGTGCTAAGGGTAAATCGTGCCAAGGAAAAGGGAGGAAAGACAAGTCTTAAAACATATTTAAATGTACCATGAAGATTTAAGAACTAAAACAGTTTCGTACTGGAGAGAATAGAAAACCCAGAAGTAGATCAGAAAACATATGGGGATTCAGTGTATGATAAGGGCAGCAACTCAAGCAGGGAAAACAATGAATATTCAGTAACAGCAGTGGGAAGACAAACTAACTGGGGGAAAAGCCTCCTCCCCTCTTTTCATCAAAATAAGATCCAGAAGCATCAAAAGAATTAACAGTAAAAATAAAATCATAAAAGTCACAGGAAAAAGGGATCAATAGCTATTATTTTATTAGAGTGGAAAGAGCTTTCTAAGGAAAACTCGGATGCCATGAATAAAAAGCTTAATAAATATGCCTACATAAAATGAAATGCTTCTGAACAACAAAACAAAATTGAAATAAACAAACAAAAACAAGAACAAAGTCAAAAGAAAAGGAAAATTGGGGGAAAATATTTACCAATATACCTGACAAAGGTGTGCTTTACTTACTGTACAAAGAGCTCAGAAAAAGAACAACCTAATAGAAAAGGGGGATACTTTATAGGAAAAAATTCAAATGCATATAAAATTACATATAAAAATTTGCTTTATCTGATATAATAAAAGTTGCAAATCACCACTGGATATTTAGAGAGCAGATGATCCAACAAAGCAAGATACTTATAAAAATTAGCAGATACTAATAAACAAAGTAAGTTTTCTGCGTCTGGTGGGGGGAAGGGTATAAGAGGTGGTAGATGGGGGAGAAAAACCCTATTGGACAATTTGTGTCAGGCATTGTGTTAAGCTGCAGGCATAATGTGGCAATTACAACAAAATTCCTGTACTTGAAGAGTTCACATTCTAGTCAGGGAAGAAAGATAAAAATATCAACAAATAACACAACCACCACCAACTTGTCACACTGAGAATTCAAATAAACACAAGGAGAAATTTTTTTAAAGACATAAATCGAAATAATGTATCATTTCTGACCTATCCAAATTAGCTCAAGTGAAAAGGTTTAATTAACAGTGTTGGGTGATGGCAGGAGTGTGGAAAAAAGCTACAAATACACTATTTTTAGAAGCACAAATTTGTGGACCTTCAGAATTTGCTAATAGATCAAAATTTTAAATTTACATATGCTGTTGCTAGAAATGTACTCTGTAGCGACTCAAGAGTTTATAAAATGGCATTTACTAAGCGGTTCACTGTAGAACTGACTGCAATAGTCAAATGCCAGAAACAGTGAAAGTGGCCTTGAGCAGGGAACTGTTTAAACAGGTGATATGTCGCAGCCTAGACACCCCATATTGTTTTGACAAGGCCACTTTATGGGTGGCGAGCCTTCAAGGAAGTGTTCCCATAAGTAAGGATGCGATATTTCTTCTTGCAAATAATTTCTAAGTATAATTTCAGGTGAGAACAATAACTAAGTTTCTCCACCATTCCTGCATGCATTAGCCTTACTCATTAGATCCTGGCAGCTAGATGTCCTTCTGACAGTGAAGTGTCCTTGCCCGGTCAAGGGTTAATGTTTGAAACAAAGAACATTCAATCCCTTCCCCTAGTTCCCTTCCTTGCCTCGAAAAATCAGCATATAGTTCCTTAGATTATTTCCTCCAGAGATTAGCATAAAGATGTTTCTTTTATTATGGTCTTGGTTTCAGACAATAGGTATGGAGACAGCAGCCTCCACCCTAGGCCTAGGGCAAAGGTTGAAGATTATGTCCTGTACCCTGCTGGTATTTACATCACAAAAGACATTTTTCCAAAGTTCCTCAATTCTCCTCAAAGTATATAACTGATTATGCATCTGAATATCTGTAATCACCCTGCCATAGTCAGTAGTTAATTCTTCTTATGCTTTAAAAACCCTGTTCTCAAATAATAAAGTGGAATGGCCTGATCACACTCTCTGGTGTTTGCTGTCTCTCACTCCCCACCCCCTTTCCCCCACGTAACTCACTGCCACCAGGGAACCTAGCCGACTCTTTCCCCACCACTCTGGGGAACCTAACCTCGGTCGGAGTTGGCCTCCGACAGTGATAGCACATCCATAAAATGTAATATTACACAACTTGAAACAAGGGAAGAAACTGGGAGGCGAGGTTTACTTTCCATTTTATATCTATGGGTACTCTCTGAATATCTCTATCGTTAGACACACTACAGAAGGTATCTCTATTTTTCTTGGTTGCCAGTCTAGAAGTGAGATGCAGGAAGATGGGATGGGAAGGGGTTCTCAGTACTCAGTTTTTTAATTTTCTCTTTATCCCTACTTTAAGTATGGTTCATCTCTTCTAAATCCTGTAATGTACCTGGTGTTGCCCAGCCAAGATACACTCTGGCATATTCTTTTCCCCAAATAAATCTTGGGAAAGAGTAATTATTTAATCATCTGACAAGATGAAAGGAGGGTCACTTGTCTGCTTGAAATGATGGGAGAGTACTATAGGATCTGCTTCTCAGGTAGATTTTTTAAAATAATCCCCCTGTTCTTAGTTCTCCTTCGGCCCCTATTTCCAGAGGTCCTTGGTATTGTCAATTCCTGAGATTTGGAGGAAGTCATGATCAAAGGCAGCTGCTTCTTGGGGCTGGAAGGTGTATTAGCTCTTGGCTATCACTTTGTGACAGTTACTTCCTCTCCTGTTTTGTTTTTTTTTAATTTTATTTCATGCTTTAAAAAAGATCTTCACTGTGATTTTTGAGTTGTTCAACCCACTATCTTTCACAGTAAGCTGTCTTACTCAATAATCTTATGATTTAAGTAACACTAGTTCCACTTTATAAGAGAAAAAGATGCCCAGGAAAATGAAATTACTTGACCAGGGTCACTCAGTCAGTATATTATAAAGCTATAATTTGAACCCATTTTTAAAGGTCCATTATTATTACTCATGTATTAGTGATAAGAATATCAAGGCCTAGAAAGGTAACATATTTACTAATATTACAAGGCAAGCGTCAACATGAGGTTTGAATCCAAGACTATCCACTAACTGCAGAGCCCAAATTCTTGATAGCATACCCTCCCTCCCCATCTAAATTTATGGCTAGCTCTACCAGCAATCCAACTGCTCTATCAGAGTGCAGGACTGCACTCTCTGGGGTCCAAGAACTGTCTCTGAGAATGTGTTTGTTTTCATTTTCTGTACTTTTATTAAAGCCAGTTTCAGTATATTTGGGTTAATCTGGATAACCCCTTTATATCCTGCACTGCCCTAGGATTGCAGGGTCTACACTTGCATTTTCAATCTCACTGCTGCTAAGAAGTGCTACTGGCTGATCACAGGTGAGTGAAAACAGAAGAGTCTGCCTTACCTTATGATAGTAAGTTCACACTAAATGAGGTCAGGGTCTAATGTGAAAACAAACACTTTGTAGTCATTTGAAAGTGGTGGAAGCATCAAATCATTCCACATTAAGTGAATCTACTCCAACTAAACTAAAAGAAGTTGGGCCACTAACAATACTTCTATGTTGGGAGCAGCAATCCCATTTCTGCAAAACATCCAAGAGTACATTCATGTTCACTTGAATATTACTGTAATAATTTTTTAATTAACTTTGTTTTTGGCTTTTAGTAATTGAATAAGCCTAGGGATTGAAACCTAGTATCTTGTAGCTGAAAATAACACAACAGTAAAAATAATTTAGGCAAATAGGGGGATGAAGGATACTTTTATTTGTGAGTGTGTGTGGGATTCCTTTACAGGGTCAGTTTGAAATAGCCTAAGACTGGTCAAAAGCACACAATCATCTCCATTGATGCTAAGTTACAACAAACCTCTATAGGGTAACTTCTGTGTCTTTGTTTCTCTTTATCTTTCCCATCAGCATCTCTCCAATTATTGCGAATTACGGGTTATTCCCGTTGTCTTTTTTTCCTTCTAATTTATGAGCAAAATGGGGGTGAAAAGTTGGTCACACAGCATTTTAGTGTGCCACACAAGATATGGATCATCTGCTGGATGTGTCGGAAAAAGGAAAGGAATACTAGGACTCATAGAAGCTTAACTTACTCTAGATCACAGGGATGCAAACTTGAGTAGTCTGGCAGCACTTAGTTTTAAACTAGTTCCATTTTTTAAGAATATCTCCTAACTCTTAGAAGGTATGACATACTCTCAGGAGGGCTCAAAGCCTTTGTAGAACTCATGGAATGACTTGGTGAGGTCTTGGTAAAGGTGTCTTCCTTTTCTGGGACTGTTTTCCCTGGGACTGTTTCCCTATCTGTAAAGTGGGGGCGTACCCAAGGCACCTAATACTTTGGCAGCTCTGAAACGGTGTGACGAGAAAAGGGAGTGTCGTGACTGATCCTCTCCTGGGCCCTTACCATTTGATGATGTTGTGAACTAAAGGTAGAAAGGAGTAGTTCTCCTCCTCCTTTACGCCAGCCGGTGACTGCGGCCTCGGAGCGGGTGACTGCTGTGGGTGAGATGCGGCGATCGGTGCCGGTGGCTGCGGAGGTTGCAGCGGCTTCGTTTCGGGCAGCGGAGGCTCGGTCGACGGCGGTAATGCATCCTCGGTCTGTCGACCCGCGGCCACTCCAGCAGTGGCCATGGTACTCTACCTCTCTGGAAAAGAGACCCGAGAGCTCAGCCCGCCGAAAGTGTCGCGGATCCCAAACGTCACCACAGCGCGCCCGCGGCGAGAGAAGAAACCAAGGCTGGGAACGTGCGCACTAGGTCGCGGGGCGTGGCCTAGGCACTGGACGGGGAGGAGACTGTTACTAGGCAACACGCAGTTGGTGGGGGTCAAGGGTGGCCTGAATTTGCTAGTGAGTCATGGTAGCTAAATTATTAAATGGTCAGAAATGGGAGATTTGCTTTAGAAAAACGTCTTTTGCCTACTCATGTGACAGTGTTCAAAAGCAACTAATACAGGAAGACTTGACATAAATAAGGCTCAGCATAGCTCAGCCTTCGGAGGCCTCCAAATTGAACGATGCGAACAGTAGATAACACTTACCGACCACCTGTCATATGCAAGACACTGAGACCTACAGGCATGGAGAATACAGAGAGATGAAGGATGTCTGTCTCCTACACCGTGAGGAAGTCTCCTGGAGGAGAGTCAGCAAACCCTGACTGAGCCAGTAGTGTGAGACCCTATGCTAGCCCTAAAGACACAGCGACAAAGGACTTGTGTCCCTTAAAGTTCAGGATGGTTGGATAGGGAGTTCATAACCAGTAGTTACCATGCATCTTCCTGATGATAGATGTCATGCTAAATGTGGGAATGGGGTGGGGAGGCTGTATTCTAATTTCAGTACAAGGCAGAGGGGATTAGTGACAGGGATAAACATATCCTAAAGGAAACTCAGTGGTGAAGAACTGTCGACCAGTTCCTTAAGCCCCTAGATTCCACTTTCCTCACCTCTGAAATATTCCATAATTCATGGTCATGGCAGAACCTGAGATGTGGCAGACTTTCAAAAGTCTCTGTTGCATTAGGACCCCACTAAGATCCTGGACCAATAGAGGAGACTTTTGGTGAGTTTGTGGTTATGTTCTTCAAAACGGGTAAGATATGGAGGCTGTATAATAAATTCCTGGGCAGTGGGGAAACGCATCCTAAGCTTCAATAGTGAGTGAAGAAAGACATGAGCTAGGAAAGCCCTATCTTCTTCTGTCTACGATGATCCCCACCTACTGTGAGTCTTAAAAAAGGCAAGGAAGTCCTCATTCAGGTAGCAAGATGAACAATAGCTCATAAGAACATGGTGTCCAATCCCAAGGAAAGCAAGAATGTTAATATTTCCAGATGCATTAGGAGGTGAGTATGGTGGCAGATCCTCAGGCTACAAGACCATGGTGAAAATAGACATTGGAGGGTGTCTCATAGAGGCTTTTTAGTAATAGGCATCAGCTCAGCTTTCTTTAACAAGAGCTGTTAAACAAGAGCTATCCAGGGCACCCTAGTGGAAGAGCAAAGAGAGAGAGAGAACACTGGTCCTATTGGGATAGGACCAGATGTGCTTGAAGAGACTATATACCGTTAGAGTCATCTGGAGCAAATAATGATGGTATTATAGTAATAATAATAATAGTAATAATAGTTACTCCAAGTACTGTGGAATAAAAATGGGTACAAGAAATCTAGTCACAATTATTACCTTTTTTAATCCACAAAAGAGCTCTAAAAGTTAGAGGCCTCATTTAAAGTCACAAATAGTTTCTTATAAGAGCCCACAATCCTAACTACTGGACCACCAGGGAAGAGCTAGTTTTTTGTAAACTGCAACTTTAAGTGAAATGAATATAATGAAACCAATTTGATTACAGGCTACTTGGTATAAGAGTTAATTTTCTAAGACAGATTTCAGTCCTCAAACACCACCAAAGTTCAAAATTAAGACCCAAAACACTTCTAATATTACACATTAGGTTGTATTCATTCATTTATTTTCCAAACTTCTAGTTTCAGTTCCGGGTCACTGGTGAGCACAAGGCAGGCACCAGTCCTGGGAGGGACACCTTTCTGTCTCAGGGCACACTCACACGTCCCCACACTCACTCAGACTGGGACAATTGAGACACACCAATGACCATAGCGTGCATGTCTTTGGGATGTGGGAGGAGACCAGAGGACCCAAACAAAACCGGCGCAGACAAGAGACATGTAAACTCTACACAGACACTGGCAGCCCTGGCTGGAAATCAATCAATGTTCTCATCAATGTTAAAACAATGTTGAATAAGATGTTTTTCGAGGAACTGCTGTATCTCTTATTTTATAGACGAGGATACTGAGGCTTATGAGAGTTAAATACTGGTCCCAGGGCCACACAGATTATGATCTTAACCAACATTTAGGAAACCTTGGTTCCATACCAGTTCTCTAACTATGATTTCAAATGTTAAAGTGATTTTTTTTCAGAATTTGAAAATCCAATTTTCATCAATATCTTGGGATTGTATGTCATCTTTTCCCTCCTGGTGTGTTTTATAACTTAATTACAAGCCCCAACTTTACTATTGGCAGGATAATGAGAATGTCTCTTTAAAAAAAAAACACTTCAAATTGAAAATGTAGGGAGCATGAACGAGGTAGGGTGCACTGACAATTTGCCCTAAAAATAACTGAAATTAGTGGCAAAGAGTAAAGCTGACTTCATAACATTGCAAATGGATGGCAGAAAAAACAGCCTGTGATGGTTCCATTAAAAGCTAAAGTTGAAACAAAAAAAAAGCCTAAAATTGCCACAACTGTGCCTGTTCACAACTGCTCCATCGAAAGTCAAAGAAAACAGATGCTCTATTAATATGTAAGGACTGTATATTGCTAAAAATATCGCCAAGTTATCTGGTCGCTGTTTCTCATAGGGCTTGGCCAGTCAAGTTGGGGCTACACTGCCGGGCTGCCCCTGAGCCAGCCTGCCTGACTTCACCCCAGCACCTCTTGAAGTTGTGTGATAGTTACCAGATGTTGGATGGTACACCTCACCTTGTGCAGTCTTACAACCTCACAAATATGAGCTATTCCTTTCAGTTCTTTAAAGAAATACTTTTACATATATGTGTTATATTTATGGATGCTACATACTGTTTATTTTCATGTTTCAAACATTCACATAAGTACAATAGTAATGCATTCTCTTTCCTGTGTGCAATTTGCTTTTTCCCACGGTGCACCTGAGTGGGTTATTACATATAGATGACTTAGAAAAGTATCTGTCACCAGTAAATAGTGGTTCTTATTACTCAGATTTAGGGCTTCACCAATTAATCAAACCCAGACAGTTAAATAAACTAGATATCTCTCCCATAGAAAAATAACATGAGCCATAAATGCAAGCCACATATGTTGTTATCAATTTACAAGTGGTTATGTTAAAGAAAGAAAAGAAATAGGCAAAATTAATTTTAATATATTTTATTTAACCCAATATAACAAAAATTATTTCAGCATGTAATTCTACAAATTATCAAAGCGGTATTGTATTGGTTTTAATACTGTCTTTGAAATCAAGTTTGTACTTTGCCCTTGCAGCACATCTCAAATCAAAGAGCCACATTTCAAGTTCTCAATAGTCAAATGTGGCAGCGGCTACAGACTGAAGGATGCAACCCAAGAGATTAATACACATCAACGCAGACACAGCTCACAACCACAACCCCAATCAGAGAGGGAAAAAGCAAGTGTCACACAGGAAATAGAATATATTACTATTATACTTAATGAATGTTTGAAACATGAAAAATAAATAGAACTTAGCATCCATAGACACAAAACATACATGGAAAAGTATTTTTGTTTAAGAACTGAAAAGAATAGCTTATATTCATGGTAGGGAATGGGAGTCTCTGATCTGAGATGTGCTGCAGGGTAAAATACAGTCTTGATTTCAAAAACAGTGTGAAAACCAATAAAATACATCTTTGATAATTTGTAGTATTATATGTTGAAATATTTTTTTGTTTTATTGGGTTAAATAAAATATATTAAAACACTGGAATTTTCTATATAGAATTGTATTTCTTTTATATATTACAAGAGAACTTGAAGCAGATGAGAAAAACATAAGCAACTACCAATCTAGAGTTGGATACATGGGAGGTTGTTATTTTAGAATCCAGGCTTTGCTACTTTCTGTATGTGTGACCTTGGACAAATCATTTAACCTTCTTGGACCTCATTTTCCTCATTTGAAAAAGGAAATCATAACAGTACCTACCTATTAGGGGTGCTTCAAGGGTTGTAAAAATTAATATATGTAAAGGACTTGAAAATGTGTCTGACACATAGCAAGCTCTGTTTAAGTTTCAGTCATTACAATTATTGTTTTTTTAATTTCTAAAAAAAAAAAAAAGAAAAAATCCTCATAATTATTCCTTATGAAACAAATCTTTATTACAAGAACAAAGACCAAAATCAGGTTACAGCCAAGAATTGAACTTTCAGATGCTCTAAGTGGACCTACGCCACAAACAACTATGAATATGTGTGTGATACACTTCTGCTACGTGAAGTCCAAAAATAGTGGCTGCTTTGTCATACAAACATCGTGGGCATTGTTAAGCTGATCATGTCATTGAATGATCAGGGACTTTTTCATCAAAGTCATATTCTTACGTATGATTCATCCTTTTCTTTCATTACCTGGAGGCTCTGGCTGGCTGAAAAAGCTACATGATACTTTGATTTTTGTGAATTAAAAAAAAAAAAGGCAGCAATCTTTATTCAAGCCAAACATAGTGCAACATATACCAGGAATCAGCTCACTGTTAAACCCAAGACAAAGCCTCTCTCCCATCTCCCCTGGGGATTGCCTTTCTTTTCACAGTGATCTTGACTTGATTTTTATTGTTGTTCCCTTCTAACATCCTCTCCTTACTCCAGGGTACTCCATTATGCCCAATCCTCAATTCACTTACTTTAGTGATTTCCTTTCTCAGAAGCACTCTTGGGGAAGGGGGCAGGGACATATTTTGCCATACAAATTCAACTGCATTTCTTCCAGACTCAATCCATTCCAGGAACTCGTTTTTGTCTAAAATGTGTCACTGTTGTTTTGATAGCATATTCTTTCTGATCTCTTATTTTCAAATGATTGGTTAGCTACATTATTGTTGTCGTTTTTTTTGGTCTGCTAACTCTTGTCCAAAAAAGTCAACCTTAACTCCCTCTGTTCATCCTTTAGAAAAAAATACCCTTCTCATGATGAGTTTTTTAGCTTTCTTACTCTTCTTTCTCCCCCACCCTAGCCCCTTTCTAGAAGTTACTTTGCTTCCCTTGTTAGATTTACTGCAAATCATTTGACTGTTGACAATAAATTTGAGTTGTAAAATTGTTGTGAAAATTCAATATGTAACCGGAGCTGTGGGGCCAGGGAAGAACTGCCCTGAGGGTCATGGCACCCGAGCTCATCCGTGCTGGGCCTTTCAGACCCTGTGGAGTGAAAGATCTAGGCTCTAACCACAGACATCCAGAACATCCAAAACTGTAGAAGCCACTGGGTTCCAAGCTGAAAAAGGCAAGAAGCACTGAGAGCAGACAGCAGGTTTATCCCATCGCCCTTCATCCTCAACTCGTCTTAAAAGTAGTTCTGGCCTCACAGGGGAATCCTATACTTCTATTATGGAAACAAGGATGTAAACCAATATTAACTCAATAAAAATATTTTTCTAAGTCTTACCAAAAAAATAAATAATAGAAATGTCGTTCTGCTGTCAGGAGATCCCCTGGCCTGTGCACGCACCATGTTTTGGGCACCAGCTCTGTGCCGAGGACCGTGCTGGGATTCCATCGTCAAAGGGGGAAAGGGAGCACCCCAATCAAACAACAATGGATTGGACTTGGTTTCAGAATTGGAGAATCGCATGTCTATCTCCTGATATCCCCTGTTTTGTAGACAAGGGAGCAGGGACTGGGAAGCTGAATGAGTGTCTTAAGATTGTGCGACCAATTGATAGAACAATTGGGGCATGGAAACAGGGATAAGTGTGACACTGACATTAAGAAGAAATCAGGAACCAAAGAGGACAGGTGGCTTTCAGTGATAATGGGGTATCTAGCTTACTTACTCCCAGCATCTTAACAGAAAATACCGATTGTTATTGTCCTTCCTGCTTTGGAAAAATTCCAGGCCGGCATTATGAAAAGGGCTTAAATGTATGGCGTGGCCTTGAGGGCGCTGGGCCTCTGACAAGCCATCACTGGTTTGTGTAAGCCTTTATTTTTCAGGTGACCTTGGTGACAGTTGGCAAGGGGGACTGATTATAAAACTGCCTGACTAGGGGTTGCTGCAAGCAGAGAAGAAAGTGTGGGAAGAGCCACCCCAGTCTAGGGAAAAGGGGAGCTTCCTGAGTGTGAAGTTCATGGGCATCTTTTGAAAATTACTTGGCAGTCAAGCTTATGAAATAAATCAGCTGTGGGCTGAGTGCTCCTTGGACATGGGAATCTTCTCCTGGTCAGTTCTGGAACTGTGTGCTGGAGCCATGCTAGTTTCCTTGGCAAAAGCTAGGCTTTCTTGTAGTGTGGATCAGTAGGGAAAATAAAGGTGGAAAGTGAACCTCTGAGAAAGCGAACTTCTGACCGAGAGAAGGCCAGAGCCGATGATCTCTGACAGCAGGGCAGCACCTCCCTCATTGTGGTGCTCAGGCGTGGAGAGTACTCCCTGGACGGTCATCCCTGAGGGACAGACCTGGGAAAGGCTTGAACCCATATCAGCCAGATGCCAGTGCTGTGACTTTGGACGTGTGTCATCCAATCACCTCGGGCATTTCAGTGTAAAATCTCCTCCTGGGCATGAAGGAATGGAAGGCAAACATGTCTGGTGTCGAGCTCAGTGCCTGCAGCTGGGTATGATGGGAGTAACGGAGTAAAGAGGTGTGACTCCTGCACATTTCTTCAAGCAGTTTCCTGCTCCATTTCTGTCAGTGGTTTACACATGTTAGGAGATGTCCACAAATTAGCCAACAGTGCCAGAAAAGAAAATAAAAAATCATGTTTTTGTATCTCCCCCTGCATTTGTTGCATTTGGCTACTGTTGGCTCTCAACACAACCAGACTCACGACGTCATCATCAGTGTGACGCTACTCTAGTGGTGCAGGAGTCAGCTAGGAACACATATTGACTGAAACCCCGACCTACGAGAAGCCATGTATTGGTACTATGAGGATTTGGGGGTCCTAAGAGGTCGCATTTGTCTCAGGAAGCTGTTAATCCTGCAGGGAAAACAAAACACTACATGAGTGAGTGACAGGTTTCTCTGGCATTAGCTAAGAATTAGTTTCTCCAGAGGATATATTTGCTTAGCTTCCATCCGTTTGTCTCCCTGGCAGATGTCATGAGCCGGGTCTGAGTGATGTGGGTCCTGCCGGGAGCCCCCAGCATGGCTTCCTCTTCATCCTGACACGGCCTTAGTGGGAAGATAGAAAAGACAACAACTAAAGGCTCTCGTCTAAGGTAAAGGGAGCCAAACCCGAAGACAGGATGCAACAGAAACAAATCTGGGCCCTGGCACAGCTCGATTTGAGAAGCTCAAAGCACATGAAGGACAAAATAAAATCCCCCTACAGCTAAAGATGAATCCAGGCTGATTCAGCCGCCTCCCACCCAGCTAAACTAAAAAGCAAATCAAATGCAAATGAGAAAACATACCTGAAGTATATTATTTCCTGATGGTGAAGAAATCTAAGGAAAACTAGTACAACCTGAGAGGGGAAAACACCTTTCAAGATGCCACACTTTCCCTCTCCAAACCTTTGCTGGACGCTCTGCACAGAAGGGCTCCTTCCATTTTAAAAACTTGTCATTTGTCTGAAACGGTATTTGGTACCTTGGCCCACCAGTGACGTGGTCCAGCCTTCGTGCACCCAGCTACCACTCCCTAGGAGCCTGCTAGGTGGGGCATTCATGAATGAGACATTGGGTCTGCTCCGGAGATCTTGCAGTGGGACAGGGTGGGCTTTGAGCAGGTGGGGGAGAGATCAAAGTAATTATAGTGCAGTGTGGAAAACCTTACCCAAAAAATTGAGGGAGAAGTGAAACATCACCCATTGCCTATCCATGATCTATCCAGACTCCACTTGAGCCCCAGGAGATGAAATGTGATGAAGCTGGATTATTCATCATCATATTTGTTCCCTTGGTCAGTGATGCCTGGAAGTGACTATGTGACCCAGTTCTGCCCAGTGATTTATTAGCAGGAATCTTTGAATGGAGCTTCCGTAAGAACTTTCATTCTCCTATGGAAAAGGGAAAACTAAACAGATTGGTGCTGCTACTTTCTACCTTCTTTCTTGGTGGAATGTGGATGTGATGCCTGGAGATGCGTAGCCACATTAAGACCATGAGGCCACAGCATGCAACAATGTAGAATATAGAGAAAGAA
The DNA here is from genome assembly GCA_004024925.1 of Scalopus aquaticus. Taxonomy (NCBI): domain Eukaryota; kingdom Metazoa; phylum Chordata; class Mammalia; order Eulipotyphla; family Talpidae; genus Scalopus; species Scalopus aquaticus. The sequence continues at coordinate 326,719 of PVIJ01000264.1, forward strand.
CTTGAATCTCTGACAGCATCATTAAACAGTCACATTGACCAATCTCAGGCTTCTTACTAGGTGGGAAAAGGATGTCATTTTGTTACTAGGCCCTAGATGCACTCTGAATGTTAATTTCCTTCGATACCTTTTTTAGTTTAAATAATATTATTTAAAAATATATTAACAAAATACATATGCAATGGAGAGATTTTTGGAAAGCAATTAAAAGAAAATAAAAACTTTCCTCAAATACCTAGAGATATTCACACTTAACATTTTGTTATCTATCATTGCCAGTATCTTAAATGTCTATGTGTCACTTTTAAAATAACCTTGGAATTATCATTTTGTAATCTGCCTTTGTTTTCCTCTTAACAACTTCCTATGGATGACTTCCCATGTAAGCTAATATTTATTTACTATAAGCTTTTCAATAAAAGGACACACACACACACACAACCACAAATAAACCAAAGAGATAAAACAGCCATTTTCTACAAAAGGCCAATAATAACCAGGATTGTTCGTGGGACCAGGTACCCTGAGAAGCTCGCAGGATTTCAGGAATCATTAGTGACAGTGGTGACCATTTTTATTGAAATGAAGCCATTTTTACTTTTTCTGGCACTTCTATTTTTTAACTGTCCTCAAATCTCATTTTGGTCTCTTAAACTTAAAAAAAAAAAAGGAAAATTGTTTGTTAATGGTTCCCCACCATCTCTTTTTGCCAAAGGGTAAAGATATTAGATCTCAAAAATATCAACATCTTTATATCACACCCCTATGTTCAGCTGTGTCCTGCACACGTCTCTGCCGGAGTCCTTGTGGGTTTATAAACCTGGGAATAGGTCCTCCATGTTGTTGGTTGGCTGGGCCGGAGGATTGAAGGTCCAAGGGATTGAGAGGTGTGAAGGGAAGGGGATTTGGGGACTGGGGAGGGCAAGTGTGTAAAGAAGGCAACACCCTTTGGCAGTCTGTCAACTGGTATTTCCACTGAGTATTGAGCAGATCGTCCTAGCTTTCACGTCCTTTGCCATTGCTTCATCAAAGTCCAAACAACGCAGGCGATGTAGTATTACCTTAGAAAGTCGCTGGAAGGAGAGGTGACACCTCCTCCCTCTGCCCTGCCTGGCTGCAACTCCATGTGTGTTTACTCCACTCGCCCTGGGCACCTACGTGAAGCCCCAGTTCACAAACAGCAAAACACAAGCCTCCCTTTGTAGGCTCAGCAAGTGCCTGACGGCTTGGGAAGGACTTTGAAGGGCATCTCTCGTCATACCTCTACCCATGGGACAAAGCAGAAGTGTAAACACAGCTGAGTGAGTTTATAATCTAAACACACAGTCATACACAAGAAAGGGAAAACTGGAAATTACATTCAAGGCCAGGGTTATTTTTGTCTGAAATTAAAAACACAAGTTACTGGAATTCCTAAATAGGGCACCAAGAGGTTAGTTACCAGGGTCTGCAGATAAAACTCTAAGTTCTAAAATGTGAAAATAAGATAGAGCAGGGAGAGAGATTTTAGTATGGGCCATGGTGAGTTCTGGAGAAAAACAGCTGCAATTCTAGCAAAGAATGCTAACTGGCCTAACTGTTTAATAGGAATCTGACAAATAGTCCCCGTGTGTCACTAGGAGATGCTGGCGTGCAGCAGGAAACACCATGAAGTTCCTGCTGTCACGGAGTTTTCATGCTAAGCCAAGACACACTCTATTTGGCTCCCATAATTAAGATAAAAAGAAGAACCACCATTTAAAAACCAGCAGACTTAACCAAAAATCTTCCAGCTTCTCTTAACAAAATCTTAGGTGGTCAACACTAGTCCTTTATGCCACGTGGAGAGCACAGGCCAGAACTGGGAAGCGGCTGCTCACACCTTTGGGCCCTGGCCGTGCATGTGTCCACTGCCTGCTGCTTCATTCTCGTGTCCCAAAGATGTGGGGATCGTGCCCCCTGAAGCAGCCTAGTGAAGTTTGGGCTGTTTCTTGGGCCCATTAGAGCAAGGTGCGCCTGCACATCACGTCCCAGCCACCAGGCCGGAAGAAGTTTGGGGACATGAGCTGAGGGGTGTTGAGGGTGTTGATCCAGGGTGGGATGGAAATAGCAAGCTAAACTGGAGAGATTCAGTGACAGAGGGAAACACCCCTTGAGAAAGTCCCTGGTGCTGGTTCCCATATCCTACAAGATGCCCTTGATGATAACTTACAGAATATAAAGTGGACACCAGCACCGCCTCGGCGCAACATTGAGAGTTGAGGGTGGCGGGTGTACATAGAAAACAGGCTTTATCTGGTCCCCTTCACTACTGCAAAAGTTGCACAGCACAGTGGAAACCTCAGTGGCAGCTGTCCTCTGTAGCTGGCTGACAGTGCAAGGTGCTACCATGAAATGGGGCTCCCTGGTACCAATGGGGATCACCTGGCAGCCCTTACCTTGCAGAGGCAAGGAGGTCATAACTACAGTCAGCAGCGAGGCTAGAGTGGCAAGAAGGGCACCTTCACCATGACGATCACTAAGAGAGCTCTGAATTCCAGCGACCAAGAGGGAGGGAAGCCATGTGGGTGTTACTTGACTTACATAATGCATAAATAAAAATAAACTGGTGGGTAGAAGGTTGAATTCAGCCACCTCAGTGGGGAACAGCAATCCTTCCCCTGGTTTCCAGATTTGAATCTTTCACAACCTCAGAAACTATGGAAGGAAGGCAAGGCCAGATGCCCTTAAGGGAAAATTTTGCAAGGATCTGCAGGAACAATTATCCAGTCCTCCCATAAATGGACCTGCACTATTTAGGGTCACATGCAAGGGGAAACACCAGGTATTTCCCTGTTGGCTACAAACTATGACTGACACTGATACTAAGGAACCCAAACACTGTCAGATCTCCTCTGGATAGACTGGTAGCTTGGGGGAGTTACATTGTAATTCTGGCCCATCTCATGGATCCAATGCCCTCACCCTTATTTTTCTGTTCCTAGAGATGTAATTGGGAGAGATAAACTTAGAAACTGGTAGGATTCACAGATTGTTTCTCTGCTTTATGCAGCAAGCACCATCAGGCTAGAAAGGGCCAGGTGGGAGGTGCCTGCCAAGACAGAAGTCAGAATAATCCTGCATCCCAGGATGAATCCCTGAGGTTAGTACAACCATCAAAGAGGCAGGCGTGGCAATCTCCAGCCAATTCATTTGTCTGGCTCCTGAAAAACCAGCAGGATCATGGTGGATGATGGTAGACATTAACAAAATCAACCAAGTAGTAACTCAACCCAAACCAGGGGTGGTATCATGGAATAGATCGACAGAGCCTCCAGCACTTAGTATGCAACGGTCTTCCCGGTCCTCATTGGTAAGGAGTTAGTTTTCCTTGGGAACAGCAGCAGTGCAGTCACTCACTGACTTACCTATGTCAGTTCTCTCTCTCTCTCTCTCTCTCTCTCTCTCTCTCTCTCTCTCTCTCTCTCTCTCTCTCTCTCTCTCTCTCTCTCTCTCTCTCTCTCTCTCTCTCTCTCTTCCTGCAGTCTCCAGGGATCTTGATCACATTGAAATTCCATAGACCCTCATGCTGCATACTGATGATTTCAGGTCCAGGGACCCTGTGTGCCCTAGTAAGACACGCCCAGGCCACAGCATGGGAGAGAAAATCCATGAGGATTCAGGGTCCTCGTACATCAATGACGGTTTTAGGGACCCAGTGGGTTGTGGCATTCCAGGACGTTCTCATTTAAAGTAAAAGAGAAGTTGGCGCAGTTTGGACTTCCAGCCACTGGGAAAGAGACTTGGTGGGACTCTAGTTTTTGGAAGCAGGATACAGCAGATCCTCCATTTGTGTCATTTGGTTCAACATCATTTCATTGTAACATCAATGAGGAAAAAATTTCGACTCCTGTGCATTCTCTGTGTGGAGTCTGCCTGTTCTTCCCGAGTCCCCTGCTCTCCAGTTTCCTCCCACACCCCAAAGACATGCATGCGAGGTTTACAGGCCCATCTCCCAGTCGGCAAGTGTGCGATGCACCCTATGAAGAATAGTGTCTCATCCAAGGTTGGGGCCCATCTTGCACCTTAACCTGCTGGGAAAGGCTCTGGCCACCCTCAAACTTGAGTCAGGATAAATGGGTTAGAAAACGAATGGTTTCACTTATAACAGGAGTATAGGGAAACCAAACAGGAGAGAGACACTCAACAGGGGAGGGGGAGGATAAAGGCACAAAATAGAGTAGAAAAGGACACAAGGGACCACAGAGATGGGTCATGGGTGAATTGGTGGTGGGTTACCCAAGGGGAATACAAGACGTAAAAGACATAAATAACAATAAAAAATATTTTAAAAGAGCAAATGAATGAATGGATACAAATAATTGTTTCATATTAGAAGTGTTTCCAGTCTTTATCTAGAAGTTTGGTGATATTTTTTGTCACCAGAAATCTGCTACAGGAACTTAAATCTAGTATGTCAATTAGCTTAGAGTAAAATTGGTTTCATAGTAAGTTGCTTCACTTCTAGTCAATCAACAATGTTAAGTGCGGACTTACTTGGGGATACTGCTCTGTCTATGTTGGGGTTAACTGGAAAATGACTCGTTTCATGAAGCCCATGAGCAAAAACAGGCTCTACAGAAGAGCCAGGCTATGTGGGCAGCTACTCTTGCCTCTTAGGCTGTGTGAAAACTCTGATCTGAGAGTTCCAAAGACAGTGTGGTTGGTGAGGCTGCTGTGTGGAGTCTCTGGAAAGCACAGGGGACTGGGAGCACCTGGGGGCCTCAGAAAACAAGGCCCTGTGTTCCCCAGCAAGTCACTCACTGCTCCCGTGTGTCCTGGGCCTGGCAGCAAGTAAGCTTCACCCCTAAGGCTTTTAGTGATGCTGTGGCCAGAGGACCTTTGTGAGCAGGAGATTAAGCCTAGTGAGTACAGAAACAGGTCATCAAATTTTCTCAAAATGGTCCAGGTCACCCTGAATCCTATGTCATCCTTCTGGTTGCACTAACACCCCTCCCCTGATACCCATCTATAGCCTCATGGTGGAGCAGGGGAGTTCTTTTTTTTTTTTCCT
>PVIJ01000265.1:0-330997 GCA_004024925.1 Scalopus aquaticus
TAATATTTGCTAAGTGAAAGTGATCATGGATCCATAACATTTTAACAGATTTTTCTGCTAACTTCTCTTTCCATTCCACTTCCAACTTTTCCTTTTTCATTTTACAAAAGTAAACTGCCTACCTACTGTGGACCAAGTCTCATGCTTAGTACTGCAAATGCAAAAATAGAGTTCTAAACCCCACTTTTGACATAATTCATGGACACACACACAAAAAAAAACCTTGAAAACTTGTTTACTAGCTTGAGCAATCATTTGACAATATTATTTTGTTAGCAGTGTTACTTGAAAGTAAAATGTTCATCTTTTCTTTCTTTAGCTAAATACATACTCATCATCAGGATTCAGCTCAATTGCTACTCTTTGTATGAGTCTTTCCCATCATCTTGATGAACTAAGTCTATCATTTCTTTTCCTATAGCATGTTATAAGTAATTCTATTAACTACATTGCATTACATAGTGATTACATTTTCATATCTAACAATAGATTGAATGGACTAAGTCATATCCATTGTGTAATTATTGATGCCAAGTATTATATCTGGGATTTGGAGACTATAATTTGTGAATTGTGGTCTCCCTCCCCCAACGATATGGCAATGTCTAATACCCAGGACCAGTGACTGCTACCTTATTTGGAGAATGGGTCTTTGTAGATGCAATTAAATTAAGGACATTTAGATGAAGAGATTATCCTGGATTATACAGTGGGCCCTAATCCCATACCCACAGTCCTTGTAAAAATGAGGGAGAGGTAGATTTGACACAGAAGAGGAGAAAGCAACATAGCCATGGAGGCAGACAGTGGAAACAAATGGCCAAAAATCAAGGTATGCCAGTCACATCCAGTACTTGGAAGGGACAAAACCAGTACCTGGGAAAGGCAAGGGGAAGAAATGGATTCTCTGCTAAGAGATTCCAGAGAAAGAGTGGACCTTCCAGTACTTGGATTTAGCACTCTGACTTCCAGCATCATGAGAACAATTTCAGCCATCTTAAACCATCTAGTTTATGGGAATTTGTTATGTCAATCTCAGAAAATTAATACAAAGACCAAAGAACTGATAACCATGGTTACCATCATGGTTATTATCATCATTAATAGACTATAGATACACCAGGATCTAAAATCCACCCATTGCATTCCCTCTATTAATGAAAGATAAGATTTATCAGTATCATTTCACTCAGTATCACTATTTCAAAGGATTGATCCTTTTCAGCATGCTAAATACCGCGCTCAGGACTTGGGATGTATAATTTGCTTGTACATTCACTATAGCCTTCCTAGAGAGAATGATTAGTACAGTTTTCCAGAGGAGTTTATAGTCTTAAACATTTCACATAATTTGTTCCACATTATGAGGATGTGACTGAAGCAGGATTTAAACCATATCGTCCTCAATCTAAAAATCTACGCTCTTAACCTTGACTACACAGATGATATGATTTAAAAACATGCAGCTAAAATTAGATATTTGGTCATATAAGCAGTATTGATCTAAATGACTTTTTTTTTTTTATTAGAGTACAGAAGTTAGGTGTCAATTAAGCAGATATTCTCACACAATTCCCTCTTGGTGAAATAGACTTGATTTTGTTGTTTTTATTACAAAAGACTTTTAGTCTCATTATTATGATAGGTATTGTTTGTCTAAAATTTCATGGTCAGCATTTAAAAATAGCAAGAGAGGGGCCTCCCTGGTGATGCAGCGGTTAAGCGCTGTGCTGTGGAGCTGTCGGCAGCGGTGAAAGAGGTGACGCGAGTTCAATGCCCAGCTGGGGAGATTCCCACATGGTGCAGCAGACCTCTCCTGCCTCGCCCGCTGCTCCCCTCTGCAGTGTATTTCCGTCAATCTGCCTGTGCTGCTCCCCACTCTGTCTCTGGTGAACCGTCTCACCGCCCCACATCTCTGGCCTGTACCCCAGCTTGTATGCAAAAATAAATAAATCTTAAAAAAAAAATAGCAAGAGATCTCACTCTGGTATTTTCCATGAATGGTGACATAATTGCATAGATCTACTTCAACTAAAGTAATAATTGGATTCAAATCAGGTAAAGAGAATTTGAGCTTACACTAATAAATATAACTCTATTCTGTAAGAAAATAATTTTGTCATCAACTGCCTTAATCTTCTCTCAGATTACTTCAACTATATTTTCTCATTCTATTATCAGTTTCTTCAAGGTCCAAAAGGCACAATTTTACTATTTTATTTTATTTTAAGTGGCTCAGATTTGTAGACAATGTGGTTGCCAAAACATCAACAGGATTATCTTCTTTAATTAAATAAATGATGATCCTCTCAAGTCTTTGAAGCTTAATACAGAACAGCTCTGAAAGCATTTCTGATGCAGAACAGTTCTGATAGAGAGTCCAGGGATGGGGAAGGTGCACGTGGCCAAATATCATCACTTTCTCAGTTTTCTCCCCAAAGTTTAGACTTTGCACAAATACACCAATACCATCAAACCACAAATTTATTGTATGATGTGCAGCCTGACCTGTATTTAAGCCAGGTTATTTGTTGATTTGCTTATTTGTTTTAAGATCAACGTTTCAGAAATAAAACCATGTTTATTATAAGACAAGGATTAAATGCACACTACTGCTCCTGAAAATTTCTAGATAACCGGTGCTGTTACCTTTTTCAGAAAATAACAGATATTAAACAAATTTATTTGTATAGCATTAACCTCATGCCTGCCAAGATGACTCCAAAAGAGCATGGCACAGAATTAGATGTAGAAGCTATTCCTGAGTCTCACTACTAAGTGTAGGAAGTTTAGGTGCTTAGTACTGAAAATGTACTTCTCCTATATTTAGTTTCATATCACCGAAACAATGAGTAGCAAGATGTTACTAAGATACATTCTAATATTTACTGTTTAGAACTCTAATGCAAAAAAGGGGGGTGAGGAATAATATATCAATTTTGCTTCAACCAATATCAGATGACATCCACTTAGAGTGCAACTTCTAGGGGGTTCTATTAGCTCTGTTTTATTTCACAGAACTTCAGACTTTGATCTAATTATTTCACAAACGGATGGGTTTTACATGTTAGGAAATGAGTTGATAAGATTTGAGAGTGGTCTTGTCATAAGAATGAAAAAGGAAGTATCAAAGATGCAATATTTGTTCCTGATTTAAAACACTAGTGGAGGCTGCAGTCAGGAGCACTGGAGGAGAATGATATTGGAGAAAAGACTAACAACTTATTTTGGACATTTTAAGTTTGGGATGCTTCTATGACAAATACATCAGCAGTTAAGTTTAAAAGTCTAGAATTTAGAATAGAAATCAGGCAGGGAGTATAAATATGGAAGTCATCAGTATATAAATGGCATTTTAAACCAGTAATACTGGCATGATTAGCGATGGAGAGTACATATTGCAAAGATGAAGCTTTGGGACCAAGCAAGCTCTCTAGATTCTCACATTTAGAGCACTCAAAGAGGAAGATGAACTTACAAAGAATCGAGGAGGTATCAGAAAGGCAGAACAAAGTCAAGATAGTGAGTGTAATGTAGCTGTCAGAGATGTATGCAAAAAGGGGAAAAAAAGAAAACCACTACTGAGTGCTAACAAAAGAATGGAGTCAAGCAGTGAAGGGTTTAACATGGAGTAGTAAGCTGATTTTCTGACACACCTCCTCTGACTCAAGCACATACCTCAGTAAATTATACAATGAAAAATATCTTTACTGCCAGGCTGAACCTCCAAGATAAAAAATACGTCCATGAATAAATGAGTGACAATACAAAGTGATTAGTAGGATTCAAGCTTTGCACGGGAGAGTGACTACAAGTCTAAGAGTGCTTGTGCAAAACGTCTGATGTTTCAGAGTATAAGCAGGAGCATTTACGTCAAGGGCAGGGGTGAGCCGAGAATAGTCTTCACTCATTGTCTAGGACTATGATTCTGCGGCGCATTTGATCTCGGGCTTTACGAGGACAGAGACATAGTCATGTCACTGAGATCAATAGTAACATTTTCCTGTGGAGAAGAAAGCCCTGCCTACTGAGTTCTGGACTGAATTTGGGGGTCTGGGTGGACTTCCAAACACTGCAGTTCCCCAGGCCCAGTTTTTAACCTATTCTTCAATTATGTTCACTATTTGATGACACAGTCAAGCTCATGTTTCTAAATACTGTCCAAATCCTGATGACCCCAAATTTTACATTTCTAATTAGGACTTTTCCTCTGACCTTCAGATTCACACGTCTAGTTCCCACTTCATATCTCTACTTGCATGTTTCAAATCAGATCTCCTAATTTCATCCCCAAAACCTTGCTCTTTTCATAGTGTTCTCCGTCTTAGTTGATGGCAACTCTATTCTTTCCATTACTGAGAATGCAAACTTTGGTGAAACCCTTAGTTCTTCACTTTTTCTTATTCCAAATCTAGTCTACCAGCAAATCCTGACAGATTCACTTCAAAACACACCCCAGATATGATTATCTCTCAGAATTTCACCAATTACACCCTGAATCAAGCTGTCCTAAGCTCTCAACTGGATTATTGAAATTTCTTAGAGGTGGTCCCGGTTGCTCTGGTTGTACTGTTGCTCTCCTATTACCTAATTTCAATACAGCAGCTTGAGGGAGCCTTTGCAATATGTTAGTCATTTCTTGTCATACTTTGACTCTAGATGTTTGAATAGTTTTCTCTCTCTCCAAAGTATAGTCTAAAGTAGCATGCTTTCTACAGTCTGTCTCTGGCCTCTTTTGGTCAACTCTCCCTCTTGCTCACATCACCCTAGCTTCACTCATCCATTTGGTGTTCCTTGAACTCAAATATGCAAGCCATTGTCTCAAGAACTGCATTAGTGTTTTCCTCTGACTGGAATGTTCTAAAGAGGTTTTACTCTCTCAACCCCTTTAACCTTTTTTTAAATGTAAGCTTTCAATGAGGCCTTCTCTGATCATTCTATTAGAAACTGTAAACCCTCTCATAGACATATGCTTTCTTTTCTTGTCTGATTTTTCTCCAACAGCACTTTTTATCATTTGACATATTATTATGCCCAAGTATTCATATATGTTCATATATGAACTTCGTGGGACCAAAGATATTTTTTAAGATTTTTCATTCACAGCAATATCCCTAGTGCCTAAAACTCTGCCACTTATAAATTCACAACAAATATTCTTGAGTGAATCAGGCAAAGGTTGAGGAAGAAAAGGAAAACAAAACAAAAATCTCTACACTCCACATCTGGCTCACTGAAAATGAGTCTATGAACTAAAATTCTAATGTATTTTAATACATTTCCCATTAAAACAAATGAACATGTATACATCTCAAAACACAACCAAAAAGAAAGTCCCTTGAGGTAGATAGTGTATTATGCTATTTAGCAAGTTTTGGGATATGAATAGTGATGCTATTCCTTCAGAAACATGCAAAAGTAGTAATAGTATAAAAATGTGCAGGGGAATGGCAGGCTTGAATTATTATCTGAAAGGGGGGGTGAGAGGGACCTGAGATTCTGTTCACTAATAAAGAGTATCAGTTCGCTCAGAAGACATGTCATTTTTACGACGATGACCATACTGAGGACCTATGAGATCTCAGCTGAATAAGTCAAGGAGGGAAGGAGACATAGAGGCTGATGAATGGGAGAGACCTATGGTTCAAGGTTATGCAAACCTTTGATGGAAAAGTGACTGGCCACTGAGCTGAATGGACTGATATATGGGTAACTCACAGATCTTTTCTTGCAGGTCCCCTCCCTCAAACGGTTTCTCAAATGTTGTGTGACACTGATCAGGGCTCTGGCATTTCAAAACACACACCTGGCCATTTCTTCCAGGCTCCATGGCTCACCTGAATTGGGAGAAATTCCACAGGTTTGAGTACAGACTTGGACAGTGCATCATCAATATGTTGGTAATGAGTCCAGCCTTTTGGTGAAAAATCTATATTCCCTTATATTAAATTTTTTAAAATATTTATTTATTTATGCATACAAGCTTGGGTGTAGACCAGAGGTGTTTGGGGTGGTGAGAGAATTCACCAGTGACAGAGTGGGGAGCAGAACAGACTGACCGAAATACACTGCTGAGGGGAGCAGCGGGAGAGGCAGGAGAGGTCTGCTGTGCCATGTGGGAATCTCCCTGGCCGGGTATCGAACTCGTGCTGCAGTGGCTCTGGATAGCTTCATAGTGCTGTGCTTAACCTGTTGTGCCATCGGGGAGGCCCCTCCTTATATTAAATTTTAAAATAGAGTTTTCCTTGTCCTCTCTGGCTTTGGGACAAAAGCTACCATCTAAGTGATTCAGTTTGTGACTCCGAGTCTCAATGTTTGTTAGAGGTCCGATCACTTAATGTGTGACTTCTCAGTAGTTAATGAGAGTCCAGTTTAACTCCATATTAGCAATAACCAAACCCCAAAGCAAATGAATATGATGGGAGCAGGAATGTATCTGGTGTGGAACCTGGAAAGTCCTCACATTCTGTGAATATTTTCCAGCATTGGCACCTCTTAAACAAAGTTTAAGAAAAATCAAAATGCACTTTGTGTGCATGATGATAAAAATGTGTTGATGCAGTGAAAACAAAGACGATGCCAAGCAGGTAGTTAAAAGGTAAGGACTTCTCACAGGCTTGCGCCCTTGCACGCCACTGGGGTGCCCCCTCCATTGCTACTGGGGAACTTACTTTGTCTCTGGTGAGGGGGATGTCTTAAGTTACTTGTCATTAGTAGCTGTGCCGTGAACAAAATGTCCTATCATGCTTTCACATCTTTTCTTTCTTCATCTACGTCCTTCTTCCTTGTATTTCCAAATAAATTCTACCAGTGCTCTAAAAACCCATAAATGCTGTACTCTTTCATAATCTTCCAGATCTCAGTTTCCTTACTTTCCCCTGAGTTAAAATATTCTTTTTCCCTGTGTTAATATACTGAGTACTTTTTATAGAATTTACTTTCCATTTTAAGCTGTCAATTACTTTATATCAGGAATCAAATCTCATCAAGTTGTTCTTAGGAAAATGTTTTGTTCTAAGTAAAAGGCAAAGAATTAGTAGCTATTTGTTGAACTGACATATGATATTTATTGTTATGGTAGAAATGATTAATTCTTACTTAGATTTCTGTTTCTCTTCTCCTTTTAGAAGTTAGGTATGGTTTTGTGATTTTCTTTGCAACACAAAAGATAAACAGAAATTTTGAGTTGAGACATCTAAGAGTTGACATGCACTTCTCCATGTTCCTTTTTTTCCCCATGAAGTTCATGTATATATAGTGGGGCTTGAAGAGCAAAGTGGCCTGATTTGCTTAGCCCCTTCCTTGAGGACCACTGCCCAAACTTTACATGAACACCTAACTTATGATGGGTCAGGCTACTGAAATTTGGAGAGTTTGTTACTATAGCAAAATCTAAATTATTCTGAGGTACATAGGAGTACATTAGAAAAGGAAGGGGGGCAAGGTAGAAGAGGAGGAGGAGAAAGTGAGAAAGGGAGGAAAGGAGGAAGGGATAGATAGAGCACAAAATTCAGACCCTTAGATTTGTCACTTAATAACAATATAACTTTTGAGAAGTTACTACTGCACAATAGGTTATTATATATTATATAATAGATAATCTAATAATATATCATATTTTATTATATATTATAATTATACGATATAATATTATATTACATATTACATATATTATATTAAGTATATAATATTATTACATTATATATTATAAACCTATAGAAAAAACATAATAGTATTTATTATAAAATAGATGTGCAACAAATAGTATTATTGTTTCCTAAATAGCATATTTTTGAGATTTATATATACATACATATAATATATATAATATATATATTATGTATATATAAATACATATATATATTTATATATACATACACATATAAATCTATATCACGTATATCCTTTATATTTATGCACTCTCTATCAATTGGCACAGTGCCAATTTAAAAAAAAAAAAGACCTGGGTAAAGTAGATGACTGTCCTGAATATTTTCCAAAGAGTACTTATAGACTATACATGAGAGGCTTAAAGAGTTACACTAGAGGCCGTTCGTAAATTAACAAAGAATGAAGACAAAGTCTGATATAAAGTCGACCCTGACTTTGAAAAATTCAGAGGGTAATGTGTTCTTTAGTAATGAACTATATTTGCACAGAATCGCCAATGTGTTGATCCCAGCCATTCAACATATGTCACATACCAGACCTCCTTGTTCTCACCGCATTGTTCCTAGCCATTTGTTCTGTAATTAACCTTGAAATACTCCCACCCTTCATCTTTACTCCTCGTACATTCTTCTTAATGTATCATTTAGCCAGTTCAGGGTGTTGGCTTGATTCAGCACCTAAGCTTTTGATTTTTCAGACTCATTACACACTGGCAACATGCCATGATCATCAACATTAGCCATTTATGTTGAATAGAAAATTAGTTATTTTACTTAAGAAAATTAAAATTCATGTTGGTTTTCTTTCTTTCTTTTTTTTTTTACTTCTGTCACTGTTTGCCTAAGAGATTCAAAGTGAAAACACCTTTCCTTATAAAATAGTATTTAGTTTGAAAAATTTTAATTATTTCAACTTAATCATAAAGATTTAAAGAGTGACTTGGTCTCAGAACTATCACCATTATGGCCTAGTTTAATCCCTGGCCAGGGAACCATCTCACAAGGCACAGCAGACCTCTTCTCTCTTGCCTGCTGCTCCCCTCAGCAGTGGATTTTAGTAAATCCACCTGTTCTGCTCCCTACTCTGTCTCTGGAGAATCCTCTCAAACACATCCTCCCCTCCCCCCCGGCCTATACCTCAGTTCTTTTATGCTAAAATAAATAAAAGCAAAAATAAAGGGCAACTTGGACAACTTTTGATGAAGTCAAGAAAAGACCATGCGTTACAGAATGAAAATGGATCTGAAATCCAGCTTGTCCTCTATAATTGTTCTATATTCTGGATAAGTTTGATTTCTTTGCTCTCTATCTCATTCTTCTTATTTATAAAGTTCAGATAATAATATGTACATTGTAGAATTATATGAATAAATGGAATATTCTAAATATTCCATGTGAAGCACATAGCAAAGTGCTTACCATGACATTAGTGCTAGATGTAAATATGGGCCCTGCCATCATGGAAATTACAATTCTTTAGAAGATGAATGAACAAATTCGAAACTGAAGAAAGAGCTTTGTAGAACTGAGCTTAATATTAAACACAGGAAAGACAATTAAGGAATGGGCTCTATGATAATGACTTTAGTTGCCCTAGGAGGACAGGAGAGGAAAAAGCAGTAAGTGTAGGAATAACTACACTAAAACTAAACTAAACTAAACTAAAACTAAACTAAAAGAGCAACTGATGCTGGTTTGAGATTTGAGGATTCGAGATTTTGTCAAAACTGAAGTGTGGACACAACTTGGATAGAAGGGTCTATTTGGTGGGTGTAGGAAGGAACAGCATGAGCCGCTTCATTAGGGCAATTGGAGTACTTTTCTTATATATGAAAAAGAATGATTTGATCAGCTGAGTGGAGCTGAGTTTACCTTGGGGGCCTGCGTAAAAGACATTGGCGACAACAGTTGTATCCATTTAGAAAGATTTGAAATAACTTTCAAAAGTTACTCTCACTTTGTCCTGAAGGAAATGTGGAGCCCTTGTAGGGAAGTGACATGATGGGACAGTACTTTCGTATGATTATCTCTGGCTGTGGTGTATGTTGGATGGGTAAGGTATAGAAAATATTGGGATAGAGCAGCTTGTTAGAAGATAATGGCAGAAAACCATGCGAGGGATAGAGAACTGGAAGAATAACAAACATAAATAGACAAGAAGTGGTGATTCCTAGAACCATCCACAGTTACAGGGTGTGCTAGTAGATTATAAACAGAAAATCAATAAGCAGTATTAGTATGACCTGGTTGAGTGCTGGCATATCAAACTTGGGAGGTTCATCCCACTGACTAAAGAAATCCTTGAGAATTTCCTTTGTGAACACATTGAGATCTACATAACAAATAAGACAGAATCAAACTGTTATTTTTAAGGTGGCCTCTGTTGACCAGCATAGAGGGGAGACAAGGTTAATATCAAGACTATCCTGCTTATCCTGGCACCTACCAGTCCTATGGACTCAAAATTGCAAGACAATAATACCTTGTATTTTATTTGTAGGTTATCCACTTTTGCATCACAGTCAGGGAGGAGAAGAGATCTTGGATGAGTCCCTGCTCTTCTCTAAAAGTAGATGTGGATTCTAGGAGTAAGTGTATCATGTCACTTATGTGACCTCAAAATTCCTCCTGTGACTGGTTTTCATCCCTTATACATATGTGAACCTATTTTTTTCCTTTTAGAAAAAGTGGTTAATGCATCAACTCCTCATTCATTAAAAATAGACTTCTATCAGGTGATCCACTCCAGTAGGGAACTGTAAAAATACCAAAAAGTGAAAAAATAATTGAACCAAATAGAATCATGGGAAGCAGAAGTGTACACATAAAATTTAATCTTTTTATCACAAGCCTTAAAAAACGAACTGTATCAAAAGAGCAGATCTAGACAGATCATGTAATCATTTAACCCATCCTAGCTGACTAATGTGCTGGGTTTCAATGCTAACTGCATATGAAAGGAGATTCTAAAAGATATAAATTCCCAGATGCCATGCCCAGAGATTCTGGTTCAGCAGTATATAGCAGGGCCTCTGATGTTCTGAACCTTCCCCAAGTGATTATAAAGTGCAGCCAGATTTGAGAAATACTCTTCTGTTGCCCTGACTGTTCACTCTTAAGGGTCATCTGGGAACTTATAAAAATACCAGTGCTTCAGTCCAACCTCCCCAAGGATTCTCATTTAAGCATGTTGGGGTAGAACATACTTTCCTTCAGGTGTTCAGGCAGTTCCGGAGTCAATGAACTGATTTGTGGCTCCCAAACGACAGAATTGTCTAGAGAGGTTTAGCACAGGCTGCTGGATCCTTCAACAGAGACTGATTCAGTACATATTGATGGAGCCTGATAATTTACATGTCTAACAAGAATGTAGGTTAAATTGTGCTGCTGGGCTACAGACCTTAGTTTGAAAACCATTAAAGTAAAATCATTCATGTAAAAGATATCTCCAAACAGAAGATTATACAGTCTCTTTGTAAATACATCCAAATACTTCAGCTGGCATTAAGACAATCTATCTTGTTTCCAAAGCAATGTTGTGATATATTCAAGTCTTAGGGATTTGTAATCGACAGGCTTAGTATTTGAAGTTAGGATGATCAGTGAATCCATATTAACTCTACTAGTTGCCAAGTAATTCCTTCACTTTCTATATCCCCCCCCCCCTTAAAAAAGAATTATTTATTATTCTGTAACTTCAGTTTGGAAGGAAGCTAACAAAATAATTGCTAAGAATTCATAATTTGATTTTCTGCTACTAAAGGTTAAGGTCCAGTGATCCACAGTAATTCTTTAAAAATTATATGAACACAAAAAGAGTAGGAAGCGCTGATAAGACACCACTGTAGCTATCATGTAATAAAACTGGAGTTGAGGTCATGTTGGCCCATAGTGTTAGAGAACACCATCTACTAAGCACAAAAGAAAACAAATTGTCACATTTTATTATTTTAGAGGTTGTAAAGGAAAGAAGATATTTTGAGGAACAGGATTAATAAAACATTCAAATAACTAGGAAGAAAGGCTGATAATTAAAGATGTACTGTAATTTAAACCCAGCCTGCACAATAGCTCTTCTCTTTTGACTTTCTTATTTTTAATTACAGAAATAGCAGTTCTTCCTGGATCAGCTCTCTCTTGCCTGTCATCTCCAACAGATACAAAGCCAGGTTTTAAGGGACCAAATCTCCAAAAATGATTCATGCTTTCTGCCTCCATTTCTCCCTCAACCTAGTTCCTCCAGAAAATATAAAAGGGCATTTGGACCATCTTCTAGTAGAATATCTCCGATTGGTCAGGCCATGACCACACCATATGGTTTCTGGGAGAGTCTCTTAACCATGTTGTACGGTCTCTAGGGGGAACCAGTCAGAGAATGACTGTGGCCTCGCTGTAATACAGTTGGCAAATGAAAATCTTTCCCTAAAGGCAAATCGCCATTGCTAGGTGATGGTGGTTTAATCCACAAAAATTTTAAACTGATAAAAGGATATTTTGGAAAAATACAAAAGCAACTTGCTCTAGATTTTCACTATACAAAAACTTCAATCAGGGAACCAAAGGGCAGTCAGTGAATCAAACGGGAGGATATTTTCAAATAGGACAGTGTAATTGACACTTTTTATATTAATGCTTGAAATCTGAAGACAGGTATTTTACTAGTTCAACCCTTTACTTAAAATGCATTATTTTGCCTGTAAATTAAGATCAGGCTATTAAGTAAAGGATCTCTACATTCCCAATACTCAATTCCACCATTCTGCTTAATTAATCATGGGCATATTACTTTGGGTTCTCTTGGGATGTGATGAAAGACAATGCATGAAAAAAACTAAAGGCACCTTAGAAAACAAGGGGTAAAATGCAAGGTCATCTTAAAATAAGAAAATCTACGTTATTCTTTAAATTAATGGATGTATAAAATAAAAACCACAGTGCCCTCTAACTGGATGAAACATTGATGTTTTCAAATCTGTTGTTTTATTGCTAAAATACCCTCATAAAACAGTGAGCATCACTCTTCCCACTTGACAGATGCATAAGTTGAGTCACACAGCATATTCATAATGGAGCTAAGGCTTGAAAGCATATATTCTAATTCCAGCATTCATTATCTGTCTCTAAAGATAGTATCAGAGTATAGGAAAGAGATCTTAAGCTGCAAATGCTATTTTGTATTCCATGTTAATTTTCTCAACAAGTAAAAAAAAATCTTTGAAATTATGTATCTAAACCATTTTGCTAAAGGCCTGACACATAAAAACATTTATTCTTACTTTCAGTATTCAATTTTTTGAGACCAATTTTTTCATATTCTATTAATTCTTATTCAGGGTTTGACATGAATATTTCTGGGTCTCAAATGATCCTTTGTTCATTCAACAACTATTGAGAATCTGTTACCTCCAGGACAAGGCTCTAGGTGCTGTAGATAGAATGGTGATCTAGAGAAATGATAATTGAGTTTTCATGTCATGGTATTAAGAGAAATGAGACTATAAAAGAGTAACAACAAACACTTAGATACTATAAAGAAAATATAAAGGTAATGGTGATATTATAAAGAATGTCAGGAGGGTGAGGTAAGAGCCAAATTTAGATTGGGTGGTCCTACAAGGATAGTCGGAGGGGGTGACATTGGACATTAACCTAATGGTAATATCATGTGATGGATGTGATGGTTGAATTAGCAAAATATCTGCTAATTCTTTAGGCTAGGAGTTAGCTATATGAAGACCCCTATAGTGAGGATATTTCTAGCAGAAACTAGAGAAGACAGGAGTCAAAATCTTGAGTTTGGGACAGCAAAGGTGGTACTGAAGAATTCTGTAGAAGTTATTTTTAAAAAATTGCTTAACAACATGTATATATTTGTGTGAGTGTATGAAAGTCCTTTCAGGTGTACACATAGTGGTGTTATTGTCGATCAAAAAATTTTTACCTTAAAATTCTATCAGGCAATCTATTCCAAAACAAGGAGGAATGCCATTAGAACGGTCATTCTTGTGCCTGAAGCACTTTGGAAATTGGGTAGCCTGGGTTCTGTGAAGCAACAGAAGACTAAGAAAGCATAAGGCTTTCAAATCACTCAATTAAAGAAAGTGGACAAAGGATCTGAATAGACATTTTTCCAAAGAGATATTTTAATGGCCAATAAACACCTGAAAGTAAGCTCAACATTATCAGATACAATGCAAATACAAATCAAAATCATAATGAGATAGCACTTTACACTCACTAGGATGAGTATAATGTATTTTTTTAAAGTATAATAGTATAATAATAAACACAAGTGGGGATGGGAAAAAATTGGAATCCTCATGCCCTCATGTTGTGGGAATGTAAAAAGTCATAGCTACTTTGCAAAACAATCTGGCATGACCATATGAACCAGCAATTTCACTCCTAGGTATAAAATCAAAAGAATTCTATATGAAATATATGACCACATAGACACTTGTATATAAAAATCTGTTGAATGTTCATACTATTAATGTTCATATTAGCCTCAAAGTAGAAACACAAATGGCCATCAATTATGAATATATATATATAGCATTATAGCCATACAATGGAATATTATTTGGCAATAAAAAATGAAGTAGTGATACATTAGATCATAGATGAACCTTGAAAACATCATGCTAAGTGAAGGAAGCCAGTCATAAAGGATTGCAGACTTTATGACATCATTTACATGAAATATCCAAAAATAGGCAAATCTATAGCAATATAAAGTACATTGGTGGTTGCCTAGTGATGGAGGGATGGGATGATTGGGCAGTGATGATTATGGGTGTAGGTCTTCATTTTTGGTGGTGATGAAAATGTTCTACCTTAAAATTGGTTGTTATTATGGCTGCATAACACTGTGAACATATTAAAAGCCATTGAATAGTATACTTTAAATGGGTAAGTGAATTAAATCTCAATAAAGGTACTAAGAAAACAAGCAAAAATACTCTACTTAAAATGTTGTCTAGGATCAGTTCTGGGTCCAGAAGAGATGGAAGAAACTTCCTTCTCCTTTACTCTTTCCTTAATTGGTCTTCTCAGTTCTTATGACCCAGAGCCCAAGTCATTGTGATGAGTAATTTGGAAGATACAAAAACTTTGATTTGTCTTGCCTGAGATTCTAAATTCAGTTATAATACTTTGATGAGTCAGAGTATTCTGAGTTTTCAACATCTTATTGAACAAAAGACTTTGGACACAGTTTTTGCACATCAAGGACATTGAATGTTCTTTAGTCTTATGTTCACTTTTGTTTGTATCCTCTTACCTAGATTCTGAGGATGGATCATTCTGAAACAGAGCAAACCCAGGGGGAAACCAGACTGAACGCACTGGTGTGTCCTGTATGTGCTTATGAATACAGGACACAATGCAAAAACAAACATATGGGGAAGAACAAGAGTAACAAGATATATTTATACAGAAAGAGAGAAAATGGAGAGCTGGAGGTGGGGAGAGAATTTACAGGCTGGCACATGACAAAATGCCATCTGTCCTACCCCAGATAGTGTCCACTAATCAGAGACTGAGGGCCAAGCCAAAGCCATATGTGGCAAGCTGGCAGCTTCTCCAGATACCACATACCACTAGTGGCTTAGCTGTCAAAACCCAGCAGTTTCAAAATGTTGAAAGCCTCAACTCTATGTTCTTTTCCTATCAGCCCCCCTCCCATTATAAGAGTGGATTCCATCTCCTACCTTTGAACTGCTATGAGCATCATTCCCTGGCTCAGAGATTGTTCCTCACTGTTCCCATTACAACCCCACCTTTCTAGACAGCAGTTCATGCCGTCAACATCAGGCCATTTGACCAGTGGATTGAAAAACACTGTAACCATTATTTACTTCACATCTATCTTTTCTTTTTGCCATTTCCTAGAAAGATGACTTTGACTATCTCTCCAATTTTGTAATTATTAGCTTAACCGGCTATGATAAAATTTATAAAGCATTCCCATAGTACCTATCTATAGAATTAGATATTTTGTAAAAATAGAGTCGTTATAACTATTCTCTAAAATGAATAGGTCCTGGGAATGTAGGGACTAGCATGGGAAATATAGCTATTTATACTGTACTATATATTTGAAAGTCTCTCAGAGTAACACTTAAAGAAAAATTGATGTATAAACTATATGTGCTGAGGATGTTAACTAGGTTTATTGTGATGATCATTTTTGCATTACGAATATGCATCAAATAGTTATGTTGTACATTTGAAAGTGGTAGGTTATATGAGAATTGTATTTCAGTAAAATTTTAATTTTAAAAGCAACTCTTTTCTTTTTAGTTGCAAAAATATTCTTCCAAAAAATACATTTAGACTAATCTAATCAGGCACACTAAGTAGGTGGCAATTTTATCACATAAACAAGGCTGTTTTAATATTTGTACATAATTAAAGATTATTAACTTATCAGTGAAAAGGCCTGGGTTTTGATTCATCTTTATATGCTCTTGAATACCTTGACTAATGCCTAGCATATAAACAGGTGTTCGACATGAATGAACAAACAAACAAATGAGAAAACGAGAGACTGTGTTAGTACATTCTGCTTTTAACAGACTAGAATTGTGCAGTTCTGAGTGCAAGACAGGATTCTTCTTTTTACTCTTTGTGACTGTGCATGTTGTATAACACATCTAACACACATCCTCAGATACAGTGGGTTGCTGATACTGTGATGGTTAAAAGATCATGGTACCTGGGGAAGAGGTAACATTAAAAACCATGTAGAATGTTTATAGGCGTTACTCTATTGTAAGAACAGGGCTGGTCATAGGGAAAGCTTGAATGTAGGGATAGTCATGAGAAAAAAATGCAAAAGAAGATAAAACTAAAGCAAATTTCTCAGGTGAGCAATTATGATCAGACGGAATATTTTGAAAATCTTTTAGTAAAGAAGCCCACATTCTTTGCAAGCCATCATATGGTATTGTGTCTTCCTCTATATGAACAGAAACATTTTTCTTGCTATTCTGACAATTTTCATGGTGGTAATTCACAAAGATGTAAAGTATGATGTAAAGTAAGGTCAAAAATAATTTACTCTAGCTGTAGTTTGAGGAAGCAAATTTGAATTTAAAAAGTAAAGCACAGTCCTTTCTCCTTTATTCCTTGCCATACAAAACATTTAATATTGCTGACACCTAGCAATTAATTATATGATATCAATAGAGCACTCCAAAGAGATAATCAAAGGAAAAAAGAAATTTATCAGTGGTTTGAGAGGAGTCATTGAACTCATTGGAAAAACAAATGATGTTTACTGACTGCCCTGACCAGATAGGAAGAGTGGATTTTTAGGTCATTGTAGTGCAATCCTATCAGTCTGGATGGATTTATTGTCAGTTCTTGCAGATGAAAAGAGGAGCCTTTGGGGCCTCTCTGGCAGTACAAGGGGTTAAGTCTCAGCACTATGAATCTATCAGCCACCACTGAAGCATGAAGTTTGATCCCCAGCCAGGGAGCTTACCCACATGGCGCAGCAGACCTCTCCCATTGCTCCCCTCAGCAGTGTATTTCAGAAGATAAACCTGTTCTGCTTCCCACTCTCTCTCTAGTGAATCCTCTCACCCCCACCCCCACCACATACACCTCTGGCCTATACCCCAGCATAAATAAATATGAATAAATAAATCATGAAAAAAGGAGCCTTTGGTAGATTTTTAGCCCTTTAATGCTGAGACAGGGTACCATACACACAGGCCGGCAGACAGAGCAAGAGACCCCAACTCTGAGAGAGGCAGAACAGCAACTCCCTGCTTAACCCCCTTTACGCTGTTAAGTGCCCACCACCACACAACTGATACATGATTGCACATGCAAGGCCCTTCTGCTGTTTACCAGATGCTGAATGATGAAAACTGTATGACTCTGCTGTGTGGAAGGTAAAAAAATAGCCTGATTCACTCATTCTCCTTACAGTCATTGTTTTATTTTTCTGTCATTTAGTCCTCTAGTGCTCGCTGAGAGTATCTTGTCTGGAAGTGTGCACTTGATTACTAAGTGATGGAAAAAGACTTGGGTTCTTTCTCTGAAAAACTTTACAATCTATTCAAGAAAAGACATTCTTCTACTTACTATTCATGACTTCATAATGTCTTCTCATTTTATCATTGACAACAAATTATCAGTATTTTATAAAGTTAAACATCCATTTATTATACAACCTAGCGATTTTACTTCTAGTTATTTACCCAAGAAAAATGAAAACACATCCACATGAATACTTGAGATGAATGTTCTTAAAAACTGTTTCTAATTATAAGAAACTATAAGCCAAAAGTCTTATCAAGGTGAATAAACACATTGTTGTATATCCATACTATGGAATCCTTCTCAGAAACAAAAAGGGAGTTCTGATACACTCAACAATGTAAATGAATGTCAGAAACGTGATGGATAAAAGAAGGGATAAGCATGCTATGATTCTCTTTATGTGAGATTCTACGACCAGGAAAACAATTTATAATGACAGAAGTACACTGGTGATGGTCCGGGGATGAGATTGGGGGTGGAGGATTGGGTTCTGAGGAATATGAAGGACTTTATCACTAGGTAGTAGCTGATTTAGGGTATATTTATCAAAACTCACTTGGCTGTATACTCAAAAATGCACATTTTAGTGTGTGTGTGTGTGTGTGTGTGTGTGTGTGTATGTGTGTGTGTATATATTGTATGCCTCGATAGTACTGATTTTTAAAAAATCCAACCAGAACCTTACACCAAGTCATCTGTCTTTGGTGGATTAGGGTATGGGATTTTCCCCTTTACTTTAAATTTGTTCCTCTCATTCTGACTTTTTAAAAACATGCAAGTATTTTGCCTATAATGGAAAAAGTATCCATATTTCAAAATCTTTAATGCAAATTTCCATATAGATTTGCTTGACATTTTACCCTGACTATATAATTTCTTTCCTTTTTTAAAAATTGAAAGATGTATTAGAGAAGACACCTGATCTATTTCCCATCTCCAAATCAGACTGTGTTAGAATAAAACACCCCTCAGAAACAAGGTCCTCTACATGACTTTTTTTTTTTTTTTTTTTTGCTAGAGAATTATAGAGGCCAAAGAGCCACTGTTTATGATCACTCAGCTGCCTCATTCTGACCTTTGGGTAGTAAAAGTTCAGCTTCTCTTGAACGTAGGGGATCGTGTTACTTTTCAGCATTTCCAGAGGGAACTGCAGACAACTCCTTGTTCTTTTTGTTCCTCTGTTCTTAAGGACACTCCAGTAAAGCTAATATTGAAGACTTCCAAATTTACAGGCAGTCTGAGTAAGCAGGTTGTTGAAATGGTAGGAAGGTAATTTTGTGTATGTTAATTAAAAAAAAAAATACCCAGACAGCAGGTCAAGTTGCCCCTCTGCTACTTGGTAAATTTAATTAAATTGACCTGTTCCTGAGAGAGGTTTTCTGCTTGAGTGTGGATAGTTAGTGCAGGTAACATTTACAAAACTCTGTTTGGATAGGTGTTCAATTAGATTTTCCAATTTAGTTTGTACTGAGCTGATAAACATTTTTGAGTGATTTAGTCCATTTTGATTTTCAATTTTCTGAGTCGTGTTTTCAAGTACTATGGAGGCCAAAAGAACAAACTTGATGAATGAGTGAAATCAAAGAAGAAAAGTGTTCTAGAGGGTGAAAGAACTCAAAGTAAATATTCACAGATTTTTTTCCTTCATTTATCTTTTACTTACAATACCTACTTGCTGTCATTCTTTCACTTACTCATCCTTAAGTGCTGGCATTTATTTGTTCCTCCTTTGCTATTAAGTGCATACTAAGTGTCCAGGCCTTACAGATACCAGGTAGCAGTAACAGCAAACATTATCTGAATTTGTAAGGTTTGAGGTACTGTATACGCTTTATTGCTAATCCATAAGCCACTTATGGGAATGAGTAAAATTGTACTTGTTTGCTAGATAAGGAAAATGAGACTGAATCAGGATTTGAACTCAAATATTACTGATTCAAAAACCCAGGTTCATTTCACTCAATCATTCTCCACCCTAAATAAACCATAGCTTAGAAACAAACTGGCAAAGGTCTTTTAGTAATCAGGAACATACAACAAACTGGAAACTGGACATCTAGGAAGTGGAGATTCTAGTCCCGAAGTCAACAAACAAAACTTAAGATCTTAGAGAGAACTTTATCTACAGAAGATTCATGTATAAATCTCCAATAAAAGAAGGAACATATTAAGTTATTGTTACAACCCCTTCCTTTACTTCTAAGTCTTTCTAATTCATTTTTGCTTTGAAAATTAAAAATGGTTGAGTTGATAGAGATCCTTAATTTTTTGAAATTATTTTCTGCTTTCTTGCCTTTCTTAACAAACTCATCAATTATGTTCGAATATGAAAAAGAGGTGTTGGGCATTCAACCTGAGGCAAGTCACATGGAAACTGTCAGCTACTTCCGGATAACATCAAGTCATTTGTGAGACTGGTGGCTTTTCTGCTCTCGTTTCTAGCTTTCTATTTGGCAGTGGTCCTCGAACATGACAATATAGCGATGTTCTCAATTTGGCAATTTTTAAATATTTTAATCTTAATTAAAGAATAGAAAAAAAGTTGTGTTTGCTGAGCTCAAATGCTCTTCAAGTGTGAGAAAACTATATCTCAGCTGTATGTCCTGTTACAAAGTGTTCTTGGAACTTCTCATATGTCATTCTGTCTGTTCATGTGCAATCTGATAACTCACTACAATTAGCAAATGAAATATTTATATATGCTGCCACATAATCCATATGTGCAAAATATTGCAAGCTCCTCAGTAGAATTTAGCATCACCCACTGTTATGTTAGTTTCTTGAAACAGACCTTCTGGTTCCTCATGAAGCATGCACCCCAAAGTATGCAATTTCCTTGTCTTGCATGTGGATAGCAGAGCTCAAATACACCTTGATGAGGAGACCAGTTTTTTCCCTAACAAAATTCAGCACCACCAACACTGAATTCTCTTTCTTTCCCTTTGTTTTTGCTTAATTTACCCAAAAGAACAGTGTTCATCCTAGTGGATTTTTACAAATAAAAATCCCCATCAAAGACCTCCCTGGTGGCATGGGGGTTAATTCTCAGTGCTGCCAAGCTATCGCCAGCCACTGCAGCATGAATTCAATCCCCGGCCAGGGAGCTAACCCACAGATGGCATACGGTGCAGCAGACCTCTCCTATCTTGCCTGCTGCTCTCCTCTCAGTGTATTTCAATAGATACACCTGTTCTGCTCCCCACTCTGTCTCTGGTGAATCCTCTCACCACCACCACCACCCCCACACCTCTGGCCTACACCCTAGTTCTTACATGCATAAATAAATAAAAATAAATCTTTAAAATAAAATCCCCATCATTGTCCCAGCACAACTGATTGAGGGCACACTTTGGAAGTCTCAAAGATAATTTAAACCTTCAGCAGATATACATTCTATAGTGCATGAATGATAAGAAAAGCTTATTGATTTCTTAAAAAATTTCCCCAAACTGAAAATCCATAAATGGAAGATAAGCAAGTTTCAGTTTGACTTTTGAATTATATCAGGGACATCCAACAGTTGAAGGGCTGTGAGGTAGCTGTTCTCAATAAAGAATGAGGCCCCCGCCCTTTCTAGGGCTGATCACATTACACTGAGTGAAAGGAACTGAGATTCTACCTGCAAGCTCAGACTTGCAAGTCACCTTATTTCCCAGAAAAGTTTGAGCTTTTCCATTAAATCACAACGAGAGAGAGAGAGGAAGAGGGGGTAGAAAAGAGGGGAGGTTAAGAAGATTAGGGGGGCCTCCCTGGTGGCGCAGCGGTTAAGTGCTGCACTGTGGAGCTGTTGGCAGCGGGGACGCGAGTTCGATGCCTGGCCGGGGAGATTCCCACATGGCACAGCAGACCTCTTCTGCTTTACCCACTGCTCCCCTCAGCAGTGTATTTCCATCCATCTGCCTGTTCTGCTTCCCACTCTCTCTGGTGAACCCTCTTACTTCCCCACGCCTCTGGCCTGTACCCCAGCCTGTATGAATAAATAAATCTTAAAAAAAAAAAAAAAGGATTAGTGGATGAATGACATGCCGCCAAACCTGAGTCCTGGTACTTTTGCTACTGAACTAATGATACAGACAATCCAAAATTCTGAAGTGTGATGAATAGAGAAAGATCTTCAATATCAGACCAGTATAAATAAGAATGTCTCTAACAAAACACAGGTAACGTCTAGGTCTAGGGGAGAGTGACGCCATTAATTTATGACCTCTAAGTTTTTTTATAATACAAACCTTGTTAATAATGCAAGGTCTCTTGAAACGTACAATACTGTAGCTCTTAAGAACAACCTTGAAAAGAAGGTACTTTATGCTATAATAATGTTGTGTCACTGGAGTTTGAAGCACGGAAGGATACATTATTTCCTGTCCTTTTCTACTCTACTGTCAAAAATTTGTGTTGGGATGGTTTAAGAGGCCCCTGCTGTCTCAAACTGTTTCCTTCAAACACTGACCATGAACCTGGCTCAGAGAGGATTTGGACACTTAGCATTCTCAAGGATAAAAATTTCTCCCAACATGGGAGAGAGATGAGAAGAAAATTATTTTATCATTCTGCTTCACTGCTACCAAGGCAAACGCAGAGACTGGAAAATGGAGATTCCAGCAGCGAGTTTGCAGTGCCCACTTGTGTACTGTGTAAATTAATGGCAGAAATGCCTACATGGCATACATTTTTGAAAATAAAAATATGCAGCTCTATTTAAGAATGGTTTAAACAAATATAACTTATTTTCAGTTAAAAGTGCTAAGTTGGCCACTCACAGCCAAATCTCTTTGCAGGGCCTGTTGGACACACTGTTTCCCCACTATGACAGATTGGATTTAATTGAAAAGTTGCTACTTTAGAGCTGTTGCTGAAAACTTGCATGGCGAAATAAAATCCGCCTTGTGCTCGTCCCTCAGTCTTTTATGCATAGCTCCTTTTCATGATCATCCTTTTTTTGTTAATAGAATTACTTTCCATAGCCATCAAGATATTTAACAAAGGATAGTACTTCCTTCTCTCTAGTTAAAGGAGTCCAAAAACTCAGATTGTTACTCTTTCTGATTCATGTTTTGCCTTAATGAATTTTGCATGTTTTATTTAAAACCTAGGATGGTTTTAAAAGAATTATTTGAAGAACTTAGGTACTCAGCAGAAGGTATGTTAAATAAACTGGAATAAATATTTGAGGGGTAAGCGAGAGAAATTTAAGACAACATAAAAGGTAGGGGATTGGACTTCCCTGGTGGCCTAGGGGTTAAATCTCCCGCCATCACCACTGTGGCCCGAGTTAAATCCCCAGGCCAGGGAACTAGCCCACATATGGCGCAGCAGACCTCTCCTGTCTCACCTGCTGCTCCCTTCAGCAGTGTATTTCAGTCAATCCTCCTGTTCTGCTCCCCACTCTGTCTCTGGTGAATCTTTTCACCCACAGGACTCCTGGCCTACACCTCAGTTCTTCTATGTATAAATAAATAAATAAAATATATATATATTTTTTTTTTAAAAAGTCAGAAATTGGGAGTTAATGAATCTGCTTATCCCAGCTGGGAATACTCATTGCCATATTTACTTAAATCACTTGCCTTAAATTTTTATTTCATTCAGCATGTACTACTGTTATAATATAAAAAGAATCTATTTCAGTAAGGAGCTATAAAACAGGAGAGAAGATCTGAGGAGCTGTACAAAAAATGAAAAACTTTTATAGGCAGAAGAAAGTATAAACAAGGATGTTATAATAGGCAAAAAAATCCCCATACAAATCAAAACAAGGTTACTTGTTCTTGTACGGTTACTTTCTTTTAAGGGGTGATGGTGCCTACAGGCAAATTACCTACCCAACTAGTATTGATTTCAGATGGACTGGTTGAAGATTCCATTTCTGGGATAGCTACAACTATAAGTCTCAGTTTGGGATGTGGGGCTTAGCATAAGTGACTCCATTTTGAGACTGTTGTTTGCTTTTAACAGCCTGATATGTGTCTTTGAGTATCTTCATAAACATAATAGTTACTTATCATCCAATATTCCTTCATAAAACTTATGAGAGTGTGCTCGCTTTGGCAGCACATATACATAAAACTTATGAGATTGCTATGTTCAGAACTATACTGTACATAGACTTATGGGCCTCTTCAAGGGAAATAGAAAGCATGGTGTATTCGGAAAGTAATAATTTCACCGGGATTTCTGTAAATATCAGTGAGTAATTATCATGATGACTGAGTGCTAAGGAATCCTAGTGCTTTCTACTCACCTTTTGCTCCATGACCCAACATCATCAGCATCACCCGTAGGCTTACTGCAATGCAGATTACCAGGCTTCCCCCAAGATCTATGAAATTGTGTGATACTGAAATTCAAGAAGTCCCTCTCCAATAGATGTGGGTGGGACACAGAATGAATTCCTTTAGAAAATTCTTTGGGTCTAGAAAGTATCTTTTACTTTCATCACTCTAATTTTTGATCACATAGTTAAGGCTGTAAGACAGATGGTTATATTTAGAATTAAAGAAAAAAAGGTCTTGGAAAGGAAGCCCATTTTATGACACTGGAATTTCCATCATCTTGGCACTATAGTAAATTTGAAGACAGGAAATAACACCCAAAGAGCAAGCACTGAGGACTGCATGGAATGATGACAAAGTCAATTGCATACAGGTGTAGAGGACACGTTAAGCAGCCATTGCGCTGACACATATTAGCATCAGCTATGTAAGCATAATTATTGGTCAAGGGCAGATTGTTGTAAAGCAGCTAATAAACAGGAAACATTAACTTCCCTCACACAGGGCCTTTGCAAAACCAATATTAGGCCTATGTGCTCTGCACATGTATTTTCTCTGAAGCCAATTAACCTCTTTATTGGAAAACAAGAGCATTGTTATTGTTGAACGTGGCAGCTAATCCTTCACAGCAGATAACTTTCATTGAACATGAGTGAAATGAGTTGTATTTACTTCACTGACTGACATTCCTGTACAATTAAAAAAAAGATTAATTGTTTAATTTTCTCAATATTCATGCTCGTAAAGGCCAGGAGATCTATAAAACCAAAACCTGTACTTTATGATTCATCCAAGGCCAGTAGTGGAAATTTATTTTTGAGTTGTATTTCTTTGTATGACCATGTAATGGAGAGTGAGGGCTTAGGTATCTTTGTAGAATCCATCTTTTATTTACTATATTTCTTTCATATAACTTTGAAGGTTTCAATGGATGAGAGAGGAGTATATAGATTGTCAAATAGTTTGATGTTTTAGACTTAGACTTTTTGATTAAAAGCAGCACAAAGAAGTCACCAGAGAATAACAAAAATATAAGCAGTGGCCACTTTAGTAGATATAAAAAGATGGAAATATATTTAAAAGTAATAACTTCTACCACTAAAGTGAGTCCCCCTAAGCTGCAGGAAGAAATTTCATGAACAAAGGTAGAAAGTCATTCATCTTCCTGAATTTGCTTGGAAATCAAGGGAAGGAGACCTGCAGACCCCTGTGACAAAGCACGGAGATGGTGGCTGTGTCTACCTTTGTGTCCTGGTATTTTTGTGATTTTTATATTCATGTTTCATCAATGACTCCTTTCCTCTAATTTCTCCAATATTTGACTCCTTAACTCTATTGTCCCACCTCTCTATTGACTTTCTTCTCTATCAATCCATGTTCAAGCATGCCATTTTCATTTCTTTATGAGAACTGTGATCATTTTTATTTCCTTTTTTTATTCAACATTACTCCTGTGTCCTTGGATACAAATATCCAAGGCTGTCCTCTATATCAGTATTATTCAACAGAGAGAGACAGTGGGCTGCCTATGCCATTTTAAGTTAAGTTGTATATTGAAATTTCTAATACACATGCTCGATAAGAAACAAATTGTAATAATATTTGTATTTAATCCTATATCCAACCAGCAATTCAACCTGTAATAATTATTAAAATATAATTGAGATAGTTTCCAGTTTTGCATGAATTGAATCTTGGGTGTAGTTCACGTTTCCAGCACATCTCATTCTGATGAGCCACACGTCAAATGCTTAATAGTCATACGTGACTAGGGTCTATCGTATCATCAGTTTAAGTCTACAGGACTTAATTTTCTTTGTGCCATGAATGCAAATGCTATATAAAAACAAGAAAAGTATATGATAGAGACTCAGAGCAGATCCATCATCATCAATTTCATCAATGATTATAACATAGGGGATTTTAGAGCATTTGACTGCCAATTTGGAAATATTATGTTGATGCTTTTAATCTTATTATCGCCTGTTAAAATCTTAAAAGACTTCATCTGTGTGGACACAACTACATCTTTTTTTTCCCTTATTCATTTTTGAGTGAGGGTACTATGGGAGAACATATTGATACTGCTTTATCTGATGTCTCTAAAAAGACTCCTGCACACACATGTTCTTTTTTATTTTCTCCTAGAAATATCAAGGGACCGGATAATGCATCATGAAAAAAAAATGCAACTTTCATCATTTATGTTGTGCTTTCCACTATGGTTGAAAAAATTAAAGGTTTGGTTGTCCTTAGAATGTTTTGGTATCTCTAAAATATTTGTGATGTCTGTACCCGATCCTTTTAAAGCAAACTTCTGCCTCCTGAGAAGAGATGAGCATGGCAGACCTTATTAGTCAGAACAGACCACGGGATGTCTTTTCTTTCAAGTACTTTAAACATCTCTTACATTTGTTCTGCCATTTCTGGCTACCTTTATCAAGGAAAAGGACATAATTCTCCATGTCAATTTTGTGATCTAGTTCACAGAGAAACTCTAAAATGAGTTCATCAAAGAGATCATACCATCTATTGAGGCACAAGTTAAGAAAACGTAAGGGAATAGACAGAGGTTCCCCCATTTAAAAAGACCTGAAGTCTGAAAACCCAAACCCTTTAAAGAGATATATTAGAGGGAGTAACTCTGCTTCTCAAAATGAGTCTTCTTTTCATCACAGGATCACTGGAAATCATAGTCTCCCTGCCTTCCTTAGATGTAAATATTTGTTTGTAAAGAGAGACCAGAAAAAAGGGAAAATGAAAGTTAAATTGTTGGGAACCACAGGTCAAATTAGGATTCATCAAAGATGAAGAATAAGCATTTCCAAACTTCTTGGAAAGTTAAATTAAAAATAACATTCACCATTTAAAGTTTCTGTTTCTGTTCATTTTCACCTTAAGGTATGCTGAGCAAATTCTGAAATGAGATGCTACAGTGACCTATAATTCTCACTGAAGGCACCGCTAAGATTAATGTCCATGACACCCACACCCACCACTACTTCATATCACAGAGGCACATTTGAGCTGCATTCTGGACAACACCACAGTGTTCCTACAAGACGGTGGCCACTGATTAATGTTTGGGGAGTGAAACTCCACATTTCTAGAGCTGCTGGAAAGCCAATTCTTACCCAAAACAGCTGTGAAACCAGACTGACTTTTAACCTCCTCTGTTGAATACAGGAATTCTTGGCACAATTACAGCACGAGTAGCACAGAAACTATGGGGTTACCATTATAGCAACAGACTCGGCCAGCAGGAAATGTTTACATCCTGCATGAAACGCTGATGTTTGACATAAAATCAGAGAGCCTCACTATGGTCTCAGAAAACAAGTCTCTGTCTTTGAACTCACTTCACAGCCCAAACAAACAAATAGGCCCATTCCTTACCATCAAGGGTCACACTCCCAACAGTTCCCTTCATTGACCTGGTTCTGTGCTCTGAAGACACAGGAAATAAGTGGCCCTGCGGTGCTGTGTCTGTCATGAAATGCAAGCCCCTTCCGATCACACTCAGAAAGCAACACAACACAGATAGGTGGACTCTGGGTTGGCTTTGCAATGTCTCAGGCATCTCCTAGATATGCATTATCTTTTCATCAAGATGGACGACACTTTTTACTACAAAAGCAAGAAAAACATTTTGATCTAGCCTACTGAATTTGAACTGTAAACCTTAAAAGTTAAGAGGTAGTACTGGCATGCTGCCTTCTTACCAGATTCTCCATGGAAAAAAATATAAGCCATGTGAAGGGTCAGGAGGAATGGAAAGAAACCTGGACTGAGAGGTTGAAGATCTACAAGACAGAAGTTAAAAGTCTTTTTCCACCTCCATCAGCGCTTGGCAAAGATTTAGCACCGGAAAACCACCTGGTCACTTCATTTCCTGCCAGTAACTAGACAAAAGAGCAAGGCCATGAAGCTCCCCAAAGGACTGTTAATTGGTTTAATGAGTAACTTACACCTGATGCCCCTGATTTCCCCTCCCCCCACAGCCAAAATTAAAGGGACAGGAAACGCAGAAGAGGTTCCAACTATCTTCTCTCACCCTGATGGGTATATGCATTTTTAAAAAGTAAATCCCCGTTTTGTTCTTTTCTTAAGTGAAATGCAGAACCTCTCGTTAGCCAGATGACTTAGTTTTGACTTCAGCAGGCCGCTATGATTAAACTATATTGGTTTGTTCCTTCTCATGCTAAGAAGACCACTCAGTTGCGCCCTCTCCTAACTGCTGGAGGTCCAAAAGAAATCAGGCAGGTGAAAGGAAATTGTGCAGATTCATTCCACTTCCAGTCTTAGTTGGATTTCGTAAGCAGACATGTCTAAGTGGATTTTGGAAAACTTTCAAAGCGGGGGGAAAAATTGGATTTTCATGTTGGAATATTCTGATTATTTGAGTAATTGAATGAATGTTTTAACGTCTCCACAGTTCTGTTCTTCATCCACAAGATAAATACCCTCCTGACAGGAGAGCAGGGTGCAGTGAAACACTCAGCTGCTCTAGACAAATCCAGCTTGAACATGAAGAAGGAAATGTGTCATTTACACTTGTTCTTAGCCAAAAAGGCTGAGAAGCGATAAGGAAATGTGTCATTTAAAGAAACCTTGAAATTTACCATTTGTTTCTTCACTTACATAAGATGACCACTTTTCTAAAAATCATGACATTGTGTATTAATTTTCTATCACTGCTATAACAAATTACTACAAACCTTGTAACCTTAGGCCTTAAAACAATGGTTTGTATTAGAACTCTGGCACCATCTCAGTGGGCTAAAATCAAAGTGTAAGTTGCATTCCTTTCTGGAGGCTCCAAGGGAGAATCTCTTACCTTTCCTTTTCTGGCTTCTAGAAGTCGCCCACCTGTATTTCTTGGCTTTTCCTGCATCTTCAAAGCCAGAGAGGTTACATCTCTCTGATCGCAGCCCGAAGAGTTCTCTGATTTTTAAGGTCATGTGACTACACTACCTAAGTTCACCTGGATCACCCAGGATATTCTCCCTCTTCAAGACTCAAGATTTTAATTTACTCACAGCTGAAAAGTCCCTTTGCCATGTAAGGTTATTCAAGGCTCCCGGGAGCAGGCTCTTAACAGCATTATTCTGCCTATTATACTCTGGAAAATGCCAGAATCTTATAGTTTGCTACTTACAAAAGTATCATTGCAGCCTTGACCCTGTTTTTAGGATATGCACGGGCAATTTTATAACTTTCCATAAGCCTCTAGATAGTTTCTTAATGTCAAATTAAACGCTAAATAACTTAAAAACACCTAATTTTTGGATCAGATATTGTTCAAGACATCTTCTTGACCAAGTTATTTTTAAATATCAATCTGTTAGGTGGAAAATTAGGTTAAAATGTTGAATAATCTAACAACTAACTTACCAATACTATTAATGTCAAGAATACCAAGATTAAAATTATGTCTTAAGTAACACTAAAATGTAGTCAGTTTTAAACTTAAAACTGTTCCTTCTAAATTTTTCCAAGATTATGAGATATATTCTGATTATTTTCTCACTATAATGCTAGGGTTTTAGATATCAATTGTTTTCAGCTTACAAGATCTAGTTATATTTAATGTACAATGAAATTCTATATGCTGTAACTAAATTATAATCATATTCTAGTCCTTAGTCTTCTTTCCTGGATGTCCTATGCATTACTAAATTTTAAATGCTAGAATTCCCCAGGAATTAATGTTAGTGTATTGTGATTTACTTACATTTATTTTACATTTACTTTAATTCTTGGCTGATCATATTTGATCCATAGATTTATGTAACTTATATATTGTGACAAATATCAAATTTATATTCCCAGGTTCAGTCTCTTCCAAGTTCCCTTATGACTTCACTACCTAGATGCCTAACAGCCTTCTGAAACTTCCTCTGAAATCTTATCCATCTCAGAAAATGGCAACCCTATTCTTCTGTTGCCCAAACTCTGGGGTATTCCTTGAGGAGTCTCTCTATCTCTGATAGTAAAAAAGTAATTAATCACAGTGCTATTTTCCATATTCATCCAGAATCTAACCCTCTTCTATACCACCTTGCCCACTATTTCCTAAGTCCAAGGCACTATTATCCCCTACCTAATATTCCAACAAATAGTTATAAATTTCCTTTCTGCTTCTGTCTTTGCCTTTTCCTCTCCTTATAAATAGCCCATGGATTCCCTTATTACTTAAAATAACTACAAAGCCCACTTTATGGCTCCAAGGCCCTACATGATCTAGCCCTCTGCCTCTGCTCACATCTCTTACTATTCTCCCATTGACTCACCAGATTTCAGATACTCTGGCCTCACCGGTTCCTTCAAATATGCTATGTTGATGACCTTCTATTTTCTCTCAAGATCCACTCTTCTTGTTTGTCTCCTCTGTTCTGTGCCTTGAATGAGAGATGAACTTGTCAATGGAGAGCTTAGTCCTCTGATTTCAGAAGATGGCCACTGCCAAGAGAGCAGAGGGAAGAAGAGAGTTCAGAGTTTGTACCTGCTAGTTCTCTTCTCCAAGGTTCTCTGTTGTATTCTCATTTAAGGAGTCCATCCCTACAAGGAAACCCTCGGTACACATCCTTTCTACTTCTAGTGTTTAACAAATTATCACACACTTACCCCTTCAGGCCTAATATTAGATTTCTGCAATTAGAGACCCATTTTTATTAGTCGTAGGTATCATATTTCCCCCAACCTCATCTTTGCATTCGTCTTTTCAATTTGCACAGAAACTCTTGATTAAGCTCTATTCAGATCTGCCTGCAGGGATCCTGATGAATGTAAACACCGAGCATACTCCTTCAGGACCTGAGGCCTTTGCACCCTCTATTTCCCATGCCAGGAACATTCAACTACATGCTAGTCCTATGGCTCATTTCCTTCTCTCACATCTGTCTCTGTTCAAATGTCACCCTAGTCAAGAGGCACCCCTTGATTCTTCTATATAAAATAGCACAACTTCCTCTCTCTCTCTCAATCCCATCACCTTGTTCACTTTTTCCCGACATAGCATGTCATTCATTGCCAAGTGACACATCTATTTGTTTATTGGCCATCTTCTCCCATAAGAACACAGTGAAATGTCTATTTGTAAAGGAAGGATGCTATACTCTGTAGCATCCCTTAAATATCAAATAGGACTGAGCATAGAGTAGGCACTTATTTTTTTATGCTGAATGAAGGAATGAATAGCATTGCCTTTTGAACAAGGTGAGCAGAGTGTTTAGTCAACAGGAGTACTGAGAGCACTCCATTATGGTGACTTGACTCTAATATTTGAGGAGAGAATATATCAAGGCCCGTGACTTCTGGAACCTTTCTTATCTTGCAATCTCACTTCAATCTTTCTTCCATTGCTTTTTGAATTTTTCTTGCACAAACCAAATGAAAGAACACAACTATGGAAGATAAAAGAACAATTTGAAGATTGAATGAGAAGTGAACCAAGTTGAAGACTGAAACAAGCAAAAGCAGAGTTAGGGAAACTTGCAAATTTTAAGCAGGAGAACATGAACAAAGGTGATGAGTGCGAGTCCAGAGGACTTGTTGTTCATGTGGAGGAAAAGTATTAGGTTTCTATTTATGAGTGAGTCAGTATGCTTTATTGTCAGGCCAAAAAAAAAATTGAAATAATAAACCACCCTGTCAGGTTGGAGACTGGTTCAAGGAAGGCAATGGCACAGAAGCATTTATGGGTCAAATTTTTAAGTCCAACCTCCTCCAGAATTAAGATAGCCATTCTTCTAATAGTGCATGAAATGCATACAATATAAGTAAGCAATATTATTTTGTCATTTGAGGTCATGTTAACCTTCTTGAAGATGGAGCCAAGTACTCCCTAAGTTTATCATCGCTTATTTTGGATCTGTTGGCTATTTTGGCTTAAAGTTTTGTTCAGAACAGACGTGTTGAAGTGCTGTACTTGTTTATGTTAGGTCAGACTAACCCAGAGGTCTTGAAGTATTATAAAGTGAGAAAAGTTTAGATTCATTCAGTTATATGTGTGTGATTGTGCAAAAGATAAGTCATGCTTTGCTACCCTACAAGGTCATACTACTCATAATGCTAAGTACACTTTACTGAAATAGTAACCATTCAACTGAATGTGAAATAGATGTGATACTTAGCATGTCTAGAAAGTTTTAATTCAAAGCATTTTTTTCAACATATAAAGGGGACAAGCAGGTTAAGCGCTGCCTCGCCTGCTGCTCCCCTCAGCAGTGTTTCCATCCACCTGCCTGTTCCGCTCGCCACTCAGTCTCTGGTGAACCCTTTGCCAACCCATGCTTCTGGCCTGTACTCCAGCTTGTATGCATAAATAAATAAAATCTTTTTTTTTTTTTTAAAAAGGGGGGCAAGCATATATTAAGTAGTGTCAAATCTTGAGAATTACTTTAAGACATCACAAAGAGAAACCTCAATTATGAAGTATAATATTTCACTGACTGATGTCTATATAATCAGCATATGTCTTCGTGAAGAACAGACCACTGGCCTGAAAATTAACAATTAATTTTATATTAAGTTTGGCAGAATGGGAACACCACAGTCAATACTGCTAGCAAACAGCATGATTTATATATCACTTTTAATTAAACATGAATTCTTTAAAGTTGTTATAAAAATGAACACATTAAATTTAGTTCCTTTATCATAAATATTTTAGTAGGGGTGTAATGAGTGCATTTTTATACATGTGTATTATTTTAATTTTGTCCATCTAGCCCCTCCATGCCCTCTCTACCCACTCCCAATGCCAATATATAGATCAAAACAATGATCACAAAGATAAATGACCCAGAGGAGATTTTCAGAAAAATGGATAATGGTGCTGAGATGAATTTGATATTTTAAGTAATCTTTTTCAAAGAACAGTATGTTATTTGGAAGTACTCATTCACTTTTTTTTCCAGAATTAGATGTTTGTCAGCTCTTATAATTGAAACTTGAGCTAAAAACTTATGACTAAGTAAAATTCAAGGGAAAAGAGAATATTTCTCTGTGTCAAGCTTGGAAGAAAAATCTTCAATCGGAAGGCTGCCTTTTTTTTTTTTCTTCTGATGAGCACTTTCATCTCTTAGTGGAAGGTCAGTTTAGAAATCTTTAGAAGGATTTAAAATAATTGGTTTTAAATTGAGGAACTTCAGTAAACTGGAAATATATGATTTCAAACATTGCTTTCCCAGTGCATGAAATAATGTAGCAAAGGAATCATTAAGAAAAACAGAAATGATTGAAACATTTACTTCTAGAAATTTGACAATTAATCAAAATGTTTAACAATGTAGAAAAACAAGGAAGGAGTTCTACTACAGATACTTAATTTTAGAATTATATTGTAATACCCTTCCAAATATAATTCATATTCTATGAATTGTTTAATGAGTGCTTTATTGAAGATACAGTAATAGAATAATTAATAATAATAAGTAGTAAAATTAGTTTCCAGCCACC
Organism: Scalopus aquaticus; assembly: GCA_004024925.1. Taxonomy (NCBI): domain Eukaryota; kingdom Metazoa; phylum Chordata; class Mammalia; order Eulipotyphla; family Talpidae; genus Scalopus; species Scalopus aquaticus. Next base: position 33,461 of record PVIJ01000265.1, read on the forward strand.
CTTCTCTTTCTGGGCATGCGAAAATAAAAAAAAAAAACTAGTATATATGATTTCTAATCACTTAAATTTTGTAGACCAGTAGACCAGTGATAGTGCCAGACAATCATAAAGTCACATTAGAGGGTATACAATGATAAACATTGCCCCTGGCTCTCAAGAAAAAGAAACCTGGCTTGAACCAAAGAGTAGAGTAATAAAGAGTTTTGAGCTTTGGTTTTAAGTTGAATAAAAATTAATTTGGTGAAAGACACATTCTCCAATAATATTTATTGAAAGACAATAAAGTCCAAGTAATTATCCTGTAGCAGGAAACAGCAATTCACCTGAAAAATTGAAAGTCAGTGAGTCTGACGTATAGAAAGCAAAGGGTTTAATTAGTTCAGGAGAATTAGGTAAAGACCAAACTATGTGAGGGATTTGTTCTTTATATTATGAACAAGAATTTAAGCAAGTGAATGATCAGTTTATGTTTTCAAAATCTGCTTCCCCTGCAATGTGATGGACAATTTCCAAGAGTATAAGTGTGGCTATGAGAATAGTTAGGAAAAGTGGATATGAAGAAAGGTCTATAGCTTGGAATGGGCTGTCGGTTATGATAGAGACTGAGGTAAACTGATGTTTTTACAGTCAGTTAGAAAATAAAACTGAAAGTATTTAGCAATTATGCTGATCAAATTTCATGGTTGAGAACAACAAAAACCAACTCTAAAAGAAGAGGATTTATTGGAAAGGCAACAGGAAATTGGTAGAATTAAGAGGAGATTGGAAACTTGAGTTTGGAAAACAGGTCAGGACAAAAGAAGAATAGATAGCAAGAACATAGCAAAAATTCCCACAGGAATAAACTAAATAAACTGTGATATCTCAACTCAACCACTGCTACTATGGATAACCTCAGATGGCCCCTGCACCTTTACGTTTTCACAAGTCAAGAGTCAAAGGCCTCACTGGGGTGTCCACTTACTTGAGTATAATTTATGGGCCCAGTGCCCCAAAGGTTCTGGGATCAAGAGAGGGAGTATTTGCCTCCTGTAGCTTCTGTCCTTGGTTGATGAACCTTGGGTCTCACAATGACCCAAGCAATGCAGGAGTCTCTTAATACAAAGGTGTTCATCTCATGCTTAATAGCCAAATCACAATGAATGTACCCAACTGTGTTGTACAGAAAATGTCTGGAAGAGAGAGCAAGATATCAGTGGTGACTATGATACGCTACTTCCTGAGATGAAAGACTGGAAAAGAGGTGGTTTAATTTGAATTTAGGTGTTTTTTTTTGTTTGTTTGTTTGTTTGTTTGTTTGTTTTCTTGCAGAAAGAAAGGACCAAAGAGTTTGTTCTTGGACAAAGGTCTTTGGGTCAAACATTGATCCATTTTTTTTTTTCAAGTTTTATTCCCTTTGTACCAACACATTCAACTATTGGTATCTCTACGCAGAAAGCTCTGTCTTTAGTTAATATGAGAAAAATTGAGTCATTATTACTAATGGATGGTTTATCCTTTTCATATTAATCATTCAAAACTCTTTTAGTGGATGGCATCTTTTTACATAATCATAGTAGTTCCACATATGAATCTATTTCTTAAACAAACAGGAGAAAATGAAATGACTCCCCTCATCCCATTACTATATTTGATTCCTGTTGTATTAGTACTTTGATAGTAAACAAGGGTAAGAAATATTTTATACATTAGGAGTAGAGTAACCCTATAGTCTTAAAAAATATATATATAGTATTATAAACCAATGTTACCTCAATGAAAAAAGAGACTTTTTTTTTACTGTAAGTTACTATAAGTACTTACCAATAATCATTAAGAAAATAACTTCTAAATATCACTGAATTTTTAATAAGAAGCCTACAAATAATTGGGGCCTGATAAAAGAAGCTGGAGTCTAATGCACATTGTTAAGGCAGAATTAGAAAACTATCCTCTGTAGATGAAGAATAAGACTGTTTTAAATAGTGTTTTGAGGAAGGGCCATATTTAAAGTAAAAAGGTACTCTAGCTCTCAATTAATTAAAAATATTAATAGAGTAACAGAGAAGGTTACTAGAAATAAAGTCAACCCAAATTTTTTTTTCATTTTTTATTGACATAATTCATGATATAAAATTCACAAATTTAAAGTATAAAATTCAGAATTTTATTTGTGTATTTACTGTATTGTACATCACCATTATTTAATTCCAGAACAGTTTTGTTATCTCAAAACCTTGATCTGTTAACTGTCCATCCCAATCATCACACACACACACACAAACACACACATACACACACATACATGCACACAATGTCCCTGTCTATCTTTTCTCTGAATGAATTTGTTCTGTACTCCTAATGTAAAAAATGGTCATATACACTCTGTGGACTTTTGTATCTAGCTTATTTCAGGATTCATTGATGTTGTAGCATGAAACAGTACTTCATTCCTTTTTTGTGGCTTCTTGGACATAATATGTTTTGTTTACTAATTTCATCATAAAATGGACATTTAAGCTGGTTCCACCTTTTTGGCAATTAAGAAGAATGCTACTATCAACATTTGTGTAAAAGTTTTTGTGTGAATATATGTTTTGAATTCTGTAAATATATACCTAGAAGCGGAATTGCTGGGACATAATATCAGTTCCATATTTAACTTTTGAATCTTCGCACAATTGTCTCAATATTCAAATTGTTATATAACACGAGTTTCTCAATAAAAGACTTAGTTGTTTAATATTTTCCTCTTAGTTGAAAAGCACAATAAAATATTTTATTTAGAAGCGTCTCCCCAGACTGAAGGGACGAGAGAAGTTTAAAAGAAAATGGAAGATATTGTTACAGCAATAGAAGTTTTATCAGTCATTATACTTAGTTATAGTGATTTCACACAATCCAAAATTAAGAAGCAACTATTCACTTAATGAGAATTTATTTGAACATTTTTGGTCTCCCTACAGCATGCACATTTCAAAGCAAGGATACTAATGTTTATGAGAGGGTCACTTTCTATAATACCTAATATACATCTTCTTATGTAGCTAATAACTCTGATTTCAAAATATCCAAGGAAGACTTACTGAAGTTCAGAAGGAGAGAGGTCTTCACTGAATTGAAAACTACCACTGGAAAAACAAGATTATTGGAGACACTGATCATTACAATTTTATGTGATGGAAATTAATACAATCTTTTGGTTTCCTGGTGATGATGGAACCTTCTCTTGGTAATCTTCTAACTTGTTAGATAATTTATAAAAAATTTAGAGAATCAGATTTTCACAAAATTGAAGAAGCTTCTGGTTCTTTTCCAAGCCCAATTTTTGAAATGCTATAAAGATAAGAGTAAGTTGAAGAATCTAAAAATAATAATATAAAAATGGAAAGAACACCTAGAGTAAGAGGTTTCTAGTTCTGAGGCAAAGTTTAATCTGGAATGTAGTAAAGGCCGACAACCATGACATGTGATAAGGTAAGGAGAACATTTCAGTTGTTTCACATTTTCCATTGCAGAATATTTCACAGGTCAACAATATATACTCAGCTCTGGGCTGGGGTGACATCATGGTTGCTCTGGGGTCCTGGGATCAGTGGAAAACAATTATAGCAGATATACTTGTCCTGACCTTGTCTTTGGAAGGTTCAGCAAAGAGTTACAGGGAAGTACCTCAAAGGTAAGTTAGCCTTGTAGGAAAAGCAAATAGGAATGCTCCAACAGAGATTGTGAATCCAGTGGTTATTTGCCCATTGATATCCGAAATCAGCAGAAATGGGTAAAATCTCTCACTAAGATTGAATTTCTCAATCCTTGCCTAGAGGTACATTGCCAGTGAAACTATAAAGAAACCTAGGAGAAAATGACTTTGCAAGTTATTTGAGGAGCACAATTATTATTCAAATAAATAAAAAAAAAACAAAAAAAAGATAAAGTAATAATCTTAAGTGAGAGAATTAATGAACCAGATAATATAAGAATTTGAGATAAAAATAATACACATCTTTAAAGGACATGGAGAGGAAGACAGTCAGAATATTTAACAGTTATAAACATGATGCTCTAAAGAGGAACAAGATGGAAATAATAAGTTTGAATTAGTAGAAATAATTCAATGCATCTTATAAGACGCAGAAAGGTTTCAGGGAAGAACAAGTTAGGGGACTGCAAGGTCAGGTTAAAAGCTTACTTCAGAGGAAGGGACACATAGAGAAAAAAATATGAAGTTAGGCAAGACAAATGATAGAAGGAAAACTGCCAATATTCCAGAGGGAAAAATGCAAATGAGGAAGCAAGTTAATTATTGATAACCAGTGAAATTAAGAATTAAATACAATAAAACAAATCAGATGAAAGGCCTCTAGAGTAGCAAAGAAATGAATTTGAAAAAACTCACAATCAGACATATCGACGTGTACATGTAAAGATCAAGAAAAAATGCTAAGAAATACTTCATGTACGAAAAGGGCAATTTACTCTCAAATGGACAAGAAACAATAATCCAATTATAACTATAAATACAAGATATTGGAGCAATATTACTATGTGTTGAATGAAGAAAACTTTGAACCAAAAATGTTTACAAGCTACATTATTACTGAAATAGGAACTTCCAAAAAGGTGTTGTGGGTTCCACTAAAACCTTCCCTAGAAGCATTTTTGGAGGCAGTATTTGAATAAAAAGGGAAACAAACCCCAGAAAACAAATATGGAAATTTGTTAGTAAAAAGCTAAAGGTTATTTTTAATATAATATATTCATAACTAAAATTCTAGATAATTCTAAGATGGTAGAAGTATGACCAGTAAGGAGGGCAAGGCCAGAAAGTTCTAAGATCAGGTTAAGATATTTCTCTTACACTGAAAAAAATGATAGAGATTGATATGTTTAAGAAATTTATTGGAGAGCCTCACTGGTGGCTCAGCGGTTGGGCACTGCACTGTGGAGCAGTCCGCAGCAGCGGCGCAAGTTCGACTCCCAGCCGGGGAGATTTCCACATGGCATGGCAGACCTCTCCTGCCTCGCCCGCTGCTCCTCTCAGCAGTGTATTTCAGTCCTTCTGCCTGCTCTGCTCCACACTCTGTCTCTGGTGAACTCTCTCACCGCTCCACACCTCTGGTCTGTACCCCAGCTTGTATGCATAAATAAATAAATCTTAAAAAAAAAAGAAATTTATTGGAAAAATGTTAGGGACAAAATAACCAAAGAATAAAATGAGGATAAATAACTTTCAATCCAATAGCGGAAGTAAGCAACCTATCTAATAAAAGGTATAAAAAGGAGGAGTGTGGTGAGATGGCAGCAGAGTGAAGATGCAAACTCCCCCATATGTCACAACTAAATTTCAGCAGAGCAAAGTCAAAAACTCCTGAAAAATAAATGACTGACTACAGTGTGTCAGGAGTCATGGTCAGGTGGAAGTTGGTAGAAAAAAGCTGTACTTGAATTGTGTTTGCTGCAGTGTTGGGGCAGTATAAGTCAGGAGAGGGGTGGCTGCCATAGTTGTGGACTCAGGGGCACATACCCACATTGGGGCCTTGGGGGACACAGCATCATGCTAATAGGGGATGAATAGAGTTGGCTTCTGGGATAGAGAACACACTTAGAGAGCTATTGAAGTAAGGAAGCAGAAAAATGACGGATTTGAGGATCCTAGTTTAGAAAAGCTGTAGCCCAAAGCTATAGGCAAAATTAGGTCAGATCGGCTGTGTCTCCTCATAGAGGAGACTGTTGTCTACAGCCTTCGTGATATTCAAAACACATACTTTATCTCCCTTCCAGAGACAAAACCAAGATAATAACTGAATGCTTTCACTAACCAGAGTTTAAGCAACTGAAGTTAACAACTGGAACAAGCTCCTGGGGTAAGCCATTGTATTGAAAAAGCAAAGAGATCAACTCCCATCTGCCATTCTTCCTCTACTCCACCTGCTCCAAGCACTGCATCTAAAACTAACACAGCCTACAGATTGTGACTGGCACAAAATTATTCAAAGCTCTTAAGTCAAGGACTTGACCTAGGGAATAGGATCATTGTATAATTGTATATCTCCACTGTATATCCCTACTACGTTGGTAGCACAACATAGTAGGAGCTCAAATCCTTGAAGTTCACTGAGGTGTACCCATTAATGCCCTGATTCCTTTCTAGAGGAAAGAAAAAACACCAAAAAGTCTCAGTCTTGAGGATCCCAGGAATATTACTGGAGAGGAATTTAAGGTAACAGTTATAAAATGCTTGCTGATTAAAGCAAAGGAAAGGATGATGTAAAACACAAGCAGAACAAAGATAAAGAAAACATGAGGCTATTACAATTAGAAGTAGTTTATATACAGGAATACTATAACCAAATTAAAAAAATATATGAGAAGTTCTCAACAGCAAACACAACCAATGGAGAGAATTAGTGGCTCAAAAGTACAATAATTTGGAGCATACAAATAGAACAAAGAGAAAAAAAAGAATTAAAAAGATGAAAAGAGTAAGAGCTCTTTGCAATAAGCTTAAGAGAAATAACATCCGTCATGGGGGGTCTCAGAATGAGAAGAGAAAGACATAGAAATTTTACTTAATGAAATAATTACTGGGAATCATCTCAACTTGGGAAACAAACCAAAAGTCCTGATTCAAGGGTCTCAAAGAGGCTATTATGTACAGCTTGAGGCTGTAGAAAATAAAAATATAAATAAATAAATAAGTACCACACTCCAAGAACATTACAATAAAATTGTTGAAGGTCAATGACAATGGTAGAATATTAAAAACTGAGATTAAAAAAGAGTAATCTCTAAGGAAATAACTGTTATATTATATACAAAATTCTTGGTAGAAACATTACAAAGAAGATAGGAATAGCAGGAGTAACTTAAAATATTCAGAGAAAAAGATTTGTAGCCTAGAATCCCTTACTCTGAAATAGTAACATTCAAGAAAAAAAGTAAGATTCACTAAAAGCAAAAAAATAAAAGAATTGATCAGCATCAATTGATCTGAATATAAAAGAAATGTTAGAGAGATTATTGCAAAGCATGAAAACAACAAATATGAAGGTAACAGGCACTGAAATTATGCAACACGGAAGAAGAAGAGGATAAAATTGTGACCCATTAGAATGTGCTTGAGATTAGCCTGTCCATGTGTCACATAGTTCATCATATACTAACATCAGTAGATCCCTCAAAGAAGTGATGCAGTGGAAGTAGAACCTAACAAAACATAACAGGAAGATGTCAAAATCCAAGTTCACTAAAAAAATTAAAACTAAAAAAACAAATTGTCAATGAGCACTTATATCTCAATAACACTGGACAACAAATTTTTACAAAAGTCATGTTATTGAAATAAAATTAGTCATTTCCTATCAATTTGTACGTGCTCAACACAAATATGACATCTAATTCTAATTTTGGTTCTAGTTTTTTTTTCGTAATCTGCAATAAATTGATGTATACATCACGAAATGCATGCCAATAGTAATAGGCCTACGGTTAATACCTGTAAAAAATCAAGTCATAGACTACTTCTTAGATTTCTTCACTTGTCTCTTATACAGCTGTTCAGGAGCATCTCAGGGGAGTGTCCAGCAGTAGTCGGCCAGCATTGCAGTGGACCATTTTCCCTGGTATCTTTGTTCCATTGAGCGATATCTTGATGAAAATGTTCGCCATGTTCATCACTAACTATACCACAGTTTTCAGGGAAGAAATCCAGATGGGAATGAAGGACGTGGATCTTTGGAGACATATTGCAGCCAAGTTTCTGATATTGCATCAGCATGTCTTCTACTAGCGCCTTGTAGTTTTCTGCTATAACATTCCTGAGAAAGTGTGTAGACACTAGGTGAAAAGCATTCCATGCTTGTTTTGCATCACCGTGCAGCAAGTTGTTGAATTGGTCACCTTTGAAGAACTCTTGAATCTGAGGACCCGCAAAAACTCCCTCTTTAATCTTTGCTTCGCTTTCGATATAAAGTAATTGTGACATCATCTTCTAGAAGATTCCATTGTTGGAGTCTTGATCCTAGCAATTCTGCCTTGGTCTTGGATAAGTCCAAATCACGAACCAGCTCATTGAGTTCTTCCTGTGTTCGTCTGTGTGGGTTTTGGGCTTGATGATGCAGCACAGTGAAAATCTGGATCACTGCATGCCGATGCAACAGGAGAACAGGTTTGCTCACCCTTGTCCTCATCAGATGAATCAAGAGAAGATTCTGCTGGAGGTTCTGGAATAGGAAGTCCCTCACCATGTGGAACTGGTCTCAGTGCAGACAAAATGTTTGGGTAGACTATTCTCAACTTCTTTTGTTTCATTATTCCGCCAGAAAGAGGAGGAACCAAGCAGAAATAACAGTCTTTTCTGTGGTTGTTTGGATTTCTCCACATCATGGGGACTGCAAACGGTATTGATGGTCTTTTGCCATTTAACCACAGTGAAAGCTGTGTTGTACATGTAGCAAAGCATATATGCGGGGCCCAAGACTTGTCTTGGTCACCAACCTTGCATCCAAAGTAAAGATGATAAGCCTTCTTCACTTGAGAAGTGATACTTTTCTTCTGGTTGGCAAGTGTTACTTCTCCAAAAATAAAGCAGAAATTGTCCACACTATTAATGCACTTTCGAGGCATTACTGTTCTGTATTGTGCCTAAATGGATAAAATAATAACAGTTCTGTGGAACAGTAGCTTAAACTGTCTCACACAAAGTCTGAAATATTTTCTATGCTCAACCTTTCCAACAGGGCTTTCTAGAGTGCACTGCTGATATCAGCTTACTCCAGCAGCCACCTGGCAGTAGCATTGCATCAGAAAATGATACAATCAACTCTGGATGATGTGTGCATGATTGGGTATTACCCAATGCGATGCAATATTACATCATTCTAGGCTGATTTAGGATGTTGTTGCAGTCCTACTGGATAAATTTATACGGTGAAACGTGTAAAATGATTATATGAAATATCTTCAAAACGAGAGCTAATAAAAAAATTTCAGGGTTATATTCATGTTCAGCACACCAAGATACTACAGATTTTGGCCTTTTTAAGTCAGTAACGATTTCACTGTTGACCAGTGTAATCAAACTCAATAATCAAATGGCCTGAATTTACCTGTGAAATATATAGAGTGACTGGCTAGATTTCAAAGCAATGTCTAACCCTATGCTGATTATAGAAAACCCATCTTACCAACAAAGATAAGCACAGACTTAGAGTTAAAGGCTGGTAGACAATCCTACAAGTAAATGGCAATCTGGAAATGTCAGGGAAGCAATGCTTATATGAGAAAACCAGTGTTCCAGTTAGAGAAGATAAGAAGAAATAAGATGGTTAAGGGCGAAGAGCAACATTAAGAAGCAGCACTCAAAATATATATTACCAAATAAAGGAGAATGAAAAAACATAAGGCAATTACTAATAGAATTAATGAAAAAAGAAGGCTGTAAGCCCACAGCTCAGTACTAGGTAAAATAATAGCTAATTGCAATCCAAACTCCACAGCTAAATAATAACGATAACAACATTAGTATATCATGATAAATAAGGTTTACCCTAGGAAGGCAAGAATGTTTCAACATCAGAAAAATACCATTGTAACTCAGTATTAATATATTAAAGAAAGTCTACTCACATGGCTATCTCAATAAATACATAAAGATCATTTGATAAATTTCATTCTTTATGACTAATACAGATTCTCAGAAAATCAGGTATCAAGTGGAACATCTTTAACTTGATAAAGAGAATATAACAAATCCAAGACCAAACATTACATTAATGCAGAAATATAAGATGTAGTTTCTGAAAAAAATAAACGAGAAAAAAAAGATGTTGCATAACTCTACTGTTTCACTTAGCTCTAGATATTTTCCACATTGCACTAAGTCACATACATATACAAAACAGATTATATATATATATATATATATATACACATATACACACACATACATACATTATATATATGCATATACATACACACATACATACACACACACATGCAGGGAAGAAGCAAAAATGTTTATAGATGATATGTAATCAACTACATGGAAAACTCAAAAGAATCAATGAACTATAAAAACAAATGATAAAATTAAGTTGGGTGGGGCCTCCCTGGTGGCACAAGGGGTTAAGTCTCAGCACTATGAAGTTATAAGCAGCCGCTGCAGCGTAAGTTCGAATCCCAGCCAGGGAGCTGACCCACATGGCACATCAGACCTGTCTTGCCCGCTGCTCCCATCAGCAGTGTCTTTCAGTCAATCCACCTGTTCTTCCCACTTCGTCTCTGGTGAATCCTTTAATACCCTCACCCCAGACCTCTGGCTATACCCTAGCTCTTGTATGCATATACATAAATAAATAAATATTTTAAAAAACAATTAATTTAAAGGTCATGAACAGCTTTCAAAATTCAGTATATTTTTTTCTGAACTAGAAATAACCAGTTGGGAAAATTAAAACAAAACAAAAACAAGATGCAATTCACAATGGTACAAGTTCTAGCTAGTAATTAAACTACAAAGACTCCATCTAACTTTTAAAGTAGAAATAAATTCAAACTATAAAAGGATATAAAGAGGATGAATCAATAGAGAAAGTGTCCATGTAAGTGAATGGAATGAGTCACTAAATGTGTGAGTTCTCAAATTAATCTATACGTCCAATACCACTCTCAAGACTACCCATTTTTTTTTCAGAAACTCAAAGAATTAATTCAACATTTACATATAATTTTAAATGCAAATTAACACCTCATGCAATATTAAAAAAAAGAAAGAAAGAAAAGTAATCTGGGATTTATTACTTCAGAGACATAGTAATAAAACTAGTGAAACACTGGCCCAGAACAGACAACAAATGAAATTGATATGGGTCCCATAAAGTTGGCATTGTCACAGTGATGAAAGGGTAGCTTATTTAGTGATTGCTTGTAGAAAACTAACTCACTTTAAGCAGAAAGACAATCTTCATAAAGATCAAAATTTACATGTGATAGATCAGCCAGAATGGGACTAGTAGATTATTAAAAGATTATGGTTGTGACCTTTGGCTAGAGGAAAGTTTCTCAAGCTAGAGCCAAAAACTCAAACCACAAAAACCACAACACCCCAAATTGACGTATTTTGTGTAATGTAACTCATGAAAAAAGTTAACATATTAATGATAGACATGTTTAAAACCCTAAACTATTAAGGAATCATTGTCTAGAATAAATAAAATATTAACTGCTACAAATTAAAAAGAAAAAAAGAAATATTATAAATGGATAAAGGATATAGAATTTATACAGAATTATAAATCTAAATAGCTAAGAAGAAATTCCTGAACTTTTTAGTATTCATGAGAATGCAAACTAAGGAACTATCTCTCACTGATTATCAGATTGGCAATAAAGAGCAAAGATAATACCAAACACTGTTGGATGTGGAAAAATTGGAACCCTTTTGTGCTACTGCTTGAAATGTAACCTGGCATAGACATTCTGGAGAACAATATGACAATATTCACTAAAATTAAGGATGTATGTTCAATGTGACCTAACAATTTCACTCTTGGAAGCATACTCTGAAAGTTCTCCTATCCACGAAAGAAAAACAAAAGACTTTGCATTCATCACTAAGTGAATAGTATTTTAATTTTGATGACAAAATCATGGAAGAATATGCAGCTTTCAGAGGCAATGACCTAAATGTACATAGAGCAAGATGAATTCATGTTTTTAAAAAATATGTTTAAAAAGAGAAAAAGATCTACCATTTGCATAAATTAATACACACACAAGCCCACATATTATGCATCACACTGCATGAGACTTTTTATACATAGAATGTCCCTTTCTATTTCACAAACATGCTTATGCAAAAGCATACATGCTTATGCAACATGCTTATGCAAAAGCATACATCACAGACATCAGAGTCAGTTTGGGATTGCAAAGAGAAGCGGGGGGGTCAATGATGGAAAATTTGATAGGGGAAATACAATAAAACAAAGTAAGAGCTTTCAAGAAGCAATAAGTAGAGTTGCCACTGGTTAACAAAGAGAAGCATAAGATCTTCAGTAAGATATTAAAGAAAGAAAGAAATTAAGGTATCATCAGAAAATATAAATAACAGAAGAAAGAATAAATACACCACTGTGGCAAAAGACAAATACTAAAAGATAAATACTTGGTTATAAGAAAAAGGAATAAAAGCATCCAAATGTAAGTTGTTTTCAAAAAAACATGTACAAGAAAATGGTGAAAATTTTGAAAGGACAGTGTACAAAGAAATATTTTTTTGCAGTCATAATGTTAATATTCAAATCAATTTTAAAAGACAAACAACATTTTATTTTCAATAAATATTACAATCCAAACTCTCCTCCCTAATTTTTCTCAGAGATTATTAAAACAGAAATTAAAGATAGTTAATAAATAAATGGCAATATGTAAGGGGTGAGATCAAACTGTAGACTTAATTGTTTTCTTCAGAAACAGGAAATAAGTGAACAATGCACTCAATTCAAAATTTAAAGGAAAATGAACCATTAAAAATGATATGAAATTAGATGAAGACAAAATCAATAACATGGTATTAGAAAACAAAAATAATCATACTGAACCTAAACTATCATTTTTTGAACAAAGCAAGCTCTTGACCTTATATATTGGCCTCAGTTAACACACAAATTCTTTAAGGTAGGAGATATAATACTTCAAAATAATATAGTCTTCCCACCATAAATGATAAAATTTAGGTTTATAGAATTTAATTAATTATCCTAGACCACCATTTAAGGATAAATGTAGATATTAACTATTATAGCTCTGCCTAATGGGAAGCAAGTGTCCTTAGTCACTAATCTTTAGAGTAAATAATTTTTAAAACTAAGCCTTTAAAAGGCATAATTTAAAAATTCTGGATGAATCTGGCTAGGGTAAAGAAAGATTAAAATTTTAATAAAAACAAGTAAAATAAAAATAAGTAAAGATTAAATGATGGAAGAATAAAATATACAAATCTAAGCCAATGGAATTGAAATTTCTATAAGAAAAATTACTAGAATATATACCAAAGGGAAAAGAAAAGGCAAGCTGAGCTTAAGTGTCTCAATTATCTCTAAAGCATCCAAAAATTGACTCTAAAAGTGCTGTTTTAATGACCAAGAATCAGATGAAAAATTTCTGCTTATTAGCAATTAAAAACTACAAATTTAAAATGAAAAATACTTTTCTTACCAAATTGTCAGTATTAACTAAGGAAAAAGGAGTAGAGGGAAGTTGGAAGTTGGAATTACTATCATTTTGAAAAATTAATTAATATAAATAGAGTTTAAAAATAGACTTAAAAGTGATCAACAGTTCTACTTCTAATACTTGAACCTAAGGAAATAATCAAAGTTGCACATATATATTTAATCCACAAACTGTCCACAACAGCATAGTTTATTATGGCAAATATATATGTATCTGCTATAATCACAATATAGAGATGTGAAATAAACAGGTTATAAAATTGTGTGCTTACTGTATCAGTAGGGACCTTTAGTTGTAAGCACTAAAATCAGTCTTGGCTCAGGCACTTGTAGTTCCGACAAGAAAATCCATACAAAGAAGTCCAGGAAGCAGGATAATATATAAGACTAGAGAAAAGACAGAGAACTGAACCATCTTTCCTTCTTGTCTATCAAGACAAATGCTACCCAAATGTTTTCAATTCCCCCACCTCTTATGCCCATCTTTCTGTCACTTCACTCAAAATTCAAAGTCCCAGGAAAAAAGAGACTGATTATCCTCCTTGGCTCAACTGTTGGTCTTTAGGTTGGGAAAGGAAAAGGCCTCTTGATTTACCATCCTACAAAGGCAATGCACAATGGTGAGGTGAAACTGAATTGGAAATTGGAGTTGTTAGGAAGTATAAAGGAATAAGTGAAACTAATTACTTACAGTTTTTTTTTTCTAAAGATTTATTTATTTATACATACAGCTGGGGTACAGGCCAGAGGTGTGGAGCAGTGAGAGGCTTCACCAGAGACAGAGTGGGGAGCAGAACAGGCAGATCAGAAATACACTGCTGAGGGGAGCAGTGGGCGAGGCAGGAGAGGTCTGCCGCACCATGTGGGATTCTCCCCGGCCGGGCATTGAACTCGTATCGCTGCTGCCGACAGCTCCACAGCACAGCACTTAACCGCTGCACCACCAGGGAGGCCCTAATTACTTACAGTTTCAAACTAAACCTGTAAATCATTCATGTATATTTGGATATGTGCTATACATACAGAAGGAACATACAAGAAAATAACATTTATAATAATGATCAGTAAGTATCAGATTATGATTGAATTGTATTTTCTTTGTCCATTTTTTGTGTGTTTGAAATAGTCAACAATGAGAATTTATCACTTTTGGATTAAAAAATAAAAATAAATTTTAACACACTTTGCAAGACATGACTAAAGAAATTTATATTCATTTTTAAATGTTATATGAAAAAAACAAAAAATCTATCCCATGAGCTAATATCCCTATCACAAGTGTTAATGTGTATTGAAATGTAATGTAACACAAAAGTTCCTTGCTTTATAGTACCTCCCACAGTCTCTCTTTGAAGCTGCAGGATGAACCTTAAGGAAAAGCTCCTGGAAATGCCACATCATGCTGAGAAAATTGCTTCAGTTTTGAAAAAGATCAGGACTTGGTGTCACTATCCCAGTAATAATTTTCAGTTCCTGACAATGAATTCCATGGAGAGATAATCTGTCCTCTACTCTCTTCTACAGAAAGCCCTGGGTAGTAGGTCAGGAACTCAAACTTCCAAAAATCTGTTCACATAGTTCTTGGAATGTTTTTCTTTTACATGAATATGATTTCGTTCTTACTGCCTTAGAATGCTGCATTCTGACTCTCCTTGTTCATAACACAGCCCTATGCTCAGGAGGATTAGGATCAAAATAAAAGAAAGGACACATGTAGTTCCAATTGCTATTCATTTATAAGTACCCTGCTTCAAGTTCAAGTTCTCTAGTAATCATAGTTTAATAACAAAGGTACATAACAAACAGGGTGTATGATTGGAATTCCCAAAATTTTAACAAGTGTAAACACTCCTATTCTTCCAGTATCAGCAGAATAATGAATGTATTTTAAGTATATATTATAATATTTCACAGAATTTTCCTCTTCTCAAATCCAATACCTTGAACAAATATGATATACATAAGAAAAAATAATTGAGTTTCAATTCCCAAAGATTACGTTTAATGATATGTGAGGATAGTTACTAACATAAAAATGTACTCTTCTCAGGATTATACTGTTAACACTGAGAAAAGAGTGAAGAACACTTGAAAGTCCACCCCAGTCATCTACCTTCCAGAAAGTTCTGAAATAAAGATTAACTAGTTAATCATCAACTTTAAAGTGGCAATAAGCAATCAAATAACTTGTGAATGTTATAATGCAAAAGTGATTTTATTATCTTTCAGATAGAATTGTATGGTTCAGGGCCCTAAGGCAGTAATTTAGTAAATTTCACTTTATTAGCTTTAATTTTGTTAATGTGGTCTCCAAAAATATCTAGTAATAACCAAAGTACTCCCAAAGACTTATTCAAGTAGATGTCTCAATGAAATATAGAAGAAAAGGAAGACATAAAGGAGGGCAAAAAGAGATTACAATTAATGTATGTTAATAAATATAAATTAGCACTGTGAAAATTGGGGACTTAACCAATCAACATTTGTCATTAAAGGCCTTGCAAAAGCTTAAATTTTGAGTTAGGTTTTGGCAGAGGATGTAAGGGGAACTTAGGATAGAATTTAAAGAGTAGTTTTGGTTGTTTTGTAATGATGTAATTACAACTTTAAAGGCAGTTGGTATATATGATTTCAAAATTCAGTAACAAAGAAACAAAGTATGGGTTACCTCTCCAATATGTTTATGTGAGTAATATATGTAGCAAATATCTGAAGCCATCTTTTTCTCAGAGTATTTCAAATCTCATATCTAAATTATCAACACACATAAACAATAGATTTGCATTTATAATATATCTAAGCCAAGAAACAATGAAGTTTTTCTAAAGCAAATTTATTTTTATTGCTAAGGGAAAGGTATTGAATTGAATGAAATAAATTTCATTTTACTATTCCATGCTTTCTGATAAATACTGATCCCTAACATGACACTAGTTTCTTCGATAATTATAGAAAAAATGGCCTCTGTATTGTCAACCAGATAGTCAAACTAATAAAAATAAGAGAATTTTATAGCATTTTTGTAAAATTTTACTTTTTCAATGGCAGATAATCAACTTTTTTCCATTTTATACATTGATATAATCTTAATGCATGCATTTATTAAATTAGTGATATTAAACAAAGTCAACCTTAACAGACATTTGTCAAACTCCACACTGAAGCTCAGAGAAGAAACATTCAATAGTTATGTTTCCTGACACCTGATAAAAGGATTCTGAGCTTTTCACTCTTATCTCCTTTATTCTGCTTGCCTATATGCCAAAGATGTGATCTTAAGGTTTTACTAGATATTTGATTGCTTTGTTGGAAATGACCTTCAGTCTTCAACTAAGATGACCCTTAGATATATTGTTTCTGGGGCATTTTGTCCTATTTTAGATTATCAGTTCTAAACTACACTGTCAGGGATGGATGGGAAGGATTTTACATTTTATTTTGGAAATACAAATATGAGCACTGGTCAGTTTATGTCTGGGTTCAGTAGTCTTACAGGGCTGTCAGTGAAAAAACAAGTTTGATTTAGTAAAAGGCAATACTCTATAACTATTTCATTTTATTGCTTATTGATTTGATGGGCAATGATGTTCATGTGCTTTTATTACTTCTATGACAATTGATTCTAATAGCATTTATACTTCACAATAAACCATGTTAAATATTTTGTGAAATCCTAAATAGTAATTATTAGTTACGTTAATAACTTTAATTTTTGTTAAAACAAGGACCCTGTTCTTAAATGTGGAAAACAATTGAAGCAGTAGGTATATTACTTTCAACCCCTTTTGTAATAAAGGCAGTATTATTTTGGTTGGGGTTAAAAGGTCAGGAGAGAAGGTTGTGTTTTTTGTCAATATGCAAATGAAAAGCTGCTTTAGACAGAAGGATACAGTTTCATGGACCAATGATCATTATTATGCCACTAAATATGTTCACAGTTGAAAGCTGGTCTCTGAAAATGTGAATACCTTTCCTTTTTAACATTCTCTAGAGTATGAAGAGGTTACCTTTTACTCCTTTGATAAGGAATTTAAATAGTGTGATTAGATGCTATGCCAAGATTAGCAGAATTTATATTTTATACCACACATTTCTGGTGGTAAAGGTACAGCAGCCATAATGGCTGAGAAATTTTGGAAGTTGAAATCTCATCTCTTCAATTTCAGATTTATGCAGGGAAAAGTAAAGCCATTTTGTAGGCCATATTTTGTTGTAAGAGATCTTAGAAATCGCTTTAGATATAGGTATGTGTTTTCAAGGACTTGAATCACTGAAACCTAGAAGTTTGATCAGCAAGATCAAAATGTCAGCCAGGAATATGTTACCAGGCATCATAAAATACAAACAATGTACATAATTTTATTTGAAATATACATGTCCTCTTAAATTGATAACCTTTACCATGAAGCACAGAAATTTTATCTGGTGTGGTTGATTGAGTTCTTTGGGGACATTCCATTTATTTAAAGTTGTAGACAGATTATGACATTGTTTATTAACAACAGACTCTGACTGAAAGCATGAGCAAATCTAATAAAGTTCTAAATGATAGCTAAATCACAAGTAATAGGCACATTGTTTCATCACATGAAAAGTCAAAAATTACACAATTTAAATAGTGATTATGACTTTATACAGTCAAGCCTTACCTTTTTATTTTTCTCATCTTCACTATTATCTCTGCCACCTCTATAATCAGGACCAAGGTGGAAAGTAAACTATATTTTGTTCAATCTTCACTGTAGATACTTTCCCACAGATACAGGTTAAAATAAAGGGTGAAAGGTCTGACCTATGGCCCCAGGCTACTGGACTCTGAACTCTTCCCACTACCCTTTCACCTCCTCCTGACCTCTCAGACCCTGGAACTCAACTCATCCAGCTGCTCCTTCTGTACACCTTCCCTCACCCTTGCAATGGATTCCCTTCACTCTGGGCATATGTGGTAACCAATAATCTTTACCATGAATATGCTTTTTACCCCTTAAAAAGTGAAATTCTCAATTATGTTTTTTTTAACTGCAATATGGGTAATGGCATGAGGAGATAGGAATGTTTTGTCATGACTAATCAAATGAATGAGTCAGACATCCTCAGGAAGATATTCTGTATTGTGTGACTTCAATGGTTAAGGAAGATGCTGACTAATATCTCTTTCACAAGTTGGCTGCTGTCAAAATTTTGTTTTAAGAAGAAGCTATCCCTTAAATAAATAAGAGATTAAAAACTAAAAATAGCACTACAAAGGGATAAAACAACTGATGAGGATCAGAGCCTCTTTCACGGGAGGGAGTAAGAGCACAAGATCAACACCAGAGAGTGGCTAAACCAGAGGGGAACACCAGCATCAAAGACAGCATCTCTAGAAAATCTTTGGTTTCTGACAACCCCGTTAACATTAACTATGTTTGAACAACTAAAAGTACACTTACACTTTCCACTACTTTTGGTGAGAATGGTAGTTCTGAGCCATATTCAAAAAGTCATGCTGTATTATTGTTTTACTTAAAATTGCTTTTTTGATTAGGCATCCCATTTTATTCAAACTCCAAATTACTCTGCATTTTAGTTTTTTAACTGCCTCATGGAACTTCACTTTAAATTCAACAAATATTTCCAAAGCATTAAGTGTTAGCTTGTGCCAACAGTTGAGGATGTATAAAACAAATTATGTGTAGTCTGGTGGAAACACTACATTTTAATATAAATAAGATCAAAACCAAGTAATAAATGGTGTGATGCTACATGTAGCATGAAAATACTGAGGGAAAATTGTGATTAAATTTACCTCACTGAGGTGAAGGAATCTAACAGAGGAGGTGCTATTTAAATCATTCATTCATTCAACAAATATTTTTGAATACCTACAAATATTTGGGAAATAGTGGTAAGGGAAGAAGATATAAATAATTATGAACAACACAGGCAAAAATCTCTACCAGAATGATATATACATTCTAGTGGGTGGTACAGAAATTAATCAAAATAAGTAGTAAATATTATTAGTAAGAAGTAAAAATGAAAGATAAAGCAAAGAAAAAGGAAGTGAAATTCTGAAGGTGTGACATCTTTAATTAGGTATTCATGACTGACCGTGAAAAGATGAGTTTTGAGTAAAGATTTGTTTGGGGAGAAACTTGCCAAGTAAATGAGGATTTGCTAAAAACATTTGAGACATAAAAGCATATAAAAATGCAAGGAAGCTTGCAAACATAATGTTAGTTTAGGAAATATCATACACAAAGAGCTAAATTGTGTGTGTGTGTGTGTGTGTGTGTGTGTGTGTGTGTGTATGTGTGTGTGCGTGTGTGTGTTAAAGGATTAACAAGATAGGTAAACGAGAAAAGGCTGGATTAAGACCACTCTGTTAGAAGCCTCTGAACCTCATGAAGGAATGTGAGCTTCCATCAGGAATACGAAGCCACATCACAAATTTTCAAACACGGGAATGATAAGACTTACAATGCTAGAAAATTTGCCTTGAATCATGGTTAGCATTAAATTGTGTGAAACCCCAATCACATCCCCACATAGTTGTTATGAGTTTTTCTTGTACTCATATAAAATGATTTCATTTTGGACATAGATTCCAGGGGATGGAGTAACTGGAGCTACTGAGAAGCAGTACAGCAACCAAAAGACACTAAATGGGCTCTACATAAAAGAATCTTTTCATGGAAGGAGATAGAAAATCCACTTAAAGGGTATAATATACACGGGCCTTCATGTGGCAATATGAAAAATTCACACCATGGTTTCAGATTCTTTATTGCAACCAAATTTAAGAAACAGTTGTGGATTGGGGTATAGATCAAAGACCTACAGTTCTCTTAGGAAAAAAAAAAGCTTTACAATATCCTTCCCTTTTCTAAACTACATGTCTGTGTGAAGCTATATTTCTTTTCATATACTATAACTAGAACAACATACTACCATGTACTGCACAGATTCAATGGAGAAGCAGTGAGACGCTAGCTAGTTGCTATTAAGATAAACATTAAAGAGATTGTCAAAAAGTAAAGCAATTCTGCCCCCATATTGATTTTTTAAGGAAAATTGTTGTTTTTCATAAGTATTCTTACTTATGTAGTAGGTCTTTGGTTGTTTTAAAAATAATAAATACATATTTTGAGTTTCAATTTATAACACGGAAAACATTTGCAGACATAACTCACATAACCAACACAGTGTAGGATTACCCCATGTAACAGATAAAGCTATAGGATACACAGTGAATTTAAATTCAAATAACAATGAATAATTATTAGCTTATGTGTCTCGCATATAATATGTGACACATATTTATACTAATAAATTTTTCATTGTTTACCTCAAATTGTATTTTGTCTGGCAAATCAGCTTTGGCATTCTCACCAATTTTTAAGTGTATAAAAAAGTCCTACGACCAAAAGGTTTGAAAACCACTGTTAAATTATTCTGCAGTCATTTTCCACTTTGTTTTCTTTTTCTTTGGCTAACTCAGAATTAGTGAGGTTTAACTATAACTAATTACTTTAAGTGCCTTATTACCTCTGGACTTAATTGCTATTGAACATTATGTCCTTACAGTCAGTTTTAGACACAGCTCATTCATCTATGTATATTTTGCCCAAGTAGAAAATAAATATGTGTTGTCATAGCAGAACTGATAAACTTGTAAGTTTAACAGCTTATTGCACGGATAACAATGATAGACCTATATGCATGGAGAGAAACTGATGGGGATGTTCTCATTAAAATATTAAGTAATGAGTGAATTAACTCCTACTCTTATTTTATATGGATTCTCCTCTTGTGTAACAATAGGAAAATGAGATATTTTATCAAGAAGTCTTATAATTTGAGATATATACACAGGTTCAAGGAGGGTATAATGGGATGTAATATTTCTCAGAGAACCCTTATCAATTTTTTATTTATTGTTTGCAAGCACTTTGCCTGTTTTGGATTGATTAAACGTCATATGGCACTCAAAATAATAGCACTTTGTAGTACTTGTGTCGCTGAAAGGCATTACAAGTTAAAATTGTTTAAAATTGAACCCAAATATATAAAGCAAGTTACCATTCTATTTTAGCACATCTCAATAATACTTGTAAAGGAATTGGTGGCTTCCTGTGGTTTTTTGGGTAGAAAATTAAAAAATTCAGAGTGTCATAAAAGTCCCTAAATACAACGACCCTGACACAATAAATACAGTTCATAAAAATAAAAATGTGCATCTTTGACAAAACTTAATTCATTTTAAAAGTGATTTACACTTTGTGTGGGTACAAAAAATTATACACACACACACACAACATTGATTCCAGTTATCTCAAAAGGTTAGGATGATAAAAAAAAAAACATTCACTTTCTATTTTATATATTTCTCTGAAACACAGTTCTATCTTTGGATTACATTTAACATCAGAACAAAACAGTAGAGATAATCATCATCCTAAAAATTCTTCTAAAAAGCAGATATATTCACAAACTATTCTTTTACTCATTTTCTTTATAACGTGTCCCCAATCACTTTCCCTGTCAGTATTCACACCCAGTCCTTTTCTTTCAATTGTTTTACAGTATGTGGGTACCAAAATTTTCACCCTTTCTCTATTGACAAGCACTTTCTGTTGCTATTTTAAAAAACACTGCCACATCCATGATTACATGAGCCTTTGTGCAAATGTAGGACGGCCATAGGTCAGAGGGATAGAATAAATAACTGATTTAAGGTGATAACCCCGGTGGGAAGGAAGTGTGTATATAATTAATTTTACTCTCCTGCCATTTTGTGGGAGTTATAAAATGAACTCTTCGTTGCTGAAAGCTCACAGAAGGTTTTCAAGGTTTTCAAAATGCTAGTCAATTGAATCTTTCTTACTCATGTTTGTCTGTGTCTGATACCTTTTGTTGTTTTGCCCAGCATCCATTCAAACCCACTGCTAAGGGCCTCCCTGGTGGCTCAGGGTTTAAAGTCTCAGCACTATCAAGCTACTGCCAGCCACTGGCACATGAATTCAATCCCTGGCCAGGGAGCTGACACACATGGCGCAGCAGACCTCTCCTGTCTCGCCCCCTGCTCCCCTCAGCAGTGTATTTCAGTAGATCCACCTATTTTGCTCCCCACTCTGTGTCTGATGAATCCTCTCTGTCCGCCCCCACTTTTTGCATGTACCCCAGCTCTTGTATGCATAAACAAATAAATAAAATAATACAAAAACCCACCGCTAAATCTTAGCCACTGGACAGTTAAAAACCATCTCTGGGACTTGGATACTAGGACATGATTTAGGTTCTAATAGGCTTGTGGGAATGTTTAGAAAATGTGGAAAAAATCAAGTTGGAGACATACATTTTGCTGGAAAGGATCAAGGCTGAGGTGGCAGATATACCAGAGACTTCCAGTGTAGTGGGTGGATTCCTGATTCAGCAGCTTCCTAGAGCAGCGGTGGCATATTTCTGGATCATGGCAGAGTAGCCTGGGACTGCAGCCTGGAAAGTCAAAGCTATTAGCAGCAGATTCATAATTTTTCAGCTTCCTGTATCTGTAATCAGGGTTTACATGCTCCAGACAAAGGTAGAGTAATCTCTGGAGCTTCTTCTTGTTCACAGTTGCTATGTTAAGACTAGAAATATTCCGTCATTCCTCCCAATAATTTTATATGTTCTCAAGTCTCTACATAAGATTCCTTATTACAATTGGTCCAGGCCACCGTCTGTTTTTGTACAGCCTGCAAGCTAAACATGGCTTTTACATTTTTAACTGGTAGGGGGAAAAATCAACAGAATAATATTCAGTGGCGTGTGAATATTATATGAGATTCAAATCTCAGGGTCCTTAAATGAAGATGTGTTGGAACATACCACTCTCTTATTGCATATTAGCTATAACTACTTTGGCACTGCAACTGCACAATCAAGTAGTTAAGACAGAGACTGTATGATCCACAATGCCTAAAATATTAACTATCTGGCCAATCCCTGATCAAGAGTGAACTCTCTTGCTTTGATTGAACTCAATAACATAGATGCTACCATATTAAGAAATACAAGAAAATGGTGGCACAAGTTAAAAACAATACAATAATTATATTGAAATTTTAACCACTGATATCTCCTGTGTTTCTCACATCTGATCTTGTTCAGATGAGTTTACACATAATCCAGAAAGTTACAAAGGACTTCCAAATGTGGTACTCTTTACCAACTAAAGAATTTCTATTCCTCCTCAAGGGCACCTGATAAAATTGCACTCCTAGGCACCTTGACTTAGATATGATCATGCAATTTACTTTTTTAAGTTAAAAAACTTACTTTTTTAAGACCCACAAAATTTAAGCAGAACTATTAAGATGCCAAAGCAGAAATTTAAGAGCCTGTGTTCTCTTTTCTCCTCTCTTTGTTAGTTGAATAGCAGTAACTGCAAACTCTCATAACATGCAATAAAAGTAAGAAACTACACTTAGTTCTTTTAAGATACTGAGACATGGGGGTCGTTACTGCAACATAACTTAAACAATCCTGACTAACACTTCATTATAAAAATTAATCTGAAGTATTTAAACTTTATGAGTCAGACGTGAGAAATATGTATGTGCTTTCTCCATAAAATAGATCATATTTTGCTCAGAAGATCCAGTTATCATTGACAAATATTGAAACTTGTCAATGATGAGTAACTTTGTTTTTCTCTACTTAAAATCTCTTTAGCTGAGTTTCTATTGGGTAAATAAATATTAATTTCATCAAGAATCAAAATCCTATGAAGGATATCACTCTACTCTCGAAAGGTATCTTCTTTCTTGGCCAAGCTGGAATCTAAGTGAAAGGGGTTTCCTAAGATTTATAGTGGAGAGTTTGCTTTATTATATACCTACTAATCCCCAAGTGTTTTTGCCCCATCTTGTCGCTCTGTGTTGTCTTTTTTTTTTTTCCTGGATACCTGGCAGTGTTGAAACAAAGTTATAGTTATGGTTACAATGCTGAATAAATCTTTGATCGTGGCATTGGTATTTGCTTCTGAAGTCTGCATAGTAAGAGCTTTCACTCATGGAATTCCTGTGTGATAAATCTCCTCAAACTAATCTGAGATTCTCAGATTCTCTCAGCTCTTTGTTATCATGTTTACCTTTTAGTGGAATCCTCTCACACTCACCTGAAGTACACAGAGCTCTGTGAAGTTTTCATCCAGTGCACTTTTCTTGGTATCATTTGGTGCCATATTGAATATGCCTCCAAAGAACTAGCTTCTCTGAAAGATTTTCATCTCCCCCACGATATGTCTAAGACTCCTCAAAACCTCTATGACTATTTCTACACTTTTTTGTGTGTGGATTTAAATTTTGGGAACAAAAGAGTCTCTATATTTTATTCCTGCCTTCATTTTACTCTTGTTCTCATCTTCCTTTATTTTCTTCTAGAATCAGAATGTAAAGCTTTCTACTTTTTCTCACTGGAAGGAGTTTATGTGCCTTCTTCTCCAGTCCTGGATATTCCCTTTCACTTCACTATGGTAAGGTTAGTTGAAGGACCATTGGGAATCAGAATGATCCCAGGAACAGGACACATATTTTAGAAAGTATTGCAAAAATATTACCCTTACTACATTACTCTCAAAAGGCCAAATCACTAAAATATACAAGTGCCATATATTGTTTGGTATAAACTGAGTTTTTTAAAAATATTCCCTCAGAAACATGAAAATCATCCTACAGAAGATCTCATATTTAATAGTGTCATATTATTTTAACAACAGAATTCTATTTGGAAAAGATAAACTAACCCAAAATATTATAACTAAACTAATTATAGAAGTAAAATTTCATAAGGTAGAAAATTTATATATGCGTAATAATTATTCCTATGGTATGGCTTGATAACCACAAGTTTTAGATATAAGCACAATTATTGATAAGTTTAAAAAACAAAGAGGAATTACAAAGTAGTTGAAATGATGACTACTGAACAGTCAGCTTGAGATAAAATTTTCTGTGACTGCCTTACCCATAAATTGTAAAGAACCGTGTTTCCAACAACTTAGATGAAAGAAAAGTGATCAGTTCCTTGGATTAGATGGTTTTAAAAAAATGGTCTAGTTACAACAAAGACACTGAGGTCTATAGAAAACTCTACAGGAAGAAAATTGTTTATTATAATCCATTTTTATAAGTTATTATGTAAGTGGTGAGCTTGAATATAGATGCTTTTCATAGAGTGAGAGCATGGAAAATAGCAATATTTTTGTTCATTACTTTAGCATTTAAAATATGTCATTTTAAAATTATTTATAGCCAAGTTGGCAGACAAAGCAAAAATGGAAGAAATAGACAAAAAAAAAACCTTTATGATCCTCTTTTTGGAAAATAGGGGTTATCTTATATTCAAATTTAATATTCAATATATGACTCAGTTTCAAACTCTCCAAACAATATTCTTCTACATGGATATAGCTAACCCCTACTACTCAGGAATGACTATATATTTTTTCAAAGCTTTCAAATCCCTATCAGTTCTGGTGAAGACTGCAATTAGCAGATTTATATGGATGCTATGAAATTTTTATAGCTTCTACCATTTATATATTGCAAGCTAACATTTCCACCTTCTATTGGTAGAATCATTAGTAACTATCATCTAGAGAAAAAAAAAAACACTTGCCAAGTCTAGATGAAGCTGCAAGATGCTGGTCCTCCACTCCCACCAGCTTTTAGCCCTCACACTGAATCGCAGGCAATTCGAGCAGGACAGTCCCTTGACCCTAAGAAGCCTTTGTTGGGTCTGCCTTTCATAAAACTGTACATTGATTCTGCTCTTCAAAATTTATCCCAAAGAGTATTTTTTAAAATGTCATTCATATAAAACAAAATCTTCTTTGATTTGAAAATGGAAACTATTCTGGGGGCTGGGGGAAGAGGTAGGGAGGGACAGAATGCAAAGGGAAAGGCAAGGCAGGAACAAAAGGGAAGGGCACAAAAGGACTCTGTAGGAAGCTATAGGAATTTGGTGAGCAACCAGCTTGCGGTGTCTAAAAATGTGGCTCCAAGTTTGGAATCACTTTCATTCCAGAAATGGTACATTGCTCCTTGATGGGAATTCCAAATTAAATAAATATATATTCTTATTTACCAATCTAAAATAGACCGAGGGCAAATGAGTATATGATTCCTAGATCCAGAACCCTTTTAAAAACTACCCATTCCTACATTGCTTTCTACTGTTTAAAAGAATCTTCCCCAATTGTGTAGTAGACAGTGGCTTACAATCTCTTTCTTTCCCAGGAGAGTCAAAAGCAAAATAAGTTCAGTGATTTTCTCAGGATCACACAACTCAGCAGAGGCTGGAGGACTGGAAGTAGCCCAGGATTCTCCCAGGCTGGGCTGCACTGCCAGACTCAGTTATGCAATAAGTCTCCTGAATTCCTATCAGGCTTCAACAAGGTCAGCAGGAGATTCCCAGTAACAATCTTCATCTAGGATTTTAAATCATCAGGGCAAAGTGACATTAATTTAACCACAGCAAGTCTTCCCTCTTACCTTTAGCCCATGGGATGAATATTTCACGCAACAACTACATCTTAGCTACAATTGTACCTTATACTCCAAAGCCTGATGGTCTGTGATAGTGGTTACTATTCTGGGCTTAGCAAATGCGGCCAATCCTAGTTATCATATTGCACAGTAGCCATTACAGTTGGATCCAAATCTACCTTCTTTTCCTACCCTTCCTCTCTGTGCTAGTAAAAACAGGTGCATTGATCTGGTGTGCCAAGAACAACTCTTTATGTAGAGTTGAATGGACTTCTTACCCTTTTATCATGAGCAGCATCTACATCCAGGCATATACTGACAGAAAGTAGCCTCAGCAAATTTTTAGTCATCTTGGCTTTAGGGATTTAAAAGAGTTGATCAAGTTTATTTGTATTCTCCATGATTAATGGATGAATTCTAGAATTAGCAAAATAAGAACAAGAAGAGAACGTGACTCAAGCTTTTTATGCTACTGTGGTTATGCTTTTGAACGTCTTGACTGACATGTATCTACAAGCCTAAGGAAAACAAATTTTCTAGGTCTTATTCACATTATAAATCACTCTGCAATAGTTCACAGAGTATGTTGATACTTGTTGGCAGAAGAGGAGTATATTCAATTACATGAAGCATTTCCCAGTGATGTGTGAACTATGTGGTGAAAAATAATGACTAAACAAATGTTCTACCTTAGTATTTGAGAGATGGACTTAAGTATTAACTGGGTTGATCAATCTCTCCTTACCTTGACTTCTACATGGTTATATCCTTTCTGTCCACCTTCTTTTCTAGTAACTTCTTTTTTCCTTTCAAGATTTCTCTTTGTAAGAAAACAGCAGGTTCCCAATACACAGTCGTCAGTCCTCTCTCCAAATTTTTTTCATTATATTTTCTTCTCAAAGCTGCCATCTATTTAATTGGTCATTATCTTCATTGATTTAATTTTAGATCTCTAAGGAAGCATAGAAATTGAGTCCACCTTGCCTATTGGTTTGACTCTAAATCTAAATTCTCTCCCTTAAAGAACTTTCAAATGGATTATTTCTACCCCCACTCACTGCTTTGACATTCATCTCAAATTCAACATGTCTAAAACTAATCACCACTAGAACATGCCCACTGCACTTCCTATCCAGCAACTTCTTCCCAACTTGAGTTTTCCCAGTAACAGGGCTTTCTGCTTTCAGTCTTTTCTTGGCAAAGCAGGAATCATACAGCTCTCAGAATAATCTCCCTAAAGATACCCATTCTCCTGTTGAGAACCCACAAAATGATCCTATGGTACTTAGGATTATTTAACATGACATAAAGACTCCCCAAATATGGTCTTGGTCAATTTTTGTAAACTTATCTCTCACTGTACCTTACATGAAATTTCTGCTCTGTCTCATTAGAGTCTCTGATACATCTTTAATTTTCATACCATTTCTCTGCACCATTTCTCATAGTTCACTATGTTCTAATTGCTAGAACTCCTTTGCCTCCTTTTTTACCACTATTTTAATCTCATCCATTCTTCAGGATCCAGGCACCAAACCCCATCTGCTTTGTAAAGACATACCCTGATCACCCAGTGCTTAATGGCCTCTCCCTCTTATTTTCTCTCTGCCTCTTTGGTCTGTACGCCTTTCTAAGTACTGATTATTCACAGCCTTCTGTTGTTTGTTTAAGTTTATTTGTATTCATAACATCTCCCCCCATAACTTACATCTTTTCTCAAAGTCTACACTATCAGCAACTTATATATCTTTACATTTATGATTTTTCCACAATACTGATTTGTTGATATTCATTCTTATTACTATTAAATGAGCAATATTTGGAAAATATACTGTAGGCATGCATATGTTATTTGTTCACTTAACTGTCATGAATTATGTTCAGATTTAATCTAAATATGCAGAGTTTGAAGCTGAAGGGATAGAAGTGCAATAATTTAATGGCAAAAATAACTGAAAATAAGAAAAAAGGGACAAGTAAATGAAACTATTATTTAACCACTTTTAATGCATAAAGGAAATTAAAAGGTGGGGGAGGGATGTGGTAAAGTTGAAAATGCCTTGGTTGTAACCAGAGGAATTATGTCATTAAAAATAATGCCCAAGATGAGAAAGAGAATGCAGTATTCCCAACAAAAAACAAAGAAAGAAAGAAAGAAAGAAAGAAAGAAAGAGAGAGAGAGAGAGAGAGAGAGAGAAAGAGAGAAAGAGAGAAAGAGAGAAAGAGAGAAAGAGAGAAAGAAAGAAAGAAAGAAAGAAAGAAAGAAAGAAAGAAAGAAAGAAAGAAAGAAAGAAAGAAAGAAAGAAAGAAAGAAAGAAAGAAAGGGAAAAAGTGTTATATTGGGTGGCAATCCCATATTTGTAAAAAGAATTTACCTTTGCATATGCAGCAATGTGGAAATTTACAAATTCATAAAAAAAGCACAAAAAAGTAAAATGCTTAGTATTATGTATATTTTTCCAGTTGTACTAGCCATCACTAGTACATTTAGTACATGAATACACTGTAACTTCAAGCCTGTTGTTTCCCTGCCAATCTTACTGACATTTCTTCTCAATTTATTAGCTCAAACATACGACTATAAATCTACCCTGCATTAGGTCATCAGCTTGTTTTACTGGATCTATCTCTTTTGCAAAGTAAATAAAATGTGTGCTGTTAATTTTTTTAACTGTTGCCATGGAAATTCCAGCTACAATGTTACTAATGGGTTGTGCTTTTTAATTAACAGATCATTTGATTTTTATAAATATGTGCATGACCTTCTTAGTATCGTTTTAATTGATTTTGTTTAAATAGCTCTATTTCTAAAACTGCAATCAATATGGTTCCTAGAAAAAGGAAGCAGACCAAAAATACTGGAGCTAAGCCATTTTACAAGATGTCTTTCTATTTAAACAAATTATTTAGAAGAAAGATGAACTTTTCATTAAACTATTTGATCATATTTTCTAATACACTAAATGCATTCAAGTCTTTTGCGGTTGTAGACATTCTAATGGCTTTCTCAAACATATGTTCAAGAAATAGTTGGATAATAAACTGGCTTCCATTATTGAAAACAAAAAGTACTACTGTATGTGGTTTAGATCATGAGCATATGGATAAAACAGATTATTTTTAAAATGTTTTATTTCAGGTCAAAGTAATATTTTTGATGATAAGTACACTTGCCTTTAAAAAAAGCCTCATTTAAGTAACTGTGCTTGAAATATTAGAAAAGATATAAATAGTAGACATCAGATTCAATGAAAAAATTCAAACAATTTTCCTAATCTTTTTGTTTGCTTAATTCATGGTTTTCATTTTGATGGAAATACATATTTGTGGAGGACTCTAGAAACAACTCATTATCAGCCATGGATAGGATGATATGCAGAAAATTAACCAGAGAGAAGTATCCCAAATTTTTGTAGTCATTTACCTTGTGCTAAGACATGTCCTCCATTAAACTATTAAAATCTAAGTCAAGGTACACAGGAAAGACGAGGAGGCAATTTGGAAAGACAAGGAATAGGAGTCTAATTCTCATGACTTTGGGGATTCATGAAATATTGATTATTAGCCAACTCTTCTGGTTAATGGGGTATACTAGCCTATTGAACACTAGCAGATGGCACAACTATTACAGATGGGTAAGAAAGGAAGAGAGTATAACGAAAAGGCATGTTAATGGTACTGGAAAATGTAAATGAGGCTAATTCATTTTACAGATTAAAAGGAATATTTGATAACTGTGCATCTGAAGCAAGTACCTTTCTAATATTTCATTTGAAGAATCATTTTTAAGTCATCTTACTCTTCAATATTATATTTGTTTGTGGAAATTTTGTATGTTAAAAAATTATGCAGTGATAAAAGGAAATGAACTATTAGGCCAGGAAAAGATGTGGAGAAGCCTTAGATGCAAGTGCTTAAAGAAGCCATTTGAAAAGGCTCCCTGCTGTATGATTCCAACTGTATGGAAAGGTCAATGGTTGCCAGGAGTTCAAAGGGAAGGACGAAAGAGATGACGGTGAGCACAGAATGTTTAGAGTGGTGGAATTATACTGAGTGAAAGTAGCAGTGGATACACTTGACTCTTTCGTCAAAACTATAGAAACTACACAACACAAAGAGCAGTCCTTAAAGTAAGTAATAGACTACAACTAATAATAGTGTATAATTATTCATTTATTAGCTGTAGCAAAAATGCTATACTAACACAAAATACACTAATACAATAATAAGGGAAACTGAGGATTGGGAAGAGCATATGGGATTTTCTGTATTATCTGCTTAATTATTCTGTAAATATAAAGCTACTAAAATGTCTATTAGTTATTTTTTAAAAAATTGTTCTCAAACACTTAATCTAACTATTTTTACTAAAATAAAAATCTGGGTTTTTTTCCTCCCAGCGAAAATGAACCTTCATAAACTTAAAACTGGACATTACAATTTTTGTCCTGAATTTTAACAAAACCATGTATTTCTTTTCACCATTCATTCAAGAGTTCAAATGACTCTGCTTATTTATGAAAAAATCATTGCTAAATTTTCTTAGTTAAATAAGCAACATGAGGATGATGTATGTGTAATTTTAGTGAACTGGGGTTATCTTGTGTACTGAGATTTTAGTACTTAGGAAATAAAGAGCATTACAAGTTGGAAATTTTTCAAATATATACCATCCCTGGATTAATGGGGATTCCACAGAAAAGGTGACTTTGTATAAACTATAGTTTTCTATTAGCTGAGGTCAGTGAGAGAGAAAAGAAATCCCTGAAACAATGCTTGTTCAGCATTTCAAGTCTGTTCAGCCAGATGGCCAGGAACAGACAGGCAGGCCCATTCACCTTTTGTCTTCTTACTGGTTTCTGATTGTTTCTAACAATCCCAGATGTGCCTTGCCTTAAACTCTTTATCTTCTCCATCCTGATCTGTCTTCTGTATTTCTCCTGTGAAAGGTCTGTGGCATTGCCTTCCCATATTGAGACTGGATTAGGTCTTTAATGATGCGTTTCCAAATGACCACATCCTTTTACTGGGAGGGGATAAAAATGGTTTCCATCTTCCTTAGATCCACTCCTAAAAAACTACTAAAATGACAATTCCCATTCTGATAATAATTAAAATAATTTCACCTTAGTAAAATCCAGAGTTGTGATTTCACTACAGCATCATCCCATGTAAAGAACAATTAGTAATAAATATACTTTAAAAATTCTTAAATTTTTAATTCATTGTTAAAATGTATTATGTCAGAATTTCAAAAATTGTTTTAATTTTAAACATAGTATTTCCTTGATCGTATAAAATATCAGTAATGCCCTTGAAGTTGCAATATCATCGATGGCACATAATATGTTATACAAGCTAGTATTAAAATAAAATATGTAAAATAAACAAAAATATCCAGCACCATAAACACCAAAAATGTACTTATTAGTTATGATATATTTTGATACAGATATATATGGTTATGTAAGCAGTTATAAATGTAACAGATCTATATTTATATATGCATGTTAAGGATACTTTATAAAACACTATGGTCATTGAAATCGTGAGATTATAATAGTAGTTTTTAATGATCCACAATGCAGCAATGCAAGGTAATTAATCTTGTAAATATTATGTAGTTTTTGTTCTTACCATTTGCTGTTCATTCAAAATCACGTAACTTAAAATGTTTAATACCACGACAAGTTATCTAATAAGACAAGCCAAGGAAGAATACTTTTTAAGGAAATTTTGCAAGGTTATCTTTTTCTAGAAAAATATAGTTTTCCCACATAGTACTTCACACCTAATACATTAGCAAGATAAAAATTGCTTTTGTTGGAAATTTGACATAAGTTTATATGTTTTTCTCACTAAAAAGAGCACTTCCTTCTCAAGTCTATAGTTTTCAGAACTTTTATCAAGATTTTTCTAATAAAAGAAATCATCTTAACATGAGAATTGATCAAACTATAATTGTATACCATCCCCTGAAAAACACAATTTCAAAATTAAACCTGCATCACTCATCTTATTTTTTATTGTTAGAAACTAAAGTTTTATCAGAATAAGCAAAAACAAAGCAACTGTGGAAAGTCATTTATTTCAAAGATTTTTCTAATTGGTATTAGACAAAACTACTCATCTCATTCTTATGACTGATTTGTCCATCCACAAACCATTATCAGCTCTGTATGAAGTTAGTGCCTACCTAAGTAGATGGGAAAACTTAAAATAGCAAAACCCCAGCAGGAGACCTCAAATTTGAAATCAGTAGTATTGGTGGAGAAGGGGGAGGGAAACCAGTGTGGGTGACACAGAACATAAACAAAGAGTCTCAGATAATGGAGTAAGGGGGGTCCTCGTGCACTCAGGAAACCACCAGAGAGAAGACAAGTTATCTAATAAGACAAGCCAAGGAAGACCCCTTTTAAGGAAATTTTGCAAGGTTATCATTTCTAGCAAAATATAGTTTTCCCACACAGTTCTTCACACAATACATTAGCAAGATAAAAATTGCTTTTGTTGGAAATTTGACATTTACCAGTTGTGTGTCCATTGGCAAGTTATGTATGTTATTTATGCCTCAACTTCTACCTTTGTAAAATGGATATAATGATAGCACCCACCATCTAGGTAACAGAGAATTTAATAACAAATATTATGTCATAGTATTTGTCTGGAAGGTGGGAAAATTCCATGCAGCAAAGAGTGTTGTTTTTTTTTTTTAATTTTGTAAATTAGAAACTGAATATACAAATGAGCCTACATGAAAACACACAGTGACTGATGCCAACATTCCAAATATTTAAAGACTTTCAAGTCTCTATTCATTGCAATCCCTAGGTCATTTTTATCCAAAGTACTTTGGGGGTCTGGACAAGCTAAGGATGCCCATTGAAACCATGTTAGCTCTCTAGATCATAAATGGATCAAAAGTAGCTTGTCAAGATATATTTGAAAAAAGAAGAACAAGAGGTTATTGCATGAGTTAAATTCTTCAAGGAAGTACAAAAGAACAATCTACAACTACTTCAACATTGCAGTAGATTGACCACAGTTACGGAAGCCTGTGACACACATATCCACCTCACCCAAACAACTGCTTCTTGAACAGATCCATCATCCAAATATTGATAACATATCTCCCAGGCACTGTTGCCCATATAGAAGAGGGCAGCAAACACAAAACTGACTAGAAACTACAGTGAGGTTTGAGGTGAAAAAAAAAAAACAGAAAAAAAAGCCAGCCCAAGATTTCCTCTCAGTATGTGCACTAGAAATCACTGAGACATTTGAAAAGGGAGTTAAAGCACAGAGTGTATTACGGAGATGGGAGACATGATTTAGAGGGCATGATGGGATAAAACTAAGAAAAAGTTGTCATGGAGAAAAACTCCATAAACTCTGGAGAAAGTCATCAATATGGAAAGAGCACAGCAGAATGCCAAGAGAGAATGTGAGTGTTTATAATTCTGTACCTGGGACTGCTTTGGCCCAGATACATTTCCAACGATAGTTCTATGCCACATGTACACTTGAAATAACTCAAGTTTATAGAACCAAAGTACTCTAAATAGAATAACCTAAAGTCATTTTAATATAGTCATTAAAAGAAGACTTTTGAAGATTTATTTATGCATACAAGAACTGGGGTGTAGGCCAGAGGTGCAGGGAAAGGGGTGAGAAGATTCACCAGAGATAGAGTAGGGAGCAGAACAGGTGTATAGATTGAAATAAACTACTGAGGGGAGCGGTGGGCAAGACAGGCAAGGTCTGCTGTACCATGTGGTCAGCTCCCTGGCCGGGATCAAACTCATGCTGCAGTGGCTGGTGATAGCTTGATAGCACTAATACTCAATCCCTGCACCACCAGGGAGGTCCATAAAAGAAAGACATTTGAAGTCAAAGCTGACTGATTCAAGTCCCTGCTTACCCATTTACCAGTTGTGTTTCCATTGGCAATTTATGTATGTTATTTATGCCTCAACTTCTACCTTTGTAAAATGGATATAATGATAGCACCCACCTCCTAAGTAACAGAGAATTTAATAACTGAACATGTATAAAACTTACACGTACCAAGAACTACAAAAAACTCAGTTACTATTTTATTAGTTTTGAATGCCAAAACTCACAGCATAACTTTTTGATTATTGTGACCCCAAAAGAAAAAAAGTGTGAGTATTTTATCCATTATCACAAAGAGGAATTCAGAATTATGTCTAAAAAAAGGGAAGCTATTTCCCTTAGTGGACAATTCAAGTTGTGGGAATCATCTAAATTCCCAGAGCAGGTCAATGGTTTAAGTTATCCTTTACTGATGCTTCCAGCAAATGTTCTGGGAGACCACATTACCCAGAATTCAACACTCCACAAGAATATCAACTGCGTTTACTTAGGGCTGTAGTGGCTAGAGTAAGTTGACATTTTTTCAGATTATAACCACCCTCCTCATCTTTTGCTGTGCTACTCAAACTGGATTGGTTTTCCATTTGGAGAAGGCAGGTCAGGCAGTCCTTGAAACTACTCTACAAACAAAGTTTGTCTTCTAGGAGTTTATGTAAAACATGTTTATTTAATAGAATCGTTTTAGGTTCACAGCAAAACTGAGTGGAAGGTAGAGCAATTTTCCATCTATTCCCTGTTGCCACACCCCTGCATCGTCTCCCACTTACCAATCTCTCCCACTAAAGTTGTCCATTTGTTACAACTGATAGCTTACCCTGAAACACAACATTATGACCCAAGTCCATACTTTATAGATCGAGCTTCATTTGTGATGCCCAACACTCAATGAGTTTAGACAAATGTATAATGACATGTATCAGCAATTACAGTATTATATAAAACAGTGTAACTGCCCCCCCAAATCCTGTGTCCACCTATTCACCCTAACCCCTGGCTACCACTGGTCTTTGATTACTGTCTCTGTGGTTTTGTCTTTAACAGAATGTAATAAGAAGGAATCACATAGGACATAGCCTTTTCTGACTGGCTTCTTTCATTTAGTAATAGGCACTCAGGTTTCCTTCATGTCTTTTCATGGCTTGTTAGCTCATTTCTTTTTAGCACCACATAATATTCCGTAATCTGGGTGTACCTGAAGAACATCTTGAGTGCTTCCAGGTTTTATCAACTATGAATAACACCGCCATGAACAGTCATGTGTAATTATTTGTGTGGACAATAGTTTTCAACTCCGGTAGGTAAATGCCAAAGAATATGATTGCTGAAGCATAGAGTAAACGTATGTCTAATTTTATAAGAAAAAAAGTTTCCTGTTAAGATTCTGAAAGGATTGTCCACTTATGGCAAAGATCTTTAAGACTTTATCCCAAATCCTAGTAGTAACATTAAATTGATTCTGCTCTGTAGAAGTACTTAGATGCAAGGGTGAAAATCTCAGCCATATTGGATGACAACCTTGCAGTCCATCTTGAGAAGAATGAGAAGTTAATGAGAGGACTTAGACCACAGCAGGTTAGGGTTCTGAAACTTCTAATTATAAATAGGCCTTTCACAAGTTCATGTGGATTCAAAATCTTACTACTTTTTTCATAATCATAAACATCAAAAGCTGAACCAAAACCCTCACCTGAGTTAATTTGAACCATTTGCCACTATCTAACTCCTAACAAAGAGGAAAACATCCACCAAGAACTGGTCTCAGCAGTGCACTCGCAGCATTCCAAGTTCTGTGGTTGGATCAGGATTGAACACATGCTGGCACCTCATTCACTGGGTTCCTCCCAAAACTGTCTTCCTCCCTGGTGTTTTAATATTATGCCTTCGACTTTTATTGAAGGCCTTTACAAGAAAGAGCCACATGAGGCCCATTTCTGCATTTGCTGTGAAATTGGTATAAGGACATTGTCCATTAAATTACTCAATGTTCCCTACCTAAGACCCACATGAGAACTTGCTCTGAGTTTAGTACCAAGAAAAAAATGTGCCTTCTTTGAGAAAGTAGTAAATTTTCTTTTCTATTAGTGAGTTATGTAACCCATTGTGTTCCCCTTTTCTCTTTTTTTTCCTGTCTTGGCTGTCAAAAATACTAATTCAGCCAGTTTTTATGTATAATCGTATCCGCCAGGTTGATCTTTGTGGTTGACTTCTTCCTCTTCTCTTAAAAAATGTTTCTTCCAATTTATTCTAACAATGTCATTATATAGGTCTTTTTGTGTAAGGCAGCTATAATCTATATTAGAGCGTGTGTATACCCAAATGACACTTCTATACATATTGTTTTTCTTAATAAAGATTTTTTAAATTTATTTTCGGTTTTGTTTTATAAACTCCAGTTGAATTCAATATAGGCTAGGCACCTTGTTAGATGTATAATGAAGTGAGAATTAATAATATGCCTTTGGCAAAAATCAGGGGAAAAAAACCTCAGGGACATAATCACCATAGCCAAAGTGAAAATCAATTAGTTCATTCATTATATTTGTAAATCCAGCATTCATTCAACAAATATTTAATTGTGCTATCTGTATGCAAGACTGCATGCTGGTCACTGTGGAGAACAAACACTTGATTTAAAAAGCTGTATCACTCTGACGATATTTGTGGTTCAGCCAGTAAGAGTCAATGTATTCACCAATCTTACTTAAAGACAGGAATGAGGGATTTCTTATCACAGGCTACTCTGCCAGCATTTTTATAATGAAATGAGAAAAAAAGGCTTGTACATATAAAATAAATTTTTGTTTGGGGAGAATTTTGTGATAATGAAAAGCAAAACTTTGCATGCAATCATGCAATGATTAATAGCTAAGTTTTCCTCCACTGAAATATGCTGAAAAGTTCTATGAGAAGCAAAAATGTTAGGCATGACTTTATGGTGATGTACATTTAACCTGCTATGAATGTAGGATCTCTTTTATTTTAACGCAAGCAACATCTCCTTCAATTAACATGTTTTTACAAGAAGAAATTACCGACTGCTATACGTGGATTGGCCATGGAGACATTTTATCAGTGTCTGAAACTCCCACACAGGAAGAAGGGTTATGGGAATATTTTCACAGCTTGCTGTTGGCCTTTCAAGAATGGGGGGTTGAAGGTTGCTACAATCATTTGCTTTTCGTCTTCTGCTTATCTTTTTTCATGAGGTGAATAATGCAAAAGTCTGGAAACCAACACTGGGATGGGGGTTTAACCTAGAGATCTGTTTAGATTAGTTACCAAGCCTCCCGGTTTGTGGTCATTGAAGGTCACTTGGTTGATAGCTAAAATTTCAATTGGAACCTTGTCATATAATCAGAATTTAAAGCCCAGCTGAGACTTTGTCTCTCCTGTGAAAGGGGAGGTTGTTTTATGATTAGCTTCAGAATGTTAAATTAGGTGTTGGCAATTATGAGCCATTTTTGTAGTTTAAATTGCACTATGGAAACACCTGTCCAGAATAGCAAAGGAAGGCATGCTTAAAAAAAAAATTAAAAAGTCTGATTCTATTATGCATGAATAGTCCTGCTTTTATTATCAAACCCCAGAAGCCACACTTAACCACTCTTGAGAAAGAATATTTTTTGTATCCCTTAACAGTAATTCTCAAGAACAAGCACCTAATTAAGGATATCTTTTGTATGTGGCACAGGGTAATGATTTGCATAAACAGCCCATTTTTTAAATGACTAAAACATTTTCCAATTCATTTTCAATAATGCTGTTTTTCCTTTCACTAGTTTACATGTTCTTAGAAAAAGGCCATTGATAAACCATGGAATCATGTCCTAAAATGGGCAAGGTTTAAGAAATTCTTCTGCTATTCATAAAGAGTATTTAGTATCTTTGAATAAGAGAATTTAAGCCAACAGATGACTGAGAGGATAGGAGAGGAACTAAATGAATTTCTATACATCAAAGTTCTGATGAAAACAATCCATCAATTTCTCTCCCCTCACAGACCACACAGGGATGGGCTGGGCACAGATAGGGAGCAAAGAAATAAATATCTTATGCATAGATTTCCACTTTCAGCTAAGGTAGAGTGAGAACCAAATTTACACTCCCACCTAAAACAACCCCCTTGCCCCCGAAAAGACAAAATATTTGAAACAATGACTTTCAAAATCACGACCATTAGGAAAGGAAGGCAGGCGCCTGGAGCAGAAAACCCCATGACTGTCCTCAGCTGATGCTTTGAGAATTTCCAGGCTGCAATACAAGAACGAGGGGTTCAGGACTAGCCTGGAAGACTACCTGAGGTGAAAAGATCAAGTTGAGAGTTTGGAGGCTGGGGAGATGAACAAATTGGCTAGAGTCCACTATGAAATTTGAGGCTAGAGAAAGGCTCACCTCAGAAGATTCGAGCAGTGCCCAGTGCTACCTGGTATTGCTCCTGTTCCCATCAGACATATTGGAAAACCTGACAATTCATGGGCTGTGAGGAAAAATACTCAGAAGGGCCTTTCCTCAGTAGGTTGATAATTAATGCCAGCAAACATTAGTCTGATCCTACTTTACAAAACTTAAAAGCAAGACCTGAAAAAGTCAAATCATTTTTGGTTAACTTAACCACACCCCAGAACAAAACTCAAGTTCATGTAAAACAAATAGCTAGCATTGAAAAAGGTAAAGCCCACACTATCAAGGATGATAAACATACAAAGAAGCAGGAAAACACAACTCATAATGAGTTTAATCCACTGAAACTGACCTAGTACTGACGTAGATGCTAGAATAAACTATCAAGGGTATTAAAGCAATTATGACCATATGACATGTATTCAATATGTTAAAGTAAAGGCATAAAGTATATTAAGAAAGATCCAAGTGGACTGTCTAGTGTGGGTGAAAAAATGTGTTGGATGGGATTTATGGCTGATTAGATATTGCTAAGTAAAGATTAGAGAATTTGGAAATACAGTGATAGAAGCTATTCAAAATGAAACACAGAGAGAAAAAGAC
The DNA here is from genome assembly GCA_004024925.1 of Scalopus aquaticus. Lineage (NCBI taxonomy): Eukaryota > Metazoa > Chordata > Mammalia > Eulipotyphla > Talpidae > Scalopus > Scalopus aquaticus. The sequence continues at coordinate 73,089 of PVIJ01000265.1, forward strand.
TAATAAATGAACAGTGCTTCATTGAGTTGTGGAACAACTTATCAAATTGTATGCTTTAAATATATGCAGTTGAATACATGTCAGTTATACTTCAATAAAGCTGCTTAAAATATGAACTATGATCAGCACCCTCAGGAATTTATAATCTAATAAAATTAAATCAGCAGAGATTTATAAGCCACATGAGACAAACAGCACCACCTTGCAAACCCCAATTTAAGTTATCAATTGGGAGTAATAAACATACACATGCAGAACAACTCTTACTAAAAAAACTAAAGAATGTCTTTCTATACAAGGAACATTTTAAGTGTCTTATACTTCTTAATATCTTAAATTTTTCTGCATATGATAGCAAATCTAATGTTACTGGAATAACATTTGGAATAACCTCTTTTAACCTTTACAGAGCACATTATCCCAATTCACTTTTTCAACATACAATTAATTTTTTTAGAGATAAAACTTTTGAGTAGATTTAATTGCCAAAATAACTACCTAGGAAATGGAAATAACCTTCAATTATGAACTATGATCAAAAAGAGCTTTTTCATTTTTCACATTGTTTCATGAAATGACTTTCATTCCCCCCATCACCTTTTAAATAACCTTGACATACCATTTTATTTTTCATCACTGTTAAAATACTTTCAGTTGAATACAGTTTAATGAGACAAACCCTTTGGCCAATTGTAATACAAATAGATTAATATTTGGGGAAAAAGTGTAACCAGGTGCTAAAAGGAGGCTCTCTGGTCTTGCTAATTCAAAAAGTTTGCTTGAATGCTTCAGTCTAACTTCATATTGTGACATTGCAAGGTATGGGTTTTCTAAAAGTGATTTATAAATTAATGACAGAGAAATATCTCCTGTCACTGATTCACTGATGGTATATGGGTACTTCTTACAGGATTAGAAATCCAAACATATCTCATTCTTACCCCATTTTCAGAAATACTTGCCTAATTATTTCCTAAGCAAATTAGTTTCCATAAAATTAAAGAGAGGAAAGAGGGTTACAAACTTAGAAGCTATAGAATATCAATTGAAAATATCCATCTCTCGGAAATGTGGCTGGAAGATCAAAACAGAATCTTATTTTACCACATTTCACTTTATGTTTCCATCAATTGAAAAGCATGCCATCACTTTAAAGAGAAATTCACATTACAGGTTCATATAGCTTGTAAGCGACATCCATTGGGGTGTACAGGGGAAAGTTTTCCATCCATTTGGGTTCTTTTCAGGCTGGACAAATGATCAAAATAGCTTCCGAAGATTTATCCAAGGGAAAATCATTTTAATGACATAGATATGGAGAATTTACAGGGTTGTAAACTCTAAAGAAAAATGGAGTAAACCAGGGATATATATCTTATGTCTAGGAACTAGGGTATCAAGGAGAGAGAGGGAGACTTCTCATAAGACAAAGAAAAGTTGACCCCCGCCATTTTACTCTGAGAGTAAAGATCAGAATCTCAGATAGAGAAGACTTATTTACAGATAAATTAACACCTGGATGAAATCCCCCAAACTACATTCTTCTTGGTCATAAGAGAGAGCAGCGATTGCTTCTTTGATTAGGGAAAGGACAGGAACTTAAATAGTGAGCATCTCAACTTAGATTAGGGACAGGTAAGGGACTCAGACTAGGCCAGGAGCCTCTCCTTAACCTTCAGGCTTTCTTTGTTCTTAAGTAATAAGTTTCTCAGAGGCTCACAGGACCTCTATGACCTTTAGTCCCCCATATTGAGGTGAATTTTATTGCCAGGAATCTTCGTGGGTCATATTGACGATTGTCCTCCCCACAATTGGGGAGGACAATCTCACACATCCCAATTTCAGAATGTGTGAGTTTTGTCAAGGAAATGTGTCATTTGATCATAAATAATCAGATGTCTTAAATTTTAATGTATTTTAAGTAAAGATGTCTATGTCTATGAATATGTGAAAGAGCACTCTGAATGTGAATAAGTAGTTTTGCTGCAACTCATCTCCTTTTGGAAAGTTTAAAAAACTTTCAAAGATGTTATTTTTAATACCTGAATGTTTTTTGTTTTTATTGTTGTTTTAATTTCCAGCTCTTTCCACACACTTAGAAATTGTGTGGCCATTTGCAACAGAAGAAATGAATTTCTGTAGACAGGAAGAAGTAGTTATTAGTCAGTAGATTATATATTCAATTTACCATTAAATAATTATTTACTGAAACATGCTTCTATCTGTACACAATCTAATTCCTCCTCATGCATTTAGCTGTGGGTCCATCTCAATTTGCAGGGTGAAATCATATGGCTGGTTCACAAAAAGGAAAAAGAATACGTTTTAAAATATTTCATAATTAGAAATAAATTCTAAAAATTGATACCTCTTTCATTAAATCTGTTCTCAATCAACAATCAGCTAGTAAATAATTACTCACTAGAACTTAATATATGCAAAATATTATTCATTATCCTTTCATCAAAGGTAGAAGTACAACAGAGTACCAAATGATTCTAAAATCTGCAAATTGGCAATATTTACACATTGAGCAAGAATATTGGAAGTTATTTCCTTACATAAATGTGACCCTGATTATATAGTCAACATCTAGAAAGTAAAATATTTTAAGATTAAAGGGATGAAAAGGGGATGTGAGACTCCCCAGGGCACTTGGAAAAAAATAGAATCTAAAAAGAAGAAGGTTTTCCTTACAATCTAGCTAAGATGCCTTACGCATGACTCATTCAGTAGTTAAAGGAGGGGGCCTAGAGAGTGTGACCCAAAACTGAGGGAAAATAGTGACTCTCCTCCCATTCATTTTTAGGGCCAGACTAGCCTGCTGTGCCTGTTTTCTTTGTTCATTAGAAGGTCTGTTCTTTCCCTTTTCTTCTGTTTTCCTACATCGTTCCCATCACTGCTTCACATCATGCTAATTGCAATTCCTATGGACTTCCTCCGAAGAAGTTGGTGCATGTAATTTGGGAGTGAGCTCCTAAAATCTTAATGCTTGGGTTGATTTTAAATTCCTTAATTAGTGTACTGTAAAAGTTAAGTATACCAGGATTTTAAAAACTTAAAGATCTTTAGAAGATTTTAGATCTTTAATACCAGCTGAGTCTGAAGAACATACTTTTATTTCTAGTAACAATGCTGATTTCATTTATTTTCTTCACCACTTTGAGAAGTTCCTCTAGGTTAGAGTACACAAGATTCTATGATTTTGTGCATTTTTCTGGGAAGAAACTTCATGTTTGCATCCTGATCTTAGAAGTGCTTTCCCTCCTCACCCTAAAAAATGAAAATCATGGTTCTAGGCTTTTTATCCACTTAGCTGTTATTTATTAAGGTCATTTTATTTGTCATATATCATGCTAAATACTAAGGAACATAAATGAGTAGCAGTTCCTTTCTTGAAGGTATTTATTGGGTCAGCAGATACTGAAGTTGACCATGACAGTACAATGCAGCAAATTCCATAATAAAACCATCTGAGTGTTCTTTAAACACAAAGGAGGGAGAAACTGAGTCTAGGGAGAGTCAGAGAGTTCATCCAAGTTTGGACATTGGATAAAACTTGGGTCTTGATGCCCACAGAGAAGACAGGCCATTGTTGTCCCATTTCCTGGCTCGGTGGTGGATTAACTAACCACATGATTACAAGCAGTCATTGCTACATTGATGCTCTTAAACAGTTGACCTTTATCCTATAATACCAGGGATACTTAAGTGTGATAATGATTTAACATACAGATTGAGAGGTCATCTCTATATGGAAATAGAGTCTAGAATATAAGATAAAGATCTGGATAAGGATGAGATCATTTAGGGACTCTGTAAGGAAAACAAATGGCTATCAAGGTTATCTAGCCTTACACAATAGAGAGCAAACCTTAAAATGCAGTAGGTGGGCTGAATGGAAAGAAGAAAGATAGTAGCTTTTGAGAAGCTAGGAGAGATTGGTACTCTAGAATCCACAGCAGAAATAACAATGAGCATCAAATTCTATTAAAAAAATAGAGTAAAATGGGAACAAAATTGGTTCTGGCAATGAGAGTGTCATTTAGGGATAAAAAAAGAACAATCTCAGTAGGATGATGAGAGAGGAAACCAAATTGCAATAACCTAAGGACTGTGTGAAATTTGCAAAAGTAGAGTCAGTAAATGTGGGTTTTCATCCCCTTCTCAGTCTCTCCTCCCCACCCCCTTGGAAGATTATGCACAAATTGAAAATGGAATTAAGAAATAGTTTAATGCGAGATCTAGGGATGAGATAAAAACAATTATATATTTTATTTATATATATTTTACATCATTTTTCATTTTTGTAAGATGTATGCTATTTTTAAGGTGACAGAGATTTGGGCATAATATACTCTGGAGGAGAGGCCCAGGAGAAAAAATAGAGATGATCTATAAAAAGTGGGATTAAATGATGACCAAGATTTCACAGTATGGGGAAGATCTTAGAGAGGTCAAGGGATATCTTACTTTGAGACAGGAGGTAAGATGATAAGGATGAATTCTGTGATCAGAGGCCAGGATGGCACAGAGACAGGTGAGTTGTTCCTAATAGCTTCTCCGTTATTTCAAGAATCAGGTAAGTGGGAGTTTGAGACATGGAAGTGAAAGGAGCACTAGGAAGAGGCAGATAAGAATCTGAGTAGCAACAACGGAAAACATGAAAGAACCATAATCAAATACAAGGGAAAAAGTTACCCTGTGGTGTTAAGGATCTAGTTGTTTTAGAATAAAGATGAGTTGGTGCAGTTTGGCTCTACTGTAGAATTTGAAAGTTCAGCACCAAGTACAAATAGTAAGGAATAGGCATTGTTATTAAAAAGGAGAAGAAAGAAGGAAAAGAGGAGGAGGGGGAGAAGGAAGAGGGAGGAGGAAGAGGAGGAAGAGAGAAGAGGTGGAGGAAAAGGGAGGAGGAGGAGAGGGAGAAGGGAGAAAAAAAAGAAGGAGTAGAATCATCTTTACTTGTATGTTTCTATGGTGGTAGTTGAGGATGGGTAATGCCAAAGAAAGATAAAAATATAAAATAAATTTAGGGTGCTGGTGAAGTTCTAAGTGATTAAATCATGATGTCTAGGTGCACTTGGAAATGAACTTATGACAAAAGGAAATTGTCAGATTGGGGAATGGATAGACATTTCAGTCAAGAAAAGTATAAAGAAAGTTCCAGAAGCAGGAAAAGCATTCCCAAAGTGAAGTGACAGCATGCTTAGTAAATTCATCAAGCACTGGCTTAAATCATAGCCCATTTCTCCCTGGGGGATTTAGGGGGATGCTGGCCATGGACAACACAGTATTTCTAGCCATTAGGATACTTAATACTCCAGGCAGTGAAAATGGTTAGGAAAAAATACATTTGCCAAGGGCGTGATGGAGTTAATCCCCTTTCAGATACCTAGATTTTATTTTTCTCTTCAAAGCAAGTTCATGCTCATCATATTGCAAAATAATTTATTCATCATAAGTACATATGTATTAGTAATTTATGGCCTGCAAATATTGTCTCTGGGACTCTTTTCTTCTCTATAGTGCTGTGTAAATCGTCTCTATTAGGTGGAGTCCATGAGATAATATCTGCTAATACTGAGGTTAATGCAGAAACACAGAGATTTGCCCCTCCATCCTATTAACCAGTATTTGTTCCTTTCTACCTCAAATTTTATTTTATCTTCCTACATGAGTATCACCATCTTGGAAACCAAATTTTATATTTTATATCAACAAAAGCAAACCCATTTTTTTTCCAAGTGAGAATACTACATTAGTTTAGTACATTGCATAATCTTGCATTACCTTTTCAAAGCCTTGGCGAAATATCTTGTCCCAAAGGACATACAGTTATTCAGCTTGATAGGTATAGTTATTTATCAGCTCCCTCCCTAAGTGTTTGGAGAAAAATTCTATCCATAGCCCAATAAAATTAGTTTTCATCACCAAGGGCGTCCTGCCAGGGAGTGACCAAGCACAGGTGGTGGGCACTAAGACTTAGGCATGAAATGCTTTCACCAGAGTGAACAGCTTCTTAGGAGATTATTCTGAGTACAGTGTGTTCCAGGTATGCGACACCTGTTACCCACTTATTTAAATGTCTCTTAAAGGGGACAGAGAAAAAAATAGTATCTCTGGGAATGTAGATAAATTTAGCATACAGCACTTTTGGGCAAAATGTAAGTTTGAATTATCTTAAGAAAACCTTTAAGATATAATTTCTTGAAGAGACTCTTCAGATTACAGTTTATTCCATAAAATAGTGGTGACCGGGAGAAGGGAGGAAAATGATGGAGACAAAAGAAAGGTCAAAAAAAAGAAAAAAAAGGGGGGGGGAAGGCCATGCTATAAATCCAGACATGAAACTGAGAAGAAAACTCAGTTTCTTTTTGTTGCTAATGTTTGTATTAAGTCAAAATATTTGGTCTATTATTTCTATTTGATTATTGGACATGTGAAATCCAGGTAACTGCCTTTTAAATACTGAAAAATTATCTGTGTATGAAGATGCTATTGACCAACTCTTTAGGGAAAAAGTTGAATTTATTTTATTTTGCCTTTGTTTTGAGATAAGCTCAGTCTTAATAGGGTAACTAAATGTTTTTTATCCCACTCTTAATCTCATTAACTAAATTAAAAACTAAACACCAAAAAACTAAAACACTGAGTCCCATATTATTTTAGTAAGTATAGTCACTAGCATTTCTGGAAACAGGAACAATGAAATGGTTTTAGAAACAAAGCTGTTGCGACATTGATGTAAAATGTACCATGCTCTTAAATAAGCATTGCTTTTACAAAACGCATACACAAGAGCATGCTTCCAAAGCACATGTGCATACTTGTACACACAACACGAGTGCATGTGCTCACAAAGACACACACATACCACAGTATTCAGACAAAGATGGGGCTGCTAAACACATACCCTTTTCAGCATTTCATTACAATATGAAGTAAAACACCTGTCTACATACTTTGCACTACTGTAACTTTTAGACTGCAGTTTATTAATAGCCACTTTGTGAGTACTTCTCCAACCTTCTGGGGCAGCTTTCAGAATTACAAACACACTCATAAGAAGGGAATCCAAGGTCAGCAGTCTGTGTTAAGCAAGTCCTATATTTATAAAGTTTCTAGAAATGGATAATTTTTCATTCCCCCTCCCCATGCTTACTGGGCTCAAGACCAGCCGCTATTTTCATGAAATCTTTTTTTAACACAGGGATGAACATCCAACGTGCATCTGTGGTCTAAACTCACCCTGAGGGTTTGCGAAACTAGTGATTGACTAAGAATGAACACTTTGAAATAGGCCCTACCTTCTCTTCCTGCCAGGCTGGCACACCTCAGGAGCAGGTGCAAATGCAGAGCAGTAACCAGCCTCAGAAAACTCTTCATTGTTGCTGCAGTTCTGTCCAGTAAAAATAAGAATGCACAGTAATTAGAAACATATATCTTTGTTATTGTTGTATGTGTGTGAGTGTGTGCTTTCCTTTTCTTCTTCTTCCTTTTCTTTTTTTACTTTTACCCAACTACTGAAGGTTTATGTTGTTTTGCACTTTGACTCGTTCTGTTTAATCCCATCAAATACAAAGATTTCATGATCCTTGTTTTCTTTTTTTGTGGAAACATAAGCATTGGGGATTTTGCACAACATTTAACATGCAATTTAAGCATTTGAGGTGTAAACAAAACATTTATGCACGGAATTGTGAACAAAGCCAGAAAAATATCAACAATTAAAATTAAAATTGCGAAAGTCAGCTATCAAGTGAATGTGGTTATCCTTGTGTGAAAAACTTCCCAAGAAATGATTGAAGTAAAGGACGGAATGCCTTAAATTTCATCTAGAAACAAGACACTTCCTTGAAATAGTCCTAAAAACATTTAAATTGAAAATGTAACAAATATCTGACATAGAATAATGAAATAATAATTTTAAAAATATGTAAAGCACAATATTATGTAATACACAGGAAAGGCATTTAATAAATGTCTGTTTCTTTCCCACCCAAATAATGATGAAATGTATTGCTGTAATTATAGATATTTAATATCTATATTAAATAGATATAGGAGTCTGCACAAACAATAGAGAAAGAAGAGTAGAAATCTGTCAGTATAGCACCACAACTGCCCAGTGGAAGATTTTCAGCATTTTGTTTTGCTCCCCAATAGAAGCACTCTATCTTAGTGAAAGCACTTACATACATAGGAAGGTGACATTAGTCTAGGTAATAGGATAATGTTACTCAGAAGTCTAATTAATTCTCTACTCTGACTCAATACCTACCAGAAATGTTTACATCTTTGTTTTCTTAAATTGATTTTTCTAGTAGGGACAAGATTGCTTTCAGCAATGGATAGAAATATTCTAATTTACTTAATGATAATGTTGCCAAGTATTAATTAAAATTGTCATTCTTCTTTAAATGATTTTTGACACATTTTACAATAATGGCCATCTATCCCCACAATTCTAACCACCAGAATTGTGATTTCAAAGTGATAGAATCTAAATATATCCATCCCCTCGCCACTGAAAACAGAACCCCCTAAAATGCAGAAAACTAAAAACAACAATAAAGGAAAACAAAAATATTAAAAATCTTCTAAAAAATCTAGTAGCCATCTCTAATCTCAAGCCGTGGTACTTGACAACTAAAGTAAACAAAGGAATAATTTAAAAGGTGGCTACGTAAAACCTTGCATACACATTTTCAAATACATTCATCCTGTAAAAAGCCCAGAAAGCAATTGAAAATTGGAAATTCAATGAACAATTTGAAGTACAGTATTTGAAAAATTACATAAGGAACAATTAGCCTCATATCCCTGTTCCTTACTCTCAGAGTCCTCAGATGATTATGCCAATTCTAACATAGCTGCAGCACAAGAAGAGAATAGAGCAAGGTGCCATATTAGGGGGAAATGGAATTAAGCCAAAGTTTGCTTACTAAAATGTGGATCCTGAACTTTCCTTCCCCAGCAAATTCCAGAAAGCTTGTAGCTGTGTTAGTTTCCCCTAGGTAGGCATAAGAGAGAAAGTGGTTCCTCACAGAAAACATTGAAGTAGGAATACCGGCATTTGGGTATTTTACAACACAGGAGCTGAATATCGGATCATGGTAAACACAGGAGTCTCAGCATTCAGAAATGCAGCCAAAATCTACAGAACTTCCTATTTACTTTTTAGAAGACTTTCTCATTTAGAAACACACCAAAAGAAATGTAAACTTCTAAAATTAAATGAGAAAAGAACCAAAACAAATTCTGGGAGCACAAAGACATTGTAATTAATATCCTTGGGGAAATTAGAAAGATATTAAACACATGGAACAAAACCAAAATGCATAAAAAGGAGCATTCATGGAACAAAAAGTAGATATTAGAGCATTAAAAGATATTATATTAACTAAAATTTCAACAAAAGAGTAGGAACATCAAAACTACAAAGAGATAACCAATAGGAAAGAAAAGATAAAAGAGAAATTAGTCAAAGAGGCCCAACTTCTGACAAACAGGAGTTCCATAGAGAAAACCAGAATATCTCCCATCTATGAAGGATGTAAGAATCCAGATTGAAAAGGCCTACCATCAAGTGCCTAAAGCTACAGATGAAAGGAAAAGGCGAACCTCCAGAGACAAATAGGGAGTTCATACAAATGATCAGAAATAAAAATTGCTTTTGCTTTCTAATAGCAACATAGAAAGCAAGAGGACATTGGCACAATGCATTTCAATTCATAATGTGTAAAGTATTTATTCTAGTTGTTTATATCTGAACACTCTATCAACCACAAATAAAAATGAAATAAGGATATTTAATGAATTCTGTATTAAAAAAAAAATCTTTCATACTCTGTTTTTCTGGAAGCTGATGGTGTAGCCCATGCCTAATAAGGAATAAGCCAAGAAGGAAGAAGACTTAGGACCAGGAAATAAATCCCAAATGGAGAGATCAAAGTGGAGAGATGCGAAAGGAATTCCTAGGTGACTGCAGAGTGTCCAATATTACAGCTTGGTAGTAATGTTCACACAATGAAGAGCCATAAGGAAGTTGTCTAACCTTTATAATGATTGGTTATTACAATGGGTTTCCAGATGACAGATTGTTTCAAAGTGATTATGTACAGTTTTAGGGAGACAGTGTAAGTTTCTTCTGTATTATTCTCTATTTCTCTTTCTCTTTTATTTTAACTCAGGCTACATTGATCTACAACACTATATATGATTCAGAGATGCAGGATCACACTCTTCGGGTGTATGTTACCACACCACACCCATCTCCATAGTCCTCCACCATAGGCAACTGTGCCCCCTCTAAACCTTGCTCTCTACCTTCTTCCCTTCCTTTGGTAGCTTCAGTCTAAAATCATATTCCTAGGGTTTTTATTGGTTCAATTTTGTCTGACCCTTTGTTTTGTTTCTCTGTATTCTACATACAAGTGAAACCATCTGGTATTCTCCTTTTGATTTATTTTGTTTAACATTACTGCCTCCAGTTCCATCTATGTTGCTGCAAATGGCAAGAGTTCATCCTTTTTTATAGTTGAATAGTATCTCATTGCTTGTAACTTACAATCCTACTAAAATAAGCGAACAACAACTAATTTCTAAATATCAGTCAAAAACCATACTCTGAACTACCTCAAAATACAGGTATCCCAAGAAGCACTGATTGAAGTGGATCATAACTCCTCCTTTATTTATTTGATTTTTTTTGCTGTGGTTGATGATACTGCTATGCTTTCACCATGTCATTTAGGACTAGGTAAGAAATGAAACAGAAAATGACATCTTCATGTAATTTATAGCTATTCTATAAGAGATTTAATATAACACATCAGTTCTAATTCAAGGACATAAAAGGAGAGAGGGAAATACTGACAGAATAAGGTGCTCGAAGGGGAATAAAGAATTGATGGGACAAATTATCTTGAGTACAAAATACTTTTAAGATCTAAATAATCCCTTCAAGTTAAAAATATTTTTAAGATGAGTTATATAGAAATGTTCCAGTTTTTGGAGGAGGACTGTATATTTCAGAATACACTATGTTAATTTTACAGTAACTACACTGGAGAAGAAAGGAGGAACTCATGCTGAACATTGGCTCAACATTCTTCTGTCAAATACCAACATAACCTTTGCTGAGCCCTAACTAACCATAATTGAATTCTCTTTGGGGAGAAAAGAGAGAACACCCAGAAAATACTAATGTTCCTACACATTAAAACCATTAGTTTAACAGCTTATACTAAAATTATAATTAATACTTCATCCTTCTCATACAACTAAGATGAATTTAAAATCCCTGTGCATACCTACAAACAAGCGCTATTACCAGAATACCTTTGCTCCCAAATTCTTTGCTAAAAGCATCAGAGCTTTAAATGACAGCAGCATTTCATATTATCGTTCATTTGCATACACTATGCAACAATGGTGGTATGGCAAGGTGATTGTTATTGCAAAATGTCCATTTCACTTTTTATTCATTCATTCATTCTACAGTTGTTGAGGACTACAACGCATCACCGTCCAAGGGCACAGTCAAAAAGGAGGAAACAGGGGCTTTCCTGGTGGTGCAGCAGTTAAGAGCTGCGCTGTAGAGCTGCTGGCAGCGGCAACACGAGTTCGACTCCTGGCTGGGGAGAATCCCACATGGCGTGGCAAACCTCTCCTGCCTTGCCCGCTGCTCCCCTCAGCAGTGTATTTCTGATCTGCCTGTTCTGCTACCCGCTCTGTCTCTGGTGAACCCTCTCGCCACCCCACGCCTCTGGCCTGTACCCCAACTTGTATGTATAAATAAAAAATAAATCTTTAAAAAAAAAAGAGGAGGAAACAAATCATTAACTAGTCAATAAGTAAATACTCAAAACTCTTAGAGAGCAATAAACACTATAAATAAAGTACAAAATAGAGAGTGAAGGAATTGTTTAACAGAGTGAGTTAAGAAAAAGCTCAGAGCATTGGGTCACCCATAATAACACTTGGCTTGGTACCACCCTTCATAGGTTCCATGACCTTGGCCAGAAAATTCCTTTTTCATATTTTTTTTTTCACCTACTAAGCAGTTTGACAAATTATCATTTATCCCCATGGTGCAACTTAGAAAGCATTTCTTGGACTGTTCTCTGGACTTTCTCCTCTGAGAGTCTGAACTGCTGACTCTCAATTTGCTTTCACATAGACCTTATTTTTGCCACACTTTTTACCTAGACAGCAACCTTCTGCTTTTTGACCCAGCTCACATGTGATTTGATTCTTGTAAAATCCCTTTAGGAACTCAGCTTCTTTAATGACTTGGAATTTTATTTCTGTATGGCTGGGAAGCACGGCATTCTGATTGGAAGACCAGGGGTTCTATTGCAGAGTAAATGAGTGTTTTCTCTCCTGGTTCAGAGCAATTCCAGACTCCGGCATGTAATATTTAACCACTTCCAGCCTACAGATGGCATGAAGTCTTACTGGACTTTAACCCACAGTGACTCAAAAGCCGTTGAGAACCCATTTTACTAGCAAAAATGAATTTTATTTTATTCTTGTGTGTTTCATCACATTGTTGCTAGAATCAATTAAAAGTGAAGACATCCTAGAAGGACTCTTAGTGGTTGTTCATTTTGTTTTTATGCAATTACTATAATCTAATTAACAGTTGGTTTTCTGAAATGTTGGAAAACAATGAGACTAGAGTGTAAATAATTTTCTAAACAAAAGATACTAATTGAAAAGGCAACAAGTTGAGCTCTCAGAGTTTTGTAGGCGACCTACACAAACAGCCGGCTGCAAGAGTCCTGGCAGTGGGTAAGTATAGCTCCCAGACATGTCATCTGCTAATGGGCTTCCTAACCCCAAATTCTTCTCTGTGGTTCCACAAGGAAAGTACTCATGATCTCATTTAGGTCTCCCTGTAGTGTCTTTGCCACAAAGTATAATCTTTTCCCTTCTGGGGTTCTTTTCAAAATGCAAGCCACTCTATACTTTCTTCTTACACGTTGGATCCCAGGACTGAAATGCTGTCTCCTGCTGTGTTGAACATCTGTTCAGAGTCTTGCTACTTATTTTTCTTTCCTCACTTACTTTCCCACTGGTTATTTCCCACACCAAAATGACTTGACAAAATGGGGTTAGCACCATTCGTTTGTATAATTTGGGGCCTGTATCTTTTGTATTTTGCGATATCCCTCTGCAGAGAGAATGGCATTCTATAATGAAGAAGTGGATGATTGGATACCACCTTTTTTTTCTTTTTGGCTCCCCAAAGTGGCAAGCAACAGATATGACCCCTTCTTTATGAAATAAAACATTTAGACTCTATCAACTTACACATATTTTTGATTAACAGATGTGGAGGTTTGGGAGTGACTAGATTGGTTATGTCTGGTTATCCATAAGAACTTGAAAGGGGGAAGCAAAGTGAGGACAGAGTCCAGACATTTTAAACAAAAATATTTTAAACAGAGATAAGTTGGACTGATTTTACATCACAAGAAAATGCAAAAACTTGCTTTGAGTAGAGTGAGAGGAAATTTAAGGATGAGAAAAGAAAGTATGGTCTTTCAAAAAGCTTAATAAATTCAAGCTATCAAGAAATCTACCCAATAACACAGAGCTGCAGCTCAGAGAGCATCTATAAATCATTGAGGGTATTATTAATCAGGAAAAGATACTATTTTTTTACAAAAAAAGTCCCTTAAATAGAAAATGCTCCCAATTTACATAATACTCTAAAATGTGATTTTCAGGATGCAGAATAACCACATCCTTAGTGACATATAAGAAGGGAAGACACTAATAGTCCCTTCAGCATCACTTGTGTCCCTATCTGCAAAGCAAGACTTAGACATGCTTTTCTCAATACAACCTTTCCTTTATAATTCTTGAGTGTAAAATGTGACAATTAGATTCAATATAAATATTACCAGGTGCAACAACTTGATTTTTATTCCTATTTTGTGCCTAAAAGCTTTTAAAAATTGCTTATCGTTTAAAATATTATTAGTATTTATTTGCACACTAAATATCCAGACCTGATCATAGAATGCCATCCAGGAATTCTAAATGCAGTACTGGGCACCTTTTCTTCTTTATCTGGTGGTGAACAGACTGTCTCAGGGCCCTACATTCAACCCAGCAAGAAGAGGTGCCGTTCATATCTAAATGTCCATATTATGAATTTCTCTCTTATCTAGCTACAATTTTCCATGGGTTTCCTAGGTTTCCAGAAGCTGAGTTGTAACAGCTAACACCTAACCTGCTAGTGGTTTAGTCCAAAGTGTTTAGTCCTCTGCCTTCAGGAAAACATATATCATACACACACACACCAATTATATATATGATTATTATATCTATCAAAAACTTACAAAGACATCATTAGCTATTTCAGGCAAGGGTTTGGATCAGCTTCCTACAGAGGAAACCTAACAGTACTTGCCCTCAGATAAGGAATATGAGCCCCTTTATACTGTTCTAGAAGTTCTTTGACACACAGGGAAGCATAGTGATAAGAATTAGTGGGTAAATTAAATTTGTAGGTATGAGAGTTTTTAGCCACTCAGAGAGAGAAGTCAATGAGTAGATATTTTCTCCTCTTATCTTTGAGCAGATTGTCCTGAGGCACAGGACTCACAGACTCTCAATGCTGATCCATAGTATTGAGCAATTCATCAGCCATATCAGTGATCAAGAAGCAACTCATCCTTAGTCATTGTCTCTCTTTCTATGTATTTCTCTGCTGTCCCGTTCCTGTTTCCATGGAATCACACTTCCAAATATGCTACTCGAACATGAACCTTTGTCTGAAGCTCTGTTTCAGGGGAACCCAGGGTAAAATAGACAACTTTACCCCTTGAGGCCACTGGGACCATTGGCTAAGAGCACCAGAAATTGAGTACCAGTACACAAACCATTTCCGCTGCCACACACTAGCATGCTTCTCTATGGAATGATGGGAAAATGCAGTTGCAACACCTTTTGCCAATGTTCAGTTTTTAAGTTTCTTGAATAAAACTCATACGGTGTGTGGTTGTTTAATTTCCCTCACCTCACACCCTTGATACATTGATAGTTATAGAAAAATTCCAGTAAGTCATTTTTATTCTCCAAGGCTTGTTTTAACTAAAGTTGTATAGAGTTCTAGTAAAATGTATTTTTAAAATGCACAGGGTATATATGTGAGTTTATTTGCAAACTTCTCTTGGGTTGGCTGATGGAAAAATGACTCAATTTCAACAATTAGTAAGTTGTACTGTTAGCATAACTTGAGATAATTGGCTCATTATCAAACCCTGAAATGTCTGTAAGCCATGAAGTGCTTGCTCTTGCATCTTTTATCACAAATTTGCCAAATGGGATAATAAAAGGTATAAAACACAATGTAAAGTCCATGATAGACTCTAGTAAATTTTTGATTTCCTTCCTCTACTTCCATGGTAGTGGAAAATAGAACTGCCTAAATATGACAAACATTCAGAAGGTGCTATTACATTTTTGGCAATGCTATTTATGCCAGTAAACATCTCCAGAAATCTGTATTGATAATCATTTTAATATTTGAAATGGTTCATTTGGCAAAGATAAGCAACACCAAAAGGTTTGATTCTGTAGCCTTTTACCTGGATAATGGATGTAGAACCAAGTCCTAACTGATTTTTTTTTTCATCTGCTCTAGGTTCTTAAAATTCAGATGGCACATCAGAAAAAATAAGACAGCTAAGGGCTCTGTCATTGTTAGTGTCATTTTCAGGGAACAGGAATGCCGTGAGTCTCAAATTCCTTAGAACCTGCCTGTCACGTTCCCCTTTCCTCCACCTTGTCACTCATCACCCAGGAACAGCCTTCCTCTGCCAAAATCTGCCAAGAACAGTAGATGAAACTTTGCTCTGAGGCTTTAAATCTTGACAATGCATGGATTTATTTCCTCTAATGCCCTTCCAAGAATTTAAAATTTGTTGCTCACCTGTAATTGGCCTATTTACCTTGTCATGTCTGTGAGGACACACGTGGTATTTCAATTTTGCTTGTCATAAGGTTGCTTCTCCCCAACACTCTCTGGAATATACAAGACCATGGACACATCATTTAATTTCTACTTAGAGCATCACTTCAAATCTATGGTTATATCCACTGGTTGACACCAGCATTGCTTTATAACCAATGTTTCTCTTTGGGGATATATTTCAAAATTGAATAAATGTCCTCAGAAGATTCACTGGTTCTTCAGCCATCAATGAAAAGATCATGGATTGTCCCTTTGTGCAAACCATTCTTATAATGACACTAGCTCTAGCACCTTGAGATAAAAAATGGGGTTATTATTTAAAAAGATACTAGAATGAGGCAGCATGTTCAATTCTGAAGCCTAAAATATTCATAATGAGGTGTCTTTCTATTCTACAATTATGAATTTATCACAGTATGACCAGAATGAAACATTCAGCATGGTGTATATTCACTAAAGTCGTTTCTTCAGGAATTCTAGGGAACATAGAAAATATTCTTTCATTAAATCAGACTGTTTTTCCCAGTGTATGTAATATCAGCTGTTTTTTGTGGTTACTATTTGAACATCCCTATGAATTATGTTATTTAACAGAAGGAAATATACCTAACACATTTAAACATTTATAGCATTGGGTGACTACTACAGCCTTTTCAATAAATTATTGATTTGATGGATTTAGTTCAGTCTTATAGACCAGACTTGGAAAGTTAACACAAAATAGAAAAATGTCCCAAACTGACTTTTCGAAAGATCATGTACGTCCCCAAAATTGAATATAATCAACACCTTGTTTAATTTTAGGATTACTAGAACTATTAATCAGCAGTTCATATATGACATTGTGTACAAAAAGTACACATTCTATACTTTCATGAGTAGTCTATGTATCCTAGGAACAGAATCATTTAGGGGTGATTGTTAAAAATCAGTGCAGATTACTTGGCCCCATTCTAATCTTTCTGCTCAGAATCCCTGGGGCTAGAAGCCAGGAATTTTCATTTTTAATAAGCTCCATGGTTGTTTCTTCAAGATACTAAAGTATGAGAGCCATTCATCTGAAAGCTTACATGAAATAAGTTTAAAACTCTACTTTGGTGGTAGCAAGCTGTCAACTGGGTTTCCACACTGAATTTGTTATACTGAGGTATTCCACAAGATAAGAATCAGCATTTTTTTTTTTTTTTGCAGAGTAAGATGACTCCTATTTGCTGAAGTAAATAATAGCAAAATTAAGAATGAGCTATAAATTGTACTAAATGCTGATAACTTGAAATCACCAAAATGGAATAAATTACTGACTATTGCACTTTAAATGGACATTAAGAGTGTTCCAAATTACCAAATGTTTTGCCATTTTGATAAATTGGTTTTAATTTTTTATCAGACTATATTTAAGTACCCTCCTGTAGCATGTGCCAGAGAGTTCCATTAGTCATTCTCAATTGCATTTATTTTCTTTAATGTATAAACAAAAGATAGTTTGGAAAACCTGAAGCCCTACTCCATTGCACTACTGGGAATAGTGCTCCCTGGGTTTGGGACTGTGTTCACACTATGAATATTAGTAGAAACTCTGAAAGTGCAAGGGATGCATAAGTTGGAGTGCCAGTATTCTTTGATTTGATTTTGCAAATATTATTCATGACTACAAAGAGAAAAATCAAAACTGCACCTGGTTAAAATGAAACAATTTGATGAGGAATGAGAAGAATTTTGCTCCACTTTATGCATAAAAAATGGGGAAGGGATGTAGAATAAAGGCATTCACATCCTGAGAGTCTAAAAGAGCATAATTAACTCCCTGGCACTGAGATAGACTCTGCCTGCATGTGGTTCATTGCCAGTAATGGACATGCCTGGAACCTCTGGCCAAGAAGAATTACAGGCATTTGCTGTTACTTTAAAATATTCATGTTTCAACTACAACACCACATATTTTCAATTGACAGATATGGAAAAAAAAAATTTCCCCCTCCCTTTCCTGGCAGAAGAACCCAACACAATTAACTCTTTCATTTAACAAAAATGATAGTTTTATTACAAATATGGATTTAGGGCACTCAGTATTTTGAAATCAAGCAATCTCATTTGTTTATTGTTTTTTAGAATAAGTCCCAAATTTGGAGAATGTATTTACCACAACCACTTAGATATGGGTGATGCAGTTTTCAAGGCTTCATGTGGATTACTTGCCCTGATGTACATAGTGACCACCTATAACACTTATACACAACACTACATTATCTGCATTTAAAGAGGAAATAGAATATTCTAGTGGCCTATATAGTACTACACATTAATCTATTTGCGCAAACTGAGAAGGAAATTTTTACTTTAAAAATTATTCCAAGACTTTAGCTCCAAACTAATGTTTATTTTAACTAAATGTAACCCTTTATTCTTTATAAGAACTTTATACCTTTTTTAAAGGGAGCATGTCCCTACTTCAAACATTCAAAATGACAGAAGTCGTCTAAGTGTGTACATCTTTATTTCATTACTTACAAACAACTGGGGTAAACTAACCTTGAAATGCAGCAGAATAATATAAAATTTTTATTGACAAGATTTCCATAATGACTAGGCCAGGGTTTCTCCTATGGAAGATTCCCAAGTATTAGGAATCAAGAACATTTTTTTTTTCAGGAGGGGGCAGAGGGAATATGTTTTATGCAAAGTTTCAATAGCTTTCTTTTAAAAAAAAAACAACATTTTGTCAGTTAAAAGCACATGACTCCTTGTTTGTTTTATAATTCAAAGCTTCCATACCAGTTAGCTTGGGCTACCATAACAAATTACATAGATGAGATAATTTAATCACAGAAACTTAATTTCTCACAATTCTAGAAGCTATAGGTACAAGCTCAGGGTACCAGCTGATTTGGTTTCTGTGAGAGCTTTTCTCACTACTTGCCAATGACTTATATCCTCATATAGTCTTATCTTTATTCATTTGAGTGTGTGTGTGAAGGGATGGGGGATTGGGGGAATGGAGGGAAGGAGAGAGAAAAAGAGGGAGAAAGAGAGAGAGAGAGAGAGAGAGAGAGAGAGAGAGAGAGAGAGAGAGAGAGAGAGAGAGAGAGAGAGTTTCTCTGATGTAAGTAAAGGGAGAGAGAGCTCTCTCTGAAGTCTTTTCTTGTAAGGAAACTAATCTTATTTGATGAGGACCACCCTTCTGAACTCATTTAGCTTTAATTACTTCTTAGAGGCCCCATCCCCAAATATACCCACACTGGAAGTTTGGGTTTCAGCATGTGTTTGTGGAGAGACACAGACATTCAGTCCAAACAGCTGGGTTTTTTTAATATATATGTATATGTATATATATGTATATATGTATGTATATATATGTGTGTGTGTGTGTGTATTTTATTTATTTACTTTTGTTATTCATATCTTTTACATATTGTGTGTTCCCCATAGGTTACTCACCACCTGTTCACCCGTGGAGCCATCACCATAGTCCACCGTGCTCCCCTCTTCTCACCTCTTGACCCTCCTCTCCCCCGCTGCTGAATGTCGCATTCTTATTTGGTTCCCCTATATTCCTGTTATAAGTGAACCCATTTTGACACTTTTCTCTTTCTTTCTGGCTTATTTCATTGATCATGATCCCTTCTAGTTCCATCCATGTTGCTGCGAATTGCATGTGCCAAACAGCTGTTTTTATAGAATGTGATTTAGATTTTAATAGTCATTGTTTCCCAAAATGAAGATTCTCACACAAGTGTTCATCTAATAAGAGCTTTGTATATTACTTAAATTGGATAACAGTTGGATTATTGTATTGATTCATTCAAGGTATGAATAGCAGTTAAGATTTTAAGTTCTTAGAGTCTGCTTACTAGGTTTTGAATGCTAACTCTGATTCCATGTGTTGATAACAATTTGCTTAATTATCTTGATTTTTTCTCACATATAAATTAAGAATATAAATTTATATTAATAGATAAAGAAATAGAGATAGCTCATATTAAGATTACCATAAAGTTTACATGGAATAATCCTTAAAAGGGTTTAGCAAAATGTCCTACTTATAATAATGTTAACACTTGTCCTAAAACCAAAGCATGAGATTAGCAAGCACGGTCACCGCAATTGGTCAATTTTTAATTTTTACTCTTTCTGTACTCCAATGTTCGTGAGCATCACTTTTTAAAAGTATTTTTTTTTATTTTCTTATTAAGATATTATGGTAAATTTCCTCAACAATTTTTTCTCTGGCAAGTCTTCCCATCACTGCTTGGTTCACTGAACTAACTGCTTTTATGAACTAGCAAAATGCTGATACCAAAACCAGACAAAGACAGAACAATAAAGGAAAACAACTGATTAATGTCTCTGACAAATGTCGATCAACAAAGTACTAGCAAACCAAATTGAACAATGTATTAAGTTGATCATATACCACAAGCAAGTAGGATTTATTCCAGTGTTGCAAGGATGATTCAGCCTACACAAACCCATCAATATGATCCATAAAATCAACAAAATGAAAGCTGAAAATCATATAACCCCCTTAACAGTTGTAGAAAAAGTATGTGGTAAATTGCAGCAAACATTTATGATAAAAATTTTTAATTAAAATTGTTACGGAAGGAACATACCTAAAGATAATAAATGTCATATATGATAAACCTATTACTAATATCATACTCAATGGAGAAAAACTGAAGTCTTCTCCTCTAACATTAAAGAATAAGACAAGGATTTCCACCATTATCAATTATTATATAACATATATTAGAAATCCTGGCTATGAGGTAAAAGAAGAAAATAAAAGATACTAGTTTGGCACAGAAGAAGCAAATCTGTTACTATTGATAGATGACACGATATTATATATAGAAAATACCAAGACTACCAAAAAATGATTAGAAATAACAAACAAATACAAGTAAACTTGCAGGCAATAAAATCAATAACAAAAAAATTGTATTTTACATGCAAACAATGAACTAGCAGAAAAAGAAATGATGATAACAATACCATTAATGATCACAGCAAAGAAATTTAAATGTGCAATGAAAACTACACCACACTGTTGGAAGAAATTGATGGAAGCAAAAAGAAATGGATAGTCTGTGCTCACAGATCAGAAGAAACTTGTCAAAATAGTGACTTAACCTGAAGTAGCCATATAAATTCAACACAATCCCTGTTAGTAGCCCAATGACATTCTTAACAGATATAGAGAAAAAAAATCCTAAAATTTGTATGAAAATACAAGAGATTTCTAACAGCCATAATAATACTGAAGGGGGGGTGTGCAAATATAGGGGTTATATGCTCCCAGACTTCAAACTATACCACAAATTTGCAATCAAAACATGATATTGGGTGGGGGTGGGGAAAACAAGTACACAGATAAATGGAATAGAATTGAGCGCCAACCAAATTATGAAAAAGGAACTAAGAAAATTTGACAAGGAAAGGAAATTCTTTTCAGTAAATGGTGTTGGGAAAATTGTATACCCAGATGCACAAGAATGAAATTAGACCACCACTATCTTATACAGTATACTAAAATCAATTTAAAAATGAATTAAAAAACCTGAATGTATAGCCTAAAACCATAAAATGCAAAGAAGAAAACATTGTAAGGTTTGTGTCATAAGCCTTAGCAATGTCATTGTGGATTTATCTCCAACAGCAAAAGAAGCAAACGAGAATATAAACAAATGGGAATTCATCAAACTAGAAAAGCTTTTGCAGAGCAAAAGAAACTGTTACTAAAACAAAAAAAGCTGTCTATTGAATGAGAAGATAATTTGTAAACCATGTATCAAACAAGAGTTAATATTCCAAACCTATAAACAACTTACAACTCAACAAAAAATTATTTAAAAATAGGCATATCATACTTTTAAAATACCTATAATCTTACACTTTTATTTGTACACAACTTTTCTTCCCTATGAACAACAATGACTCTTCACCTTGGGAAAGTCACCCTGATTATATTTGTAACATTGTGCTAGGGAATTTTCAAATTGCTTTTTAGGGTCCCAAACTTGTATTTGTGCAAGATTCTTTTGGGGACATTGGCCTTACAACTTTCCTGTCTTTGAAAACTTTCTCCTTGACCCCAGAAGACTGATCAAAGATAATTACTATAAGATTTGTTACATCCATTCTTCTATAGTTTTGGAGAACAAAAATGGATACCTGTGCCCTGGCCAATCAGAGTAACTTTGAAATTGGACAAAAGACATGTGACAGCGTTGAGGGCTCTGGACATGGGACTGTAACTTTTTTTTTTAAGATTTATTTTATTTTTTCATACAAGCTGGGGTGCAGGCCAGAATGTGAGGTGGTGAGAGGGCTCACCAGAGACAGAATGGAGAGCAGAACAAGCAGATCGACAGAAATACACTGCGGAGGGGAGCAGCGGGTGAGGCAGGAGAGGTCTGCCGAGCCATGTGGGATTCTCCCAGGCCGGGTATCAAACTCGTGCCTCAGCTGCCGACAGCTCCACAGTGCTGCACTAACCCATTGCGCCACCAGGGAGGCCCTGGGACTGTAACTCTTAAGCTAGTCTACTAATTCCCAATTTATACAGAGATAAAAATAGAAGCACTTCCTTTAGAATTTCTTTTCCAATTTTATTGCAATATAATTGACACAGAGCATGTAAGTTTAAGGTGTAGAGTAGATCTTGATAACTTTCTACTTTCCACTTTCTATATGACCCTCATTCTGTTTCAGCTGGGCTGAATCCAATGTTAATATGCCTTTATATACCACAAGTGTCAGATGACATCATAATTAGCACAGTCATTTCATTGTTGTACTATAAACATGCTTATTAAGCAAGAGAGATTAATCCATTCAGGTAAAGCCAGGTACAGATTAGACTCCCAAGCCATTTTTGTCCTTCCAGGACCTATTAGTATTAGTAAATCATCACTTCTTAAGTAACCTCAACTCCTTTTAGACCAGTTCCTTGAGCTATAAAAACAACTCCCTAGAGAAAATAAATGTACCAGAGTAAGGCTGAAGGCCAAGATCCATTATGATTGCTGAATGCAGAGCTAGTCTAAGCTTCCCTGTTGTTGGTTTTTGGTTTTGTTTTGTTTTGTTTTTCACTTTTTGTACCAAATAAGGTCATAGAATTTGAGTGGATTTTATAGACTTCCTTCTTGTTTTATATACATCATTATCTTCTGTTCTCTTATACATAGTATAAGTCTTTACTCCTCTGACTAGTATAGAATCTCACCTCCCTTTTCTATGAACAGAAATTGCTTGTGCTATTGTTACAGGAACTCAGCTGCCTCAGCAGTGGGAGCTGGCAGCAGTGGTGGTCTTTCACCCTGCTACTCCACGCAAATCTGTTGTGGCAGTTGACCTTTTATGTAACAGTGTATTTCCTGGATCATGGAATGGACCAATCAGGTACGAATTCTGAAGTGATTGGTGCTAAATGGTCCAATCAGACTTTTGTTACCAGGACCCAGCCTCTCACCACAAGTCAGTTGTGGCAGTTGTTCCTCAGAGAACTTTTATGTAAAGCACACTTCCTGGATTATGAAATGGACCAATCGGGTAGTATGGGCTGATTGGTAAATGGTTCAGTCAGACACAGGATTGAAAAATGGTCCAATCAGACTGTGGGTGGAGCATCCTGAAAGAGAATATAAGCCAGGGTCAGAGGGGAGGTAAAGCTAGCTCTGGAGAGAGAGAGACCAATCCTAGAGAGAGGAAGTCCCTGAGGAGAGACGATACCAGCCCCAAGAAGATGACAACAATGATGAAGACACCAGCTTCCTGAAGAAGAAAGAAAATGGTTCCAGATTCTGAAGAAAGAAGGGGAAGACTCTGTTCTTGGCCTCCAGGGAAGAAAAGAAGCATACAGCAGCCACCCTCCAAGGAGGGAAAAGAAGTCGAAAGACTCTGTCAGAGACTGAGCCTCCAGTCCTATCTCTGATGCTGCCTTAAAGGAGCACCAAAGGCCCTAGGCCTGGTGTCTCAAAGAGTTGTTTGTTGGTATAACCCAACATCTCACATTGTTGGTAACACTGTGTGTCTCCGACATCACTCCTAATGGACCAGTGCTGACCATCACTACTGGCCAGTGCTGTCCAGTATTCCAGTGACCTGTTTGTTGGTATAACCCAACATTTCACAAAGAGCTGTTCACACTGGGTGTCTCTGACCCCACTCCCTAGGGACCAGTAGTGACCATCACTACTTGCCAGTGCAGTCCAGCACTCCTGGTGACCAGTGGCGACCATCGCTGATGCTATCTGGGTAAGATAGCCAGCCCCTTGTGAATACAGTAAGCTCTTTGTTTCCCGTTTTTAAAATAAACCCCATGGTTGTAGTTCCTGCAGCCTGAGGTTTCTTGCAATTGTGCATGCAGTTGAGAACCCATAGACAGTGACCTCTCTTCTTATCGGGCACTGTCATTTGTTAGGCTATAGCCCATAGGTCCATATTGTGTGGGGATTGTATTGCTATATCCTTGGTTTTGGTTTTTGGCCTTTGGGGGCTTTTTGGTGGCTCTCTTGCCTCAGAGCCTGGGCAGTTTTTCCCTATTTGCCCCTGTTTCAATATCTTTCTATTTACGCATAATTATTCAGTTGAATTTTTATTTCTCAGCTGAAGTAGCCTAGTCAGCAGTTGCCTAATACCTAGACTATCATCTAAAAGGCATTTGAATTTGCCAGTGAGTCATAGCTGATTAGCTAAATCTGCAGACAAAAAGGAGATATGGGAAACTGGTAGAGAAGAAATGAGAAGTGAGGTAGGGACAATGCAAATTTTATTTTGACATATTTAATTCCACATTCCTGTATTAGCACATCCTTCCTGGTAAGATATGCACTGGCCTAAATTCATGTATCACTTACTTTCTGTTTAAGCTGGCATGGCAAGATAAGCCTTGAACTGCCTGTTACCTCCTGTAAAGTACCTCTGCACTCTTCTTTCAGAGAACAGAATCACTCCTGGAAGCTCTTCTTATTCAGGATTCTACTTGGTTTCTATGAGATGAAACGAAGATCCTGATCTCTGCCGGCTTAGGCAGTGTGGAGATTCACACTTGATTAGACTTACTTTCCTGCCAGCTGCAGTGCAGTGTGGGTTCACAAGCTTACCTTCTAAGCAAGAAAATCTGTGTTGTTCATGCCATAGTGTAAAGAGTAATATGTAAAACTTAAGAATCTAAAGACATTGTGTTGGTATGGAATAGAGAGAGACCTTATGGGCAGAGGGAGTACGGAGCAGGAGGGTATGGAATATAGAGGAAGGAGGAGAGGAAAGTCTCCCAGGGCACTGACTATTGGGACATCAGAGATAAGGCACAAGACCGAGAAGGCAATGTGGATAGCTTAACTTTATCTCCTTTGCAAGTTAACTGAGGGCTGTGTTGGCAGGGCACGTATGTTCTTGCAAAAGAAGTAGATTACTAATTGCAGTATTGTCATCCTGTGCCAAGATAGTCCTGCTCTTTTGCTGGGAGGAGGAGGACATGTGAGTCCAGAAGAGCATGTATGTCTGAGTTAATCACCACCAAATTTGTAGCATCTGTGGGTGCTCTGATACTGACTGAATGAGATCCAGGTGTCCCTTTTACCTTTATCTTCCTTGTTGCTTTGATATGAGAACATAGTATAATAAGGGAAATGGTCTATGTCAGGGTTCCTTAAACTATAGTTAATTCCAGCTTAGCATCTGTTTTTGTAAGTAAAGTTTTATTGAAATGCAGCCTTGTTCACTTTTTTATGTATTGTCTATGGCTGCTTACATATTGATAGTTCTTAGGACAGGAAGACTGCTGTGGGTCTTAGTCCAGCAAAGGGAAAGCAGGGAAACCTGAAGTTTGCTTGTGTGCAAGTGGGGGAGGCATAGAAATCGAGATGAAAAATCACCTCTCTGTGATCTTACATAGCAACAGTTCAGGTTGGCCTGTTCTTCACAGACTCGGGCATCACATAGCTCTTTAAGGAGTAAGAGGGGGAAAAATCTACTAAAACACTAAAAATAAAAGAGCCCTTGCCAATATCTGAGTGATGGGTGTAGGCAAGTGATCTCTGATTAAATTAACTTGTCCTGAAAGAACAGTGGATTTGATTTGATTCCATGCTCCATCTTATATTGCAATGCAGACTTTGTTATCAATAGGCTCTGATAGGAAGGTGGAAAAATGAAATTTTGTAGCCTTCAGTTTCTCAAATCCAGATGGTGAGTGAAAGATCCAGAAAGAAATCTTAGCATTTTTTTTACCCTATACTATTCCTTTCTCCTTTTTTAAAGGTGCCAAAAATATTAAGTGTGTCTGTTTGAAAGTCACACTAACTTCAGTCATTTATGTGCACTGCTTGTCTGTTATGCCATTATTATCATGTAGCACAGTTACAATTATTAATACCATTAAAGAGGTACCCATTAACTTGCCAATGATTTTATTTCCACTTCCGTGGAAGAACTCGGGCAGTATGCAGAGTAAAAGTTGTTGTGTCATTCTTAAAGGCAAAGACCTCTATTAAAGTCCTGATTCTTTCACTTAATAAATGTGTGATCTTCATAAATTAACCTCTTTTAGTTCTAGTTTCCTCACCTATAAATGAGGATAATAATAACTTACCAATTTCACAGTTTGCTGCACATGTTAGGAAAGATGATATAAAACTTGATAAATATGAGGTTATTGATATTTTGCTATTGAAGCCCTAGTGGGCCATTCCTCCTAAGATAAAGAAAAAAATTTTTCTTATGAATTGTGAATTTTGGAATAGTCGCCTGCCTTCTCTGCTCATTCACCTTTGGGTGAAATCCCTCCCAAAGTGGGGATTGGCTATGGTGGGGAAAATTCCAAACTCACTTAATCTAAAGCCAGGCAACACTACAGAAAATACTAACTTGGTATAAAAAACAGTTGAATATGTGAAAGTTCATATTTTATACATGATTGTCAACCAATCTTTAGACAATTAATCAATGTCAACAGGTGTATGCTGATCTAAAGAGGGTAGTTGTTTAGATTTTTAGAGGGTAGATGATCAGTTGACTTTGAAATAAGGATATCCTAAAAACATGCCTTTTAAAACGTCTTTAGTGATTTATTTTATTTATCCTGGCAGCAATTTTTAGGTGCCAGGTGTTGTTGTTGTTTTAATGTAGGATCTGTAATGATTGTGAATAGCATTTTTATAAAATAGGACTTCTATAAATAACTTCTAATAACAAAAACCCAAGTCATTTATTTTCTTGTATGTATCAATTATACACACAATTGAGAGGGGCATTTAAAAAACCTGATATTGTAAAGGTCATACAAATTTCAAATTTAAACTAGTGAAAATGTATCTGATATTTCTAGAAGTAGTCGACCCTGTTAACTTCTACTTAAAGCCCAATTATTCAAGAATGTTATAGATGACTATGGGTCTTTGGGGAAAATTCAGCAAGACTTTAAGTGCCCATTAACTAAAACTAAATGATAGTGAAACACCTAGAAAAGAGCACGTGTTATCTATCCACGTGAGTATTAAATTAATTCACCTACTAGCTCAGCTAAGGTAAAATATTAACACAACATTTCCTATGGCATCAAAAAAGACTGAAGATTGAAAATATAAAAGCTGTAGGCTATACTATTTGTCAAAGAAAAGTATTTTACAATATTTACTAAATGTTAATCAAATACAAAGGATTATTTTTAAAGGTTTACATTATAGAGAAGTGTCCACTTTGTAACAGGATAAGCTGCTATTATATTACATGAGTCTTTAATGATAGTATTTGTAATAAACAAAAGGAAATTGTTAACACAAAGGAAAAAAGACAATTAAATACAATCCAATCAATTTAACATATACATGTGTTTGTGTGTGTATTTTACATACAAATTTCAAAAACTAATCTTGATGCTGTAGGCAGATAGCTAAATGAATACACATTTATTTTTCTCCCAACGAGCAGCCTCATAATTTCTTAAAATACAGTTGAGAAGCAGGGGGTGGGGAGGAGATTATGTAAGAAATCTTACAGCAAGAGGATGTAAAAATAATTGCTAACATTTACTGGGTCCTCAACCTAAAATGGGCACTGAACCAAGGGCTTATTTAACTTTATAGAAATTCATGAGGATGGTCTATTATTTTTCCACTTTACAGATGAGGAAACTGATAAGAGAGATCAACTATCTATCACATGGTCAGACATATAAAAATTACAGAACCAGAGCCTCCCTGGTGGTGCAAAGGGTTAAGCGCAGCACTGTGGAGCTGTCAGCTGCGGCCATTCCCACATGGCACAGCAGACCTCTCCTGACTCACCCGCTGCTCCCCTCAGCAATGTATTTTGGTCTGACTGCCTGTTCTGCTCCCCACTCTGTCTCTGGTGAACTTTCTCACCACCCCACACATCTGGCCTGCACCCCAGCTTGTATGCATAAATAAATAAATCTTTAAAAAAAATTACAGAACCAGGATTCAAGTTCAGCTCTGTCAATATCACCCTTATGACGCTTTATAAATTTTGTGGAGTGGTTAAGACTGTAGACTCTGCATGATTTTGAACTGTGGTTTTTTCTATTCCCCAAGCCTGGTGACTTGGGGCAAATGTTTTAAGCTCTCATAATAGTAATAGGTTTCAGATGTTAGAGGTGAGGTTGGCTAGCAGACGCAAGTGTTCACAAGTGGATCAGACTTGATCCACTGGAAACAGGACTTGAGTATGCTGGAGAGATACCGGCGGGAGTCAAAACTGGGTTCATCAGCACCATAAAAACTAACACCATAGAAATCAGGGAGAAAGTATATTGTGATGGGTCTGAATGCAAAGGAATGGCATCGTGATTCATCCTGTGGACAGCTGGGAGTAGTACAAATTAAAAATAACAACTTGAATTAATACAGTCTATATTATTTCCCTGTGGTTAGGACTGAAAAAATATTACCCTCAAACTTTCTGGATCTGCATCTTAATGGGATTTGTCTGAAGTACTCCAACACAAGGTAAATATTGCTGCTTTTAGTGTATATTGCTCTAGAGTATTAATACAACTTTGAAGCTAATTCAAGTCTGATATGAAAGTATCTAGCAAAAAAAAGTTAATATTTCAAAAACAAAGTATGCACACGCTTTCTTCATATAATACAATCTTTTTAATACCCAGCAAATGAGGTGGGAGTAAAATATCAAAAGATGTAAATGGACAGTCTTACTGGGTTACTTGTTATTCTAAAGAACTTATTACTTTCTAGTCAGCTAATTTGATTAATAGTCAGCAGACATATGAACACAATCTTTGGCAGGCAGCAGAATATCCCAAGAAATATATTTTCCATGTTATCCTATATATAGCAGTTAAGTAAATACATTTTACCTCTCTCAGGAGACCAGCTTTTGAAAACTAGCTCAATGTATTTAGGTTGTGAGAAAATAAACTGTCTATATTCTCATGGCTTTCACATCATTCTTCTTTCAGAGGTCTTCTCTCTCTCTCCTTTTTTCCTATTGCAAAATGATGGTTACCTCCCTGGATTCTATAGTGTATACACAATCTAAAATAAGATATGTGATTAAAACTCCAAAAGCCAGCTAAGAAATTTTTTTCAGTTCTTTTCTTTTTTTAATATATATATATATATATTTATACACATAAACATATTTATATATATATTTATACACACAAACACACACATTTTTTATATTATTGTTCACTTTTGTGCGATGCATGCTTGTATGTCAGCTAAGATTTTAAGGAAAAAATGATTACTACTAAAATCTGTTCTTTCAAATGTGCAAAGTAATAGGTACTGTTGATTAAATTCATTTCTCAAAACTAAATCTTATTTTAAAGTGTTTTGATTGCTTTTGTTTCATTTAATGTCATTCAGTAAAGTTTAGGATACTGTACTATCCTCAAAACCATGAGTCAAGGAAAATATCACAGATTTTACAAATTGACAATGTAAACCTGAGGACATTTTATAATTTTCACTCTTAAGACAGCAATAGAAAGGTAAGAATCTCCCTCTCGGGGCTCCTGGTGCCGCAATGAGTTAAGCGCAGTGCTGTGGCGCTGTCTGCAGCTGTGACGCAAGTTGGATGCCCAGCCGGGGAGATTCCCACATGACCCTGCAGACCTCTCCTGCCTCGCCCGCTGCTCCCCTCAGCAGTGTGTGTCTGTCGATCTCCCGGTTCTGCTCCCAACTCTGTCTCTGGTGAACCCTCTCACCACCCCATGCCTCTGGCCTGTACCCCAGCTTGTATGCATAAATAAATAAATCTTACAAAAAAAAGAATCTCACCTCTCCTTTTTGTTCTATTTCCCTCTGAAATCCTACTAAAATTTTTAGGGCAAAACACCCAAGTGCTGAATTAAAAGAAATATCCCACATTATACTTATTATTGGAAGAAAGATTGGGACTTCCACAATCAAGCAGTTTGAGAAAGGTTTCTTCTGAGCAAAACAAAGCATTTAGTAAATTTAGATACATTTAGGAGTCTCCAAGATGACGTAATATTTATAGTGATGTTTAGCTTGTTTTACCACTGGATCCCTTTTCACAGACCGGTGCTTCACAGACTAGTGGTAAGACCAGTGTTTCAAGCACTGCACTTGAGAAAGTGACAACCTGGCGCTGTAGAGGATACATCCAGTAGGAGAGGCAGATGTGAGGCAGAACTGGTTTCCCGAATTCATATTCTTTCTTTCTTTTTTTTTTTTAAAGATTTATTTATATATACAAGCTGGGGTACAGTCCAGAGGTGTGGGGTGGCAAAAGAGCCCACCAGGGACATAGTGGGGAGCAGAATAGGCAGATCAGAAATACACTGCTGAGGGGAGCAGCGGGCGAGGCAGGAGAGGTCTGCCGCACCATGTGGGACTCTCCCTGGCTGGGCATCGAACCCGAATCGGGCGCTGCCAACAGCTCCACAGCGCAGCGCTCAACCGCTGCGCCACCAGGGAGACCCCTCATATTCTTTCTTAATGTGTACCATGTGACCCAAGGAACAACTTCCTACCAAAATATGGATCCTTCTGCTTCTGGTTTTTGAAACAAAGCCCCAGGCTCTCTGTCTACCTCAGGTCTCGATCTGACCCACCCCTCGCTGGAGGGTGCTGTGAACAACCAGCTTCAGAGACTGTGGCCAGTTCTTGCAGAAGGGACAGGGCAGTTAATCCAGTTAATCGGGAATGTTCATTTACTCATTGACCCAGAACCTGTCTCTTGGGTGATTCTTTGAGCCTCTCAGCTGAGGAAAGGATGCTGAACTTCCATGCTAGATACTCTGTCAGCATTTTACTTGGGATTTAGTTTTATTAGAAGAGAAGCAACTGATACATCCACAATCTGTGTTTTAAGGGGCAAGGAGGAACAAAAAACTCTTACATTTCAGGTACTTAGGAATGAAAAAGGCAATGAGTCATAAACTCTTCCATGTTGCTACACTTTACTAACTAGGTTGCTTCACCAATTTCGCTTTAATTTTCCAAATATTGAAATGAAAAAATACCATTTATTTCTTCATCTCATGCTGTGAGGATTTAATGAGGTAATAATATCTGTTACAATTTAAACTTCTTCCTACAAGTTTATATCTTCAGGCAAGTAACTTAACCTCTCTGAGCCTCAGTTTCCTGCAACATGGTGACAATAATGCTTCCCCAAGCTAATTTATTAAGTGGTGGTGAGGATCTAATGAAGACAAATATCCTCTCTATATAATTTTACATCTTTAAGGGGTTTTTTTAAGCAAAATACATTTTTTAAAAGGGAAAAGAAAATTCCCCTTTTACAGTATTTATGGGAATAATTCAAGTCATTTTTGCTGACCTTTTGTAGAGTTTGGCTCTGTGTCACTTTCAAATGGGCAATAAAGTTGTAAGATAAATTTTAATAGGCATTTTTGGGTATAATATGAACCTCCATCTACTGTCCAAACCAAATATATGTATCTATTAAAACCTAATTGTTTTTTTAAGATCTCATTTCTTGATTCTTTTCATTTTCTGTTTATTGAAAGCATTCATTTAAAGATGTTACAACCATGTGGGATGGGATCTCTATACCTTCATGCTTGGATCACGATGTCCCACAGGTTGTGGAAGCCAAGAAAAATGCCTGTCTCTCCGGCAGTCTGTAATGTTCTTGGCTCTCCTTGCTTCATATTCGTTCATTTCTGCAAGTAGCTGGTTCGTGTTCATTTTTGGGTCACTCTTGTGACACTTTGCTGGAGGGACATCTCGAGACTTGCTCCCCACAAACCCTCTTCCATTCCTCTTGTTTTTCCCTGAGATGTGACTAGCTTACCACTCTGGCTCTGACATAGGCTTGGTTGCCTGTCAGTAGCCAGGCATTAACCCACTGACTCAAAGACCCTTAGCAGACTTGACTCTGGAGATGGTAGAAGATGAGGGAGAGACCTCATGGGCCACAGACTTCAAGTGAAGAGAGGAGTATTAATTTCTACAGCTGCTGTAGAAACTTAATGACTTACAACAACATGCATTGACGATATTGTGATCTTGAGGTAAAAAGGCCCTAGTCTGTGTTCTGGCACTAAAATCAAGGGATTAGTAGAACTGCATCCCATATGTAAGTTCTAGGGGAGTCTTTGCTACCTGAGAGCCTCAATTTAATTTACACTAACAATGCCATTTCTGGTAACATATTCAAAAGTTTTAGGGATTAGGATATGGACATCTTGTGGGAAGGGACACATTAGTCTGCCTACCACAAAGGAAAAGAAGCAAAATTGGAGAAAGAGAAGTTGGGACCTTGGGAAGCAACCAGCCACAGAAGAGATAGCAGAACTGACACCACTGGACGAGCCCTTCTCCTGGGGGCTTAACTGCTCCTCTCCCAGCCCTACCAAGCCTATACCCTGCAGTTTCATCCTCTTTTCGCCATTGAAAGAAAACTGTTTTTGAAGTTCATATCAAAGATAATGAGCTAATCTAGGTTAATGTGCTCTTCAGGCAGAGATGCATTATCACTGAGACTTTCTATAAAATAGGATGCCCCAATTTTATTGACCTCCCCACTTAGGAAGTTAACTGTTGAGAATGTGTGGCCACACAGAAAAAGATGGAGACCCCACCAGGAAGATGTTTTGCTGAGAGATCCTCTCAAATCACTCCAGGCAAGGAGTTATCTTAATCAACTTCCTCTTATGTAGTCCTGACTCTGGAGACAGAATTGTTCTTTCTACTGAGCAGAAAGATACTCCTAAGCTTTTTCTGACTACAGCTTCCTCATATATTCATGAGGAAAATTATTTCCCTTGGTGTCAACTAGTGATTTAAGAACCATCAAAAGCTTTAGGTACCCCATTAGAATCAGAACTTAGAAAATTAAGCTTTCCCCATCAAGCAATTTCTCACATACACTAAATGATTTAGATATAGAGATGTACTTATACTTCTTTAAAAGCTAGGGTTCTGACACTACCTCTGGTCATGCTACTTCCTGTCACTGCATGTTTTCACTTAGTTTACTTTTGCCCCACCTCCCCTTTCTTTTAGGCTCATAGGCATCATTGTCTCAGGAAAATTTTCTTAAGATTATTCCCTATTCTGTGTCCTTGGATTAAGTTCAATGTTCATTATATCTTAGTACCTATAACGTTACTATTTGCATGTAAGACTTTCTCTAGATTGTGAAGTCCCAAAGGCACATCATGGACTCTAATCATCTTGGGATCCACATAGGTGTTGCCTTAATTGGTGTTCCCAAAATGGCTTAATAACAAACAAAAGAGCCCTCCCAGAACTATAAAATGGCCACAGTAGAAAGATAAAGATAAGGCAATACTCACAATAGTACTGGGAACCTGGATAGCACACCAAAGATAGTACAGAGAATTTAAAAAATGATAGGAGAAGAGTCACAGATATGGAAGATAGGCACAACCCATTTGCCATTGCCTTGAAATGTTTTAATGAGACATTATGTGCACTATACTTCTTGCTATCTCCCCCATCCAAGCTCCCACCAAGTGCCTAGCACACAGAAGAACTTAATATATGTCTAGTGATTGATTGCCTAGTTCCGGTTCAACAAAAGACAGCCTAAATTAAGAATTATACAAATAAATTCCAAAATTGCATTATTCTAAGGTCACATAAACAGAATGACATTTAGCTAGAGAGTAAACACAACTGTCCTTCCTACAATGCAAAGACTCCTGTAGTAGCGGGTGAAGATCAATAATAAAGGCTTAAAAGAAATGAAAATTTTCCTCAAGCTTAGGAAAAGGATGAATCCATTCTTGGAACAACCACATGAATGATACTATATGAGTATCACCCAGTGAGGTAAATGTGAATGGATTTTGGGAAGGGAAGTTTATTTAATATCTCTTTTTTCTATAGCCCTGTATTAACAAAGGGAACAGGAAATGTGTGTGTGTGT
The DNA here is from genome assembly GCA_004024925.1 of Scalopus aquaticus. NCBI lineage: Eukaryota > Metazoa > Chordata > Mammalia > Eulipotyphla > Talpidae > Scalopus > Scalopus aquaticus. Next base: position 107,464 of record PVIJ01000265.1, read on the forward strand.
GTGTGTGTGTGTGTGTGTGTGTATAGAGAGAGAGAGTAAAAGTCATGCAAATATATACTTGAGGTTTTTCTGACCTTGAAAATAGAGAGAAATACACCAAATTTGCCTGCTGAATCTAGTAGACCATTGAAATACAGGACCATAGAAAGAAGAGATATTAAACACCCCTTCCCAAAATCCATTCACATTTCCCTCACTGGGTGATACTCATGTAGTATCGTTCATGTGGCTGTTCCAAGGACGAATTCACCCTTTAACTAACGGATAGTTCAATGACAGCAATATTTAGGAATTTTCTCACATGGATGGCACAAAGCAGCATGTAACTCCTGTTGTTTTGATGGCTCTCTTACAAATGAAGGCAAAGCCAGCCTAAGAATGAAATCAACATGAAGGAGGCAGAACTAAGATAAACAAAAAAAAAAAAAAAAAAATTCAGTGAAACTCCATTTGAACTACATCTGAAGCCTTCTCTATCTCAGTACTTCTCAATAATCTCCATTTATCTCTTACCAGTCTGAGTTAGGTTTCTATTGCTTGTTATAAAAAATAAAGAGTATCTATGTTCTTCCTCATAATCTTCTAGTTGACCTATTATACAGAACTGTGTAGAGAATATTTTGAAGGGCCTAAACCACGGGAAATATTAAAATCATGTGTCCATAAGAAGAAATAAAACATATGGAAGGGTAGTAATATTGGCAGAGAACACCAGATATGAATATAGTTAAAATGCAAGAGGGATTATAACAAGAAAATCCACATGAAATCTACAGGGGGGGGGAACACTCCTCTGCAAGAATAGTCTGAGAATTAAAAGTGATCTGTTGTGGTTGTTGATGCAGAATTCAAAATGCAACTGCTTACTCACTGCAGGGAACAAGAGCATGAAAGGATGGGTAAAGTTGAATTGTTTCTCTGTATCACTCAATCAGTAATCATCCCTGACTGGATAAATGTAGAATTTTCACTAAGGAACTTCTTTTCATTGAAAGCAAATATGATTCACTAACATAATATAAAAAAAGAAACAACAGGTGGTGAATACAACTCAAGACATTAAATTTCCATGAGTCACTGAAGCCAGATGGCATGCATTTGAGAATTCGGAAGAAATTTAAGATCAAAGCATTTTAGATACTAACAATATGGGCAATTTATCATATAAAACAATTATCAGAGTTAGGAATATTGCCAACTATATTATATGACACTATTAGAAGAAGCAAAAGTTGTCCAGTCAATTCAATTAAAGGCAATAAAAACTAACAAATTTATTGTACACCATCAAGTGCAAAGCACTATTCTAGGCACTGGGCGTTGAAAGTGTTTAAGACAAGTTCATGTCCTTCATAATCTCACAATTCGGAAGATTTCTACATTGTCAGTAGCACTCAAATATACATAACGACAGCCATAATGATTTTATGAAAAAAAGCAATATTTGAAGAATTTTCATATATATATATATACATATATATATATTACATTTGGAGGTGATTGGCTCAGATATCACAAGCAGATACATGAAGTTTATCTATTATAACTAGGTTAAAAGAGGAAACTTTAGTATTTTAAAGTTTGGGGAAGACCTGTATTAATATGCCCTAAATTGATCTCCTAGAGATGAATTCCAGAATATTCTAGAACTATCTCCAAAAGGACATTGCCTCTGTCATGATCAGAAGATTGGAGAAGCAGTGGGCTTCTAGCTCAGAACCACTATGCTACCTCTGATACAACCTCTGCCAGAAAAATAAATGCCCCAACATGGACTTTCAGCACTATGAAGCTAAAGACTATACATTGGAAAGGCTACTACTGCTATCACAGAAGAAATAAGCACCCAGCAGAAACAACTGAAGTAACAGAAGCATGGATTCTACCTCTGATTCCACCTTCCCAACCTCAGGGATGTACAAGAGATGGATAGCTGCAAGAGAGTCTGGCAAATGTAGGATTTTAGCAGTTCTACATTATAGTAGAGTATAGAGCATAGGAGAGAAAAATAGTGTAAAATGCAGAACAGTAGGATATAGAATAGTATAGGATGTAAGATAGTATAGGATATAAGAATGTGTAGAATATAGATACTGAAGAGCAGTTAGATGGAGTTTTGGGGAGCCAATACATAGTTTCTGCCACAAAAATCTAGATTATCTTCTTTCTTTCTTATAACCTAGTATTACTTTATCTGTTCCCACAAATCACTCCACAACAGTGACTCTCTGCCTGTCTTATTTATTTCCTCACCATCAACCCAACTGGCAAAGACAAAAGCCTTGAGTCAGCATCAGCTGCTCCTTCGTTTGCTGAAATCAAATGGTCAATAAATCTTATTCTTTTGATCTCAGATAGCACTTCTTCAGTTCAGATCATCATCACCTTTTAAATAGATTACTGTTAGGGAAACCAAATAGGAGAGAGACACTCAGCGGGGTGGGGGGCGCGGGGGGAGGGGAGGATAAGGGCACAAAATGGAATAGAAAAGAATAAGAATACAAGGGACCATGGAGATGGATCACGGGTGAATTGGTGGTGGGCTACCCAAGGGGAATACAAAATGTAAAAGACATAAATAACTATATATATATATACATATATACAGATATATATATATCTGTAGTATCTTGGTGTGCTGAACATGAATATAACCCTGAACATTTTTTATTAGCTCTCATTTTGAAGATATTTCACATAAATGATTTTATATGTTTCACTGTGTAAATTTATCCAGTAGGACTGCAACAACATCCTAAATCAGCCTAGAAGGATGTAATATTGCATCACATTGCATAATACCATCATGCACACATCATCCAGAGTTGATTGCATCATTTTCTGATGCAATGCAATACTACTGCCAGGCGGCTGCTGAAGTAAGCTGACATCAGCAGTGTACTATATAGAGCCCTGTCGGAAAGGTTGAACAATGAACATATTTCAGACTTTGTGCGAGGCAGTTGAAGCTACTGTTCCATAGAACTGTTATTATTTTATCCATTTAAGCACAATACAGAACAGTAATGCCTCGAAAGTGTGTTAATAACGTGGACAATTTCTGCTCTATTTGTGGGGAAGTGACATTTGCCAACCAGAAGAAAAGCATCACTTCTCAAGCGAAGAAGGCTTATCATCTTTGCTTTGGATACAAGGTTGGTGACCAAGAGGGGGGCCCGCATATATGCTGTGCTACATGTACAATGCAGCTTTCAGAGTGGTTAAATGGCAAAAGACCATCAATGCCGTTTGCAGTCCCCATGGTGTGGAGAGAGCCAAACAACCACGTGAAAGACTGTTACTTCTGCTTGGTTCCTACTCTTTCCAGTGGAATAATGAGGCAAAAGAATTTGAGAACAGTCTACCCCAACATTCCATCTGCATTGAGACCGGTTCCACATGGTGAGGGACTTCCTATTCCAGAACCTCCAGCAGAATATTCTCTTGATTCATCTGATGAGGACAAGGGTGAGCCAACCTGTTCTTCTCCTGTTCCATCAGCATGCAGTGATCCAGACTTTCACTGTGCTGCATCATTAACTCCACACAGACTAACACAGGAAGAACCCAATGACCTGGTTCATGATTTGGACTTATCGAAAAACAAGGCAGAATTGCTAGGCTCAAGACTCCAACAATGGAATCTTCTAGAAGAAGATGTCACAATTACTTTCTATCTAAAGCACCACCAACAGTTGGAGTCTTTCTTCAGAAAGGAAAGTACTTGGTATTCTGTTCTGATATTGAGGGCCTCATGAATGCCTTAGAAATCACTCATGACCCACAAGAATAGAGACTATTTCTAGACTCTTCGAAATTGAGTATTAAGGCTGTGCTTTTGCACAGTGGAAATCATCTTCCATCTATTCTATTCCTGAACAGTTTTACAAGAGACAAGTGAAGAAATCTAAGAAGTAGTCTATGACTTGATTTTTTACAGATAATAACTGTAGGCCTATTACCATTGGCATGCATTTCATGATGTGAACATCAATTTATTGCAGATTACAAAAAAACTAGATCGAAAATTAGAATTTGACTGTCATATTCGTGTTGAGCACATACAAATTGATAGGAAATGACTAATTTTATTTCAGTAACATGACTCTTGTAAAAATTTGTTGACCTGTGTTATTTATTGAATGACCTGATGAAGAAAATATGAAAGTACTTATAAAGAATTTTTTATATATAAGAATTTGAATACATCAAAACATATCAACCTACTATGGTCCAATGCAATTTCTCTCATCTGACTCCAAGAGAAAAATTAAAAGATGTTAGAGGAATAAGGATAGTGTTCTTTTTAAGATTTCCTCAGTTTTAAAAGATGTAAACTTGGCAGTGTGACTTGAAAGAGTCAAGATGATGAATTTTTTACAGGCAGCTTTGGCTCTGTACCCAGAGTGAGCCAGCAAAATCACAGAAGCCTATATGCCATTGTTATTGGATTATGTATGTTTAGATTATAGTAACTGGATGGCTCTAAGGAAAGTAATTGACTTTCATCTAAAATCCAAAAGAAAAAGAAAAATACAATCTCTTCAAATCCACAGGGAATTTATTAATTTAAAGAACAAGTAAGCTCAGTCTTGTCATAATTCAAAGAATTATGAGGAAATTATAACATGTAAATACAATGAAGAGGGCCATAGACTTACATCTGGTCCCATAAAGCAAAAGAACAATGGAGTCTGATTGAATGTTATTCTGATAGGCATTAGTTTTAGAGCATAATTTACTAAAGTGTATGCTAGGGAACACTAGCTAGGGAGTTTGTGATTAAAAGAGTTTGGAAAATGAGCATACTAAATTGTCTTCTGGGAATATCACAAAAGTGACTGGCATGCTAAGACTCTGAGATGTGCCACAAAATGTTTTAAATCCAATGATTCCAAACATACTCAGTTACTTTTATTTTCAGTTAAAAAACTGCTAGCATCCAGCAGGACTAGTATTCAATACTGATATAAGGAATGGGGAGGATAGTATGAAGTTAATGCTGGTAGTCCTGTGATAGAGATGATATGATTAGACCAGCTATTCCATTCTAATCATTTAATTCCCATAAGTACCATAAGTAAAAGGGATGGACAAGACAAGCCCCAACATGCTGAAAATGACAAACCCTCTCAGAAGTGGTTTCCCAGGAGGTTTGCCTGCATCCTAATCTCTGGGACTTGTGAATGTTATCTTATATGGGAAAAGAGTGACCATCACCTAAGATAGCAAAAGCTTTGACTGCATTAATAATAATTTTAAGGGAGAAGGTTATCCTGAATTTTAAATATAGTCACATATCTTTCCAAAACAGGTACACAAAGGAGAAGGTGCTATAAGGATGGAAGCAGAATGTAGAGTACCAGGGCAGGAAACAGAAGCTGAAGAGAAAAGTATTTTTCTCCAGAGCCCCTAGAGAGAATATGCCAACACTTTGATTCAGACTAGTGGCCACCTGAACTATGAGAGGATAAATTGCTATTGCCTTCAGCCATCAAGTTTGTGATAATTTGTTACAGCAGCCAGAGGAAATTAATACACCCCAGTTGAGTACTTCTCTGACCAAGGCACTAAGCAATGTTCCCTCAATGGCCACCATGTTCACAAATGTAAGGGATGAGCCTGGCACTTCCACTGCTGGCATCCCAATTTTGCTTAATAACTTGTTATAGTCCTCCTTGAACGTATTTATATATAATAGACTATATAATATCTTTAGGCAATGAGTCTCATAAATTTACTACCTACTGTGAATAGCATCTTAGTGTGTGGACTTTTTATGGCATGCAGAGTGTATTTTCATGATGAATCCATTTGTCCTTTTTTTCAACTTTTTATTTTTAAAGATTTATTTTTTATTTATATATACAAGTTGGGGTACAGGCCAGAGGCGTGGGGCGGCGAGAGGGTTCACCAGAGACAGAGCGGGTAGCAGAACAGGCAGATCAGAAATACACTGCTGAGGGGAGCAGCGGGCAAGGCAGGAGAGGTCTGCCGCGCCATGTGGGATTCTCCCCGGCTGGGCATCGAACTCACGTCGCCGCCGCCAACAGCTCCACAGCGCAGCGCTTAACCTCTGCGCCACTGGGGAGGCCCCTTTTTTTCAACTTTTGCTTAATGCTCCTATATTAGCTTAAATAAATGTGGGAGACAATGGACTCCACTAAATAGGACAAAGGTTAGAGAGGAGAGTTTGAAGCAGTTATACCATATTCACAAGAAACATCCACCTCCTTTTGAATTTGACGGCTGCTGTAGCTAGTGCCATGTTTTTTTAGAGGGCAGAGGTTTATGCAGGAGAGTCTCTCCAAGAAGGACCTGGGGGCAAATATTCACCTTGGGAGCATTTCAAGAGGAGATGACCCAGAGACAAAATCAAGCAGAGACACAGAAATTAAACTCATCACACGGATACACCTCTGCTTCCTGTATAACAGGAAGCATTTCCTTTTATACATTTATAGGAAAGTACCCATGACATTGGATCAACACTATATAAACCCTAGTTGATGGAAAGGTATTAAATATTAAGTTCATACCCGTATCTTATTGCTTGTTTTGACATTTGCAGTTCATCTGCCCCCAAAAGAATTCAATTTCTAAAAATTATTAAAAAAATAATTTACTATGAAGAATTAGAATTTGGACTCTACTTTTTTAGTACCAAGTAAATATTATAATGCAGAGTACATAGAATTTTGACTGCTCAGCATTAGTTGAAACTTATATTCTAGAACATTGCTTATCTAGGCTATTGTAAATAGTGCTGCAATAAACATAGAGGTGCAGGTTTCCTTTCAAATTAGTGTTTTTGTGTTCTTTGGGTAGATGTCTAGGAGTACAATTGTTCTATCATTTGGTAATTCCGTTTTTAATGTAAGAAAAAAAATGATTCTAGGGCATTTATTCTCAAACTTTAGTTTGCATGAGGATCACCCAGGTAATGTTAAAAGTGAAGGCTCTTGGGTACCCCATTTTTTCCTGACTCAATGGTTAAAGGGAAAATATGGCTGATGAAGAGACTGTCCGTGCTTAAAAACGTTGTTTTAACGTTGCTTTAGAATGTGTGTGTATGTGTGTGTGTGTGTGTGTGTGTGTGTGTGTGTGTGTGTGTGTTAAATTCTAGTAGAGTAGCCCTCAGCACCGTCTTTCCCTCCTGTACATGTCACAATTTGCATTGGAGGTGAGACAGGGGACAAAAGAATATATATATTCTCACACAGAGAGAAGAGCAATCCAAACACCTAGTGCCAATATTCAAAGTTACTAAAAGATTAGTTACTTGAAAACAATCGCATCATACATTCAAAAGACATCTCTTTGTAAATCTTTATACACTGAAATTGATGGACTCAAAAAGAATAAAAGTAATTGTTAACATTTAGTGAGGACTTCCTGTGTGTCAACACTGTTCCAGGTGCTTTATGCACAGTAATGTGTGTCTCACAAGAACCCCAAGAGCTCGATGTCATGTTTACTGCTTTTTTATAAATGAACAAACAGAGGTCAGAGTTTTCACCAAGCAAGTCCCCAAGGTCATACTACTAGTGGGCAGTAAATTAGGTTTCTGAATTCGAACAGCTAGACTATCTTTTAAGCATTTGCTTTTCATGCTTTCATATTTTAAGCCTTTGTATGTGATTTTGTCATTGATATAATTCCACATGATTGTTGGGGTTTTTTTCTTTATTATTTTAAGCCACATACTAGATGCAAGAACTTTGAGTTAGGACGAGAATTCCCTCTGATTTTACCCACCCAATTTGGATCATTAAATTAACTGTTTTTTGAGGCTGTAGAGTATAGGAAGACAACCATAACATTTTTACAGCAAGAACTCCAGGATGCTAAAGAGACTCACATCCAATGTGAGATAAGGGTGCACTGTGGAATATTGCAATTTTAACCTTTCCAGTTTCTTTCAATACAGAGACCTAAGCAGTCTCGTACAATCACAACAGCATGGATTTGAGAACCAACCGCATGGCTGTAATGTCTTTAAGAAAGGATATCACGCTTATCACAGATGTAAATACATACCCCATGAAGCTTCCTCCACAAAATTGCTGATCCGGCTCCCAGATTTTTTTTCTGATTTTCCTCTTACTTTTAAACTTAGATCATCTTCTTCCTGAAGACTTTCTTTTCACACTGATGAAGAAAGGATCTTACTTTAATGCTAATAAAAGCACCACCCCTCACCAAGGCAAAGCTGATAAGTGTTACTTATGATGTCTTCCTCTCTGGGCTCATTCCCTATCTTAAAGTCACTATTGAACTTCTCTCCCTTTTTGGTTCTTATCACAGCTGTTGTACAGATTTCACAAGCATCACACTCCTTGGACAATACTGAATACCCTTTTTTGGGGGGAATATGTACTCCACATGTTCAGAAGTCATTTTGTCAGAATAAAGAAACTACCTGTCTCCTGACATACCAGGTCTATACTAAGAAAAAACAGCAAGGAATTCATGGTCTCTAGTGGACAGATGGATTCTTTTCCATCTGGAGGAGCATCCGGGTGGGATCCAAACAACTGTGGTGGTGATGTCCCCGTCCTCAAAGCCTTTAGGATTTAACAGGAGGGAAAGTCATGAGGAGAGAATGTATTAAGAAGCCAACTAATTGTTAGAGAATAAATTCCAACCCCCTCACCCCTATTCTATGCCCTGTCGTGTAGGAGGCTCCCAACCTTTTAAGTCTCCTCCCTGACTAACCCGGACTCTGTCCCACCTGACCCTTTCTCAAGGGAGTCAAGCCCCTTCTGGCTCCTACACCATTGTATCTTTACCTCCTTCTGACACAGGGCAGCAAGGGACACTAAAACCAGCCAAGGACACTGCCCAAATAGTTTACCAGTCACTGTCTGAGTTCTTCACCCGTGCTCATAATTGCAAGACTACTCAGGCTCAGGGAACAGCAACGGTGGGATTTATTTAACAAACTGGGAAAAACAAAGAGTTACTGAGGCAATAAATGACCGTTTACCTCACCTGAAGCAGTGTCCAGTGTTTTCAAGTCCTAAACAAAAAGCAAGCAGCTAAGATGACGTGGAGTTCCTCTCCAGAATAGGACCCGTGCCCAAGATGGCATCTTCCTGCCTCTGCTGACCTGGAGCACGTGGCAGCTAGACTGTAGGGCAGGTTCCGTCCACAGCAGCAGCCACACAGCCCAACAAATGGCCACACTCACAGCTCAGCGAGGCTTCTGGCTCCGGGTCTCCGCCTTCTCTCCTCAGCTGTGATGGCAGCAAAACCAGAACAGTTTCAGTGCTCCGCTATTTGCAAAGCCTCCAAACTTTTCCTCTCTGAGTTTGGCTGCTGGAGCCCTCCACCTTCAGATGCCACAACAGCCTTCTGGAAGATTGGCGTTGTGGGGGTCCCCCGCAACGCCCTGACCCCCAAATTCTGAAGATCTGAAAACGCTAAGTCCGGAAGACTGAGAGCTGGGAATACTTCCCTGATCTCTTATATTTCTTATCCATAGCTAGCTCCAACACACAATGAAACCTTTTAGCATTTTCCCTGGGGCTATCTATCCTCACCAGCAACCCCCGCCCCCAGGGAGCACCACTTTTAACAGTTTATGGCTTCACCACCATTTACACTTCCACCTGGAGAGCCCCTGTACCTCCTTCCTTAGCCTAATGTGTACTTTTTCCTACTTCAGATCCAGCACTATCACTTCCACTAGTGAGTCTTGCTCATTTACCAGAAAGCTCATTCAACAAACTCTACCCTTTATCTCTTTCTTCCAATTTTACCCATGGAGACAGAGAGGGCCTATTCCCTTATTTCTCTAGCACTTAGCTATGGCATCTGATTCCTCTTAGGTGCTTCCTGTGGGTTAGCTGATGTGCTTGAGTAGCCAGGAACACAGTAATCATTAGGTGCTTATGTTTGCAGGCGAAGAGTACCCCAGAACTCCCAAACTGCCCACTATAAATAGGTCTGTCATCTGCAACACCAAGATAAAACATATCCAAGTGTGTAAGGCCTTCAATAGAAAGGAACTTTATATAATTAGTGCAATAGAGAGAAGAGAAAGAATATAGTTTAAAATACTCTCCCAGTGAAGCACCCAAATTCACCCATCCCCTCATGAGTAAATACCCAGTCAAACAAGGTTGTTCGAAGGCAGGGCCACTGAGGCCTGAAATCTTGTCACAAGTCTCAGGCAACTTCTGGTTGGGAACCACTGGAAAGGGACAGAAGGGGACAGGAGAATCTGGAAGGAAAAGAGCAAAATCAAAATATAAGTCTAGATAAAGTCTGCCATTTTTAGCCTCCCCACATATCTCTCATCCATGTCTCTTTCAAGTGTCTCCTTCCAAGTCCCTTAAATTTCTGGTTCTGGTCCAAGGCTGAGAAGCAAGCACAGCTTCTTCTTCACATGTCTCTCTCCATGTGCCCTCCAGCCTTCTCACCCAAGTCCTTTTTCACTTTCACTTACTACTAAGCTCCACCTTTTTCTTAGGTAGTGAAGGAAACCTAGAACCTCCCCTATCTGTGGCTATAACACTGTTACACTTTTGTCTGCCATTAGACAAATCTGAGGTCATATTCAGTCTAGGCTTTCACTATCCAGGACACCTTATGAAACTTGCTTAAGTTTTAGGTTTTTTTGTCTATAAAATATCAATTGCAGAGGGTTGTTGCTATGATAAAAAAAATTGTCATGAAGAAATGCAGTAAGACTTGAAAAATGGTAATTTAAATATTGTCATTATTTTTTAAAAATCTTAAATATAGTAGAGTAAAATTTCATTTATCCATGTTGAGGACACAGCAAATAGAAAATGGAGCATTAGATGAAGCTAAGCTTCCAGCACAGCAGAAGGTGAATTTTAAAATTTAAAGTTGTAGTGCAATTGGAAATTGTAGGAGAGAGAAAATAGGGGAAGAAGAAATAATGATATTAGGAACAGATAAATAACATTGACCTCTCTTGAAGGAGGTGACAAAATGATGCTGAGAGACAATGGTGGGAGATGCTGAACAATGGACAGAAGGATGGGATATAGATACCAGCGAAAGCTCTTGAGTCATGAAATAAAGTGAGTATGGAAGATTTTTCACACAGTTGTATATAGGATCTTTTGAAGCAAGAAGAGATTTGAAGTCAAAAGAGAACAAATAAGAAAGATTGCAGTAATCCAGGAACTCTATGTGGATACCAGAGAGCAATGCCTTACAAATGCTAATGAGTTAATGCTAAATGAGTTCACTTTGGCAATTTTTTTTTTTGGAGTGTTATTAACACTTGCTGAAGAAAAGCCACTTATTGACTGAAGTTGAAGCAACCAGAAAAAAACAGCTTTATTTGAGAATGCCTAGATGTGAGTTAATGGCCAATCCCAAAGGGGAGAAAAGTAAGCACTTTTCAAGTATTTGCTGATCAAGACTTTTGCATATCTAAGCTCCTGCACATCAAAGAGGACTTCCTGCTGGGTTTGCTTACCCCTTTAACAAAGTCCTTGAATTTAAGGACAGGAGAAGTTCTTGTAAGTGGAGAATTTTGAATAGTCAGAAGTTGCATTCAGACCAATATAATTGTTCTTTCTATTAGAAAATGACACACCTGGGAAGTTATTAATTGATTAAAACTACTGTCCATCTGGAATCCCAGTGAACTTCATCTGGTGACAGTAAAATTATCAGGGATCAGAATTCGAACTGAAGGGCCTTGTAACTACTACCTTGAAAGATTGGAATCCAAAGGTCAAATGTCCCTACACCGAGAGGTCAGGTCACTAAGGTCAAGATGCCAAAAACTAGGTCACAAGGGTCAAAATGCCCTGCCAATAAGACATCAACCAGGGTGAGGACTGGGAAGAAACCAATGTGTGAGGGTGTTTATAAGAGAAAGGTAAATAGAGTTATCTACGAGCAGCGTTAAAGAAATATGGGCCCTAGAATCTGGCAAAACTAAAGTGTTTGAAAACACTCTTTAAAATTTAAATGGTATAATAATTCAACATATATCAAAGCAATAAAAGGGTGCTTGTCTTCATCAAAGACCCAAGTTGTTAATTTTACTTTTTATTACATATAGTCATGACCTAGCCCACTAGTGCCATTTTTCTGTGTGTTGTGCGTAGAAGTGATAATTTTCTTTAGAAGTTGGATCTGAAAAGTGATGATGTTAAGAGTCAAGTGCCAAAAATTTCCTAACATTGTGTTCCATGTATTTGCAGAGACCAAAATGAGGCATTAATTGCCTTTAGGGATTATCTTTAAATACTTATAAATGCATTTAAAACAGTTTTGCCCGATTACTTTACTTTCAAAATTATTTTGATGGGAAAAGGTGAAGTATTTTAATATTTGGTATACTTCATTTTTAATTTTTATTTTGAAAGTGACAGTACCTATAGATTTGACAAAGACAGTAATTTAGAATCACTCATTAACAGTCAAATGGAAGTTTACAATAAAAACACGAGGCATATGCCTCATTTTCTTTTATGATACACTAGTCAGACAGCTATGATTACAAAAACATTACATTTTAGAGTGTAAAATTATTTAAAAATTCACAGGATATTTTCTTATTTATTAACTTTTACTGAGGTAACAATGTTTTATAACAATGTATATGACTTAAAGGAAAGGGTTTTCACTTCTACAGATGTGTGTTACTGATGCTGTTGGGGGGGGAAAAAGGACGTCTGCAACAAACTCCACAGGAAGGTTTATGGACCCCCACCTCAAACCAGAGAGATCCAAGACCCCTAGGGCTACGAATCCCAGAATTCCATCATCATCCAGAAGAGAGGATTACTGGAAACTGAGGGGTGGAGTTAAGCAGACGTGTTGGCTATATAACGAGGGCTTTTGACCTTGGGGGTCTCTTGCTTCTCGCCAGGCTACAGCGTGCCATTGGGGTTTCCAGCTCTTCGGATCTGGTAGGACGTATTTGGAGATTTATCTCTCTCCCTCACTTTCTCTTTTGTCCCTGAGTTATTCATTTTTTTATTTCCCTTCCTTTTGTAAATAAACCCTTTTATTAACCTTTTTGTGAGTGCCTGCAATTGTTCTTATTATAAGTCCTTTTTAAGCGCATGGGTGAGAACCCACAGTCAGGCATTCCATTGTATATCGGGGTTGCCCTGTAACAATGTCATTTTTCCGATGGATTTGAGAACAGAGCAGGGTCCTTAGGTTCACTCTGGGAAAGGTTTCACCAGAGCTCCCTTTGGCGACACGTGACAAATTTCTCCATGAGAGAGAGACTCAGTTATACTTTAAGAACAGATTTATTAAGACAAGGAAGTAAAGGACACTTGTACAGACACAAGGGAGTAGAAAGAGCTGCCCCACTGAGGGGCAGGTTTGCTAAGAGAGGCCTGCATGGTGCAGGTCACGGCCAGAGAGGCAGGCCGCTGCCCTGCAGAAGGACAGAGTTGGTAAAGGAGAGCACCTGCATAGGCACAGGTGGGCAGAGAAATGGCTGTCCCGATTTCTTGCACGGATGGCTCTGATAAAGCCTTCATTTAGTTGGGAGGGGCTCATCTTTGAAGATGGCTGTGTTCGCTGGCTAACTAGAATTAGAAAAGATGCCAGAGATTCTACAATGGGCTCAATCTCCATATCTTTGGCCCTAGAGACTACGTCTAGTGCCTACCTATGCTTTGTAATTTAGGAGCTGGAATTCAGGGATTGTGCTAATGGTTATGTTGATTTCTTCTACCCCTACTTTCTTGTGTGGGTCTAGGTCTAATCTTATTTTGCATTATATCTCCTCCATCATTACCAAACTCACCCCGACCACCAAAGCACCTATAGTCCTCCAACACATAGAATAATTTAAAGTATTATTCCATTTGATGTCCACTAGATATAGTATACAATATATAATCAAGTTAACTATGACATATTTTTGTTATTAAATGGCAGTTGGTCAAATTAAAGACAATCAATCACATTTCCATTTTTGGCATGTGATTTCAATTAGCTCTGATGAGATTATATATTTCATGTATGTTTTATCAAAGATAAATTCATATGACCTAATATTATTAAAGTATTATCACTTTTGGCTCTTCTCTTCTCTGGAATGTATCAGGCACTAAGCACAATATTGCAACTTTGCATAATACAGAAAGGCAATACAAATGCTGAAATATAATTCTTGAAGTCTCTTCAAGATATATTGCAACAGAACTAATAACTATATATCTCAGTTTTAGCAAGATACAATTTTCTCCACTATGTTAAAGTCACTCCCAAGATTTAGACTTCCATTTTATAAAGTTATTCCCCAGAAAATACCCAAGAAATGCCAAGACTGTAAAATAAAATGTGTGCTTATAGACACAATTGTTACCTTATAATGAAGTGATAGAGCAATACTCACTTTTCAAACTGAATATTTGGATTGTGTTTGTGTAATTTGCAATGTTTTGTATCAATTAGTGAAAGTTACATGTGACAATTAATTTAATATTTTACCACAATGGAAAGTTTTTATTTTTAAGGGCAAATTAATAGTTGATAAAATGGTCTTGAAGATGATGTTCTTGTTGTGACAGTCCCTTCTCCAAATGACGTGAAAGAATCCTAACCTGGGGTTTTATCCTAAGTATCATCTTTAAAATGCATCCTTTTAGCCAGACTCTGAGGGTTTTTTGGTGTAAAACCAAACATTTGATATGTACCTTTGTTTTGTTTCTAAGGCAATTTTGGGGTCAGATGTCTCCACTCATAATGCTTAATTCACTCTAGAAAATGTGCCACCAAGGCATTCATCATGATTATTCTGTTTAATCCAATCTAGTGAAAAGACTCAAAATCTAAACATTGTCTAGAAATTAATAGGATTTTTTTTTTCCAGTTTTAAAGCAAGGAGTCTAACTCAATTCTATGTTCCACAAAACTCTACTTAATCTTGTATATATTTAAATTATTTTATCTTCACAAAATAAGTTCCCAGTCCTTCAACTGAGTAAATTTCATCAACCTGTAAAATTTAGAACCTATTCTCTGTGGGAAGGCTTTCTTAACTACTCACTTCTACTTAAAATATAGCAGGAATCATTTCTATTAATTGTATTTACTACTTTATGCATTTGTGTGTGTGTATTTCACACGTATTAAATGTGCTTCCCCAACTAGGTCTTAATTTCATCAAGAAGAGAGAAGAGAACCAACATTAATTGGTATGCTATATAACAATGGAATCTGTTATATAGTTCACATCCCAAGTAATTGTTTAATATACAGCATCAAAGTTCTGTAGCTCTTGTTTGACTTCCAAAATGCAGGTCACAATTAGTGTTCAAAAAATACTGTTCATTTGAAAATTGTGTTTACCATCATTGTCTCCTATAAAAGTTATTATTACTTGTTAATTCTGTTAGCCATTAGTAAAGATCTTTCTCTCTAAGCAGTTTTCACATTCATGAGAGTTTTAGTCTCATTTTAACAAAGCTAAAAATTCAGAGAAAGTATCACAAGGTAAGACTACTTCTATTTAACGTGTTTTAAAAGTCTTATACTATCGGCCTCCCTGGTGGCGCAAGGGTTAAGTCTCCACACTGTGAAGCTGTCACTTCCGCAGCCACTGCAGAACAAGTTCGATCCCCAGTCAGGGAGCTTCCCACATGGACCGGCAGACCTCTCCTTCCTCACCTGCTGCTCCCCTTAGAAATGTACTTTGGTTGATCCACTTGTTCTGCTCCCCACTCTGTCTCTGGTGAATCCTCTCACCACCCACCTCCCCCCACTACCTGCACCTCTGGCTTATGCCCCAGTTCTTCTTGTATCCATAAATGAATAAATCTTAAAAAAAAAAAATAAAAAGTCTTATACTATTGCCTCCATTACTTCCAAGGAATTAATGTTGAATGAAAGTTTTCATGGCATTCTCAATCTTTGGCTAAATTATAGACTCTAGACTATAAATTCTACATTATAAAGGAGTTTGATTGTTGAAAAGTAGCAAAATATACCATCCCAAGATATAAAGCATTGGTATAAAGATTATTTGCGCTGAAGATAATTGAGGAAAAGTGGATATAAGTAAAGTTCTCTGCTTTTCCCCATTTGTCTAAAAGCAAGAGATAAATTAGTAAAGAATTTTTTCCTCCCTTCTCTACCAGGAAGGACAGAAGTTAATCACTGGACACAACTCTAGACCCTTGTTGACCAGAGATGGCACCAGAGGAACTTGTATAACCAGGCTGATTATCAGCACTCATATTCCATTAGTTTTTCCATATAGGTACCTTCCCACAATTTTCCTCCCCCCAAAATTAAATCCTTTTCCTTTGTTTTGTCATTTCTCTAAAAATGTATTATTTTATTTATTTATTTATTTATTTATTTATTTATTTATTTATTTATTTATTTTTGTTAATGCTGTATGAGACCAAGTTCCAACCATCCCTTAGAATTAGTTATCACTGGGTATTTCCATATACACAAGGGTGGGGAGAGGTAGGGAGAGAAGCAAAAAGTGCTAATAAACTTGCTTGTTTTTGTTTTCTTAATTAGTCTAATTTATGAGGCCTTAAGTCAATGAGCCTAATAGAAGGAAAACAGTTTACATAGCCATGCTTGGGCTTTAGAACCTCCATTGGCTTCTTAATACCTATGGAATAAAATCCCATCTCCATAGATGTCCTTACCAGCAGAGCCCCAATATGCCTATTCAGCCATTCTTTCCCAGCTCTTCCATGCTGAGTCATAGAAAGCTCTTTCCTACTCCCTAAAAGACATTTTACCCAGGACCTAGAGAAGAGATGTTCTTATATATATAATTTCCTCTTTCTGGAATATTCCTACTGGGTAAATTTATACTGCTAACTAAATATTTCTTGACCTAGTTCAAGTGATTTAAGGTAACACTTTTCCTCAGTTTCTTGAGGTACTATTAAAACACTCAGATTACTAATCTTTTCATTTACCCCCTTTAAAAATAGCAATAAAGAGAAAACTCTTACTATGCCTCATTTCACAAATAAAAACTTAGGGCTATAAAATTTGAAGGAAATTTGCCATGTTGCCATCACAGTCAAGCATTTTCTTCTCCTCTGTGTCCCTGTAAATTTCAGTTCATCCCTTTATTGCAGTCCTTAGCAAGTAGTATTGGAAATACTTAGTATGTTTCCTCTGCAATTTTACATGGATTCCTTTCTGAGATTAAGGATTCCATAGTTACAGGACCTGGTAGGGTTTTTGATATTCAAATATTTCTTAAGTAAGTGAAATAATCAATCAATGAAAATTTTATTTAAGAAGGAAAGGGAACATGTGCTAACATTTAATGAGCATCTATACTATTTACCAGACATTGTGCTAGAGTCTATAAAATTCAATCAGAATTATTTAATAATTCTTATCAAAACTTCTTGAGATTACATAAAATAAAATACAACTTTATAACACTTTAACCAATGAAGTCTAAATTTTCATGACTAGATGATTGCTGAAGACATTATACAAATTATTGAAAATACAGTCGTTATATATTATTTAAAAAATCAGTGAAAGTTAATTAAGAATCAGCAAAGTAGCTAAGCATGGCCAATTTGCTCTCTTTACAGATGTAAACCCAGCAGTCTCTGCATTTCTTTTATTCGTGTACTTGGAGGTAAACAGTCTCCCTGTTCAGCTATGTACTCTGTTTCATTTTAGGCTCTTTTTGTGGCAAGTAAGAAACTAGCACAACTCAACTAAAGTAAAAAAGATTTTATTTTAAGAATGCAAGAGAATTTCACAAATTTCATAGCTCTCAAAGGCTTGAAATTAGCAATAATAGCTGTTTGACACTAATGCTGTCTGTCTACTTATCATCTATCTGACTACCTCTTTCTCTGACTCTCTCCCTATGCAAGGTCTCTTATCATTCCAAGTCCCTTTGCCCATTTCCATCATACTTTTTTCCCTCATTTCTCTGATTCATTTTGCATATGGTGGGAGACATCCAACATCTAGCAACATTTCACAAGTCACACATATCTCACCATGTTTAGAGAATAACTAGATAATACTAATGAAGGAGATAGGACCCTCACAGGAGGTAGGGGTAGAAGGGATCAGCATAATCACATCAAGTAGGTATAAGAGGCCATAGGGTATGTAAGGAGTGTCAAGACAATCTCTGGCCCCTTTCTAGTCCTGATTAACAACAAATAAGCCACACCTGGAAGGTGTGAGTCTCTCCCAAAGACAAAATAATGATCTCTGCACTGGCTCAGCACAGCAGCTCTCCTGTCTGCCCACCTATGACTATGCAGGTGCTTCTTTCCACCAACTCTCTGTCCTTCTGCAGGGCAGTAGCCTTCCTGCCTGCCCATGACCTGTACCATGAGGGGCTTCTCTTCACTGACCTCCCTCAGCAGGCAGCTCTCCTCAAGGCTGCCTGTCTGCCTGCAATCATGCAGGTCTCTCTCTTTATATATATATATTTTTTAAGATTTATTTATTTATGCATACAAGCTGGGGTACAGGCCAGAGGCGTGGGGCAGCAAGAGGGTTCACCAGAGACAGAGTGGGGAGCAGAACAGGCAGATCGACGGAAACACACTGCTGAGGGGAGCAGCGGGCAAGGCAGGAGAGATCTGCCACGCCATGTGGGACTCTCCCTGGCCGGGCGTCGAACTCATGTCGCCATTGCCGACAGCTCCACAGTGCAGCACTCAACCGCTGCGCCACCAGGGAGGCAGGCCTCTCTCTTACCAAACCTGTTCTTTTCAGGGCAGCTCTTCCTGCCCACTCGTGCCTATGCAGTGCTCTCTGTTCCTCTGTCTCTTTCATTAATAATCCTGTCCTTTGAATATATTCAACATCTCTGTGTCTTGGAGAAACTCACCGTGTGCCACTGAAAGGGGAGCTCTGGTGAAACCTTTGCAGAGTGAACCCAAGAACCCCCCTCTCCGTCGGATCTCAAAATCTACATCAACACTATCATTTCCTTCCAGAGAGAAACTTGATTGGTTCAGCATAGTCAGGTGTCCATTCTGAGTCCATCAATAAACAGTCAATGAGACAAAGGTCCTGCAACCTTAAAAAGGGTAGCTGGAGACAGATAGGGATCAATTTCCCAAAGAAAGAGTGTCAGTGTCACCCCCAAAATTGTCCATCTTATACTTGTTCTTATCCTTCTTTTTCTTTATGTTACAATTTTGGTAGATATTAAAAATATTCAATATTAAGAACAGTCATTTCGCCCCCCTGGTTTTATAATAGATTTAATTCTAAACTTTAGACCACTATTTTCTAGCCACCATAACATCATTAGGGGGTGACTGAATATACATTATCTGGTTATTATGTAATTTTCTCTACTTCACCAAATAGATTGATGTTTTCAGTGCAATGTAACTAGAACTAAAGAAAATCAGCAGAGGAAATGTCTTTTCTCATTACATTATTATCATGTTTATGTCATAACAGAGTGGGTAAATGAAAGGGACATACTCAAATCACTGCAGGATCAAATTAGCAAATCGAATAGTTTTGGTGTGTTCATAGACTAACCGATTAAGCCATGCAACCTTGAGAGAGGCAGTCTACAATACACAGAAATATCACATAGGAGGATTCTCTGGCCTAAGGATGTGGGTGAATATAAAGGAGTAAGGCAGGAAATGCTCATCCAAACTCTCTTTAATTTTCCTTAGTTCAAAATAATGAGCATCCAGCCTTTAAAGACAAAATCAAGGTTATATTGAATTTTGTTTTTTTTAATACAAATAAATTTGAAAAAAATCACCCTAAAAAGTTCCAAATTTCCAGTTTTCTTAAGACAAAAAACCTTCAAAAACCTCTTATAAAGTAGGCAATAATCTGCATATATTCATCTTCTTTTTCGAAAGTGTATTTCGGGATAGAAGAAGACACACAACAGAATGTGAACTCACTAAAGACTGCTGTCATTCAGGAAGGATCCTTCCTTTTAGTGAAGAGCTAGAGAAAAACTTGGCAAAGATTCAGCAGACTAAAGTGAAGGAATGAGCTTTGGAACCATCAAATCAAGTCTCACCAGGAAAGTAAAAACCTTGAAAGACATTCCAAACCAACATATCAGTTGCTAGAGGGACTGTATTATCCCAACATGGGAAGAACTAAGAGTGCCCAGAGCTTGAGATAGTGATACTACCCAGAGATTAGTAATAGAAATGTTTCTTCTACCACTTGAGTAAAACTCCAGGATAAGGTAATTTTACCGAAGTCCAAAGTTATAGCAGTCTAGCAGAAGTTGAAACAGTGGTAGACCTATACCACAGAAGCTGAGACCACAGAAGAAATGACGGATTGGCAGAAAAGATATGGAGAAGATGCTGCCAGCTCCTGAAAATCTATCTGAGCTGCTGCTGCTGCCTGGGACACAACTCCAGGGGAAAATACTCTGACTTCTCTTTTTTTCCTGTTTGTCCTTAGGGGAAAATTCCCCCATCCTTCTGGGTTCTTCTCTGGTAGATGAGCAGACAAATTATTATCAGACAGATTAGCGGGAGGAAAATGTCAGATTTAATATATATGAAAGGAAAATTTATATGGTAAGCTCTAAAGTAAATGGAACAAACTAGGGATTTATACCCTGAGCTAAAGGACCCAAGGCATCCCTGAGAGAGAGGGGAAGTAGTTTCATACGATGAGGAAGGCACAATTTTATATGTTAAAAACTTTACCTCTAGGTGTTTGCTCAGTCTTAAAATAGGTTTCTCTGATAAAAAGGATATTTCAAGATATCCCTAAATCTAGGAATCCTCATTCTTTAAGTAGTGGTAAGAGTTTCTCCAAAGCCCATAGGGCCGCAAATGACCTTAATTCCACATACCAAGGTGATATGAATTAGAAAAAGTCTAATCTGGACATTTTGGCAAAATCTTGTCTGAACATTTGGGGAAGCCCAATCTTACATTCCCACACTTCAGTTTTCTTAATGTGCTATGGTTGCCTGAACCTAGCTGATAAGGGAACTTGATAAATACGATTCCTGCAAAGTAGAGCAGAGCACAGAAGGTTGGAAAATATATCTGATATTGTGTAACCATTTGACAATCAAGAAAAAGTTCTCAGGGAAATGCTTTCTAAAGAAACTAACTCTCTGACAAAAACAAGGAATTCTAACGAAAGCTAATACCCTAGAGCAAAGTCTCATTCCCAATACACAGGAATACAGAGTTTCTAGAGTACAGGAAGACAGTCTGACTGTCCTTTCCTCTATACTGTAATATGTATCTCCTATTATTTACATACACAATTCTAGCAGAGAAAACCCACCCCTGTTCTTTATATTCATTACTTGAGTCTTTTATTCACAACTTTAAGTGCACAAGCTACGCTTCCAAGTCATGGAACCACTTGATATCATGATCACCTTGTTTAATATGTGTGTGTATATGTATATATGTATATATATGTCTCTATATAAAATATTTTAAATAAACATGTAGACATAATATGTTCACATATGCTACTTATATTTTGCTTTATTTGTTAACATTACCTATTTGTATCAGACTGGAATTTATGACTCATGTAGTTTCGGGAGATAATAATCATTAATTTACACTTTTCAGTACAGTTTTTTTTTAAAGATTTATTTTATTATTTATACATACAAGCTGGGGTACAGGCCAGAAGCGTGGGGCAGCGAGAGGGTTCACCAGGGACAGAACAGGTAGCAGAACAGGCAGATCAGAAATACACTGCTGAGGGGAGCAGCGGGCGAGGCAGGACTGCCGCACCATGTGGGATTCTCCCGCTCATTCTCCCCAGCCATTCTCCCCTGCCATTCTCCCCTGCCGGGGCGCGAACTCGTGTCACCGCTGCCGAAAGCTCCACAGCGCAGGGCTTAACCGCTGCGCCACCGGGGAGGCCCTGCTTTTCAGTACAGTTTTAACAGGCCCTTGTATTCCTGTATCTATGTATGTCTACATCAGCTCCTCAAGTGACGTCCTTTCATTCATTGTCATTTTACTATACTATGCATAAGAAAAAAATAATCCTGGCTCACATTAAAGGAAACTATGTTCTTTGAAGACCTGCTTTCAAAATGCAGCATTTCACTTAAAGTTGGAGTTTCCAAGAACCCATTGATGATATTAAGTGAGGACTTACTGTACATCTGTCTTTTCTGATGCTAGCCTGGCCACACAGATTCAGAAATAAAGCTCCAAAAGGAATGAAGCAACCCTATGCTACACAAAATGTTAGATGCAAGCAGGAAGATGGCTTTCAAGGTCATGATTCAGTGCCAAGGGTCCACAGATGCTATAAAATATAGCAAAACAAAAAATCAGAAAAATCTATTTGCCTTGTTGAAACAATGTAATGCTTCTCTCATCTTGCTTGTAACCAACTATTAGCTCTCACAAATAACCATGTGCTCCTCTGCACTTCCTAGTCTTCCTTGCAGAATGTTGCAATTACATGACCAGATTCTAACAGACAAGATGTGGACAGATATGATAAAAGTCACTCACAAGCCTTGCCCTAAACATTTCCCAAGCAATCCTTCAGATTCCTTTCGCTTCCTCAGCAACTTGGAAGTCAGGTGGTCAAAATATATTAGCTACAAGATAGAGGGAGCTTATTCTATCCATATCAGTCCATGATGTGAGCAAGAAATAACCCTTTGTTGTGTTAAACTACTGAGATTAGGGTATTGTCTGTTCCAGCAGTTATTGTTAATTGGCTAAACCAGTGGCCCTCACATTTACCATGTTGCAAAATCATCAGGCTGTCTTGTTAGAACACTGATTACTCACAGGTGACGTGACTTAATATTGTCTCCTGCATACCAGCATTGAAAGTGGGACTACATCAAACTAAAAACTTCTGTACAGCAAAAGAGACAATAATCAAAACAAACAGACACCCTACTAATTGGGAGAAATCTTTGTACACAATACAACCAATAAAGGACTGATAAATAAAATCTACAAGGAGCTCACACAACTCAACAACAACAAAGTCAACAACCCAGTCAAAAAATGGGCAGAAGAGCTAAAAAGACACTTCTCCGAAAAAGAAAAGCAAATGGCCAACAGCTATATGAAAAAAATGTTCAACATCACTTATAATCAGAGAAATGCAAAGCAAAACCACAATGACATACCACCTCACGCCAGTGAGAATGGTGCACATTAAAAAAACAGGCAACAACAAATGCTGGCGAGGATGTGGAGAAAAAGGAACTCTTCTACACTGCTGGTGGGAATGCAAACTGGTCCAACCACTATGGAAAGCCATATGGTATTTCCTTAAACTGATAAAAGTGGAGCTTCCATACAACCCAGCAACTCCACTTTTGGGAATCTACCCAAAGGACACAAAAACACTAATCCAAAAGGATACATGCATCCATTTGTTTATTGCAGGACTATTTACAATAGTGAAGGTATGGAAACAACCCAGATGCCCAAAAATAGATGACTGGATCAAGAAAATGTGGTTTATATACACAATGGAATACTATTCAGTATTCAAAAAAGATAAACACATGCAATTCGCAGCAACATGAATGGAACTATAAGCGATCATGCTCAGTGAAATAAGCCAAAAGGAAAAAGAAAAATATCGAATGGTCTCACTTATAACAGGAATATAGGGGAACCAAATACAAGAGCGACAATCAGCGAGAGAACGGGGAGGATTGGGGCTCAGAACAGGGAAGAGGGGAGTACAGGAGACTGTGGTGGGGGTTCACGGGTGAATTGGTGGTGGGGAACCTACAGGGAATGCACAGTAATATAAAAGACATAAATAAAAATAACAATTAAAAAAAAGAAACAAAACTGACTGCAGCTCAGCTGTACTGAAATGAAGACGTAGGAAGAAAGGGTGATCCCAGATTTCCAAGATTTAACACAATGGTATACTCATCTATATGGAGACGATGGTAAACAATTTGGAAAGTGATGACTTCACTTACCTTGAAACACAATGTCAAGTGCAGCACAATTATGATCTTCTGAGAAAAAAAGAATGCAGATAGATAAGCCTCCTCTGAGATCACCCTGTTGAGGAAAAGCCTGGGTCAGATTGCAGGGGAAAATATAGGAGAGAAACATAACCAGACACTGCAAACAATGAGTCAGTCATAGCACGGGAAAGTCACCTACCAGAGTCATAGTAAGGGCCACAGTGTTACACCTTTATGCCAATCTTTCACAGTCCTGAATAGGAACTCTTCATTTCCAAATAGCAGCAATAATAAAAAGCTAACTGCCAAGGGAGGGAAAATACCCAGTAGGAATTCCATGACTTTATGTCAAAAACATTGGCAGAAAATGAATGCATTTCTAATGACCTAGGAGTGACAAGATTTGACCCTAGAGGTTAAAAGCAGCGATTAGACAAAATTCAATTTTCTTTTTTCAGATATGAAAAATGTGCCTCTATGTAGTGGGTATTTCTACAGTATTTTTCACAACAGTGATTTTACCATATTGCCAAATTTGTCAGTGTTCATTTTCAAAAAGGAGTTTTATGTTCTCTTCAATAACTTCATACCCTCTACCAAAAAGCCACACAAGCTAGAGTTTCTTTATATATATATAAAGATGTAAAACTTATTTTTAATTTAGGGTTTAATTTTCTAATATTTACCTTGCTAATTGCTTTATGTTAATAAATAATCCATGTTTTCCAGAAACTACTTTTTCAATTTCATTTCTTTCTCTTGATTTATTGGACACATCAGATCAGAGAAGCTGGACGGATCACTGTTAATTTTCCTGAAAGAACTTTTTTATTGCACATTATTAATTAAAAGAAAATTGAGAATGTTTCATTATACTGTTTAATTTTTCCTATTTTATTTAAATCAAACTAGATATTTATTCAATGTTATTAATTCTACACATTTAAATTACTCCCATTTAGAATACTCTCATTTAGAAGTTATCTGTCTTTGACTTCTCAAGTCAAAAAGAAAAAAAAAGGATTTTTTTTCTGTCCATAAGAGGAAATTTGAATATTAGGAAATGATGAACTAAAATATATTTCAGTACAGTTTTGACATTCAAGTTTTTAAAAAATCTCAAACTACTCAGGAAATGATACCCTTCATTTTATTTCGATTGTTTTGTTTTTACAATAGTTTATCAATCTTTTACTACCCGCAAAGCACTATGGTAAGTGCTGAGGAAGATTCAAACATCAGGATACAATTTCACACCTTCCTAGAACTTAAAATTAAAGTAAATCCATAAGCAGTTACTGTTCTGATGGTAAATGAGAAGTTCCTGAAGAAAAATAGAACTTAAAAACTTTATATCAGAAGACAGATTTTTGTGAGAAGAATCAGCAGCAGTTTCTGTGCACATTTGAACTAGTTCTTGAAGATTTGTAGGATATTGATTGTCGAGAAGGCAAGTATGGATGGGAAGAGGCTGTATTACAGAGTACATTTGGGAATGGAATAACTTTTGAGAATGGCTAGAAAGACAATAGAGGGTATCATTAGTGCTACAATTGACAGAAGCCAAATTGGCACCAGATTATAGAAGTTTAAGTACAATATTCAGTAGTTAGTAACCGTGAGGTCCCTGAGAGTGTGACAGAGTAGTGAGAGAATAATAGTTTTGTTTTAAGAAGATTGATCTGATGACAGGAGGGTACAAAATAAATTCAAGGAAGTCTGAAAACAGGATTGATGGGATATTGATGGGAGAGAAATTGTGTAGGTCAAGCAAAGGGAGAAATCAAAAATGACTCTAAATTTGAGCGTCTGATTAACTGGGGATGTGATAAATTTATATACAGCAAAAAGAAAGTCACAAGCAGTTTGGGGAAAAAGGTTACTCTGCTTGTTGAGTTACAAATGCTGATAGCATATACTAGGGGAAAGGCAGAGGAGGCAACAAAAAAAATGGGGCTGGAGCTCAAAAGGGAGCTGGATGTAGTGCTGAAGGTTTAGAAAATCATTAAAGTCGTAGGAATGATTGAAAGCATCAAGTGACTATGGTGATAGAAATGCAGACAGCTAATAATGCCAAGGCCAACATTACCCAGCTTATTTGATTCACACTAAATTAAAACTCTAAGACTCATGCAGCTCACAGAATCTTCATAATGATATTGTTAACAATGTCAAACGTTAGAGAACGTGGAAGATCTGGGGACTTCTGTGTACATTTATGATTAAAGTCATAATGGAGAGAATCCATGTAGTCTTTTTATTTTCTAAGGTCAGCAGAGATTTGACAGCCAACTTCCTAGTTAGAAATAAATTGGATAACTCTTACCTCCCCAAATCCACTGGAGTATGAATCATTCATTTGGATTTTCTAGAATTGCTCACAATGGTTTTTGACAGCAGGTCTTCTGACTAAACAATAAGCTCCTTAAGGGTAGGGCTCTGGTCTTACAAGGTCTTGGCCCTTTAAGAAAGCTAATACTCTTTTGTTAAATAGAGTAACTGAATGGAAATTATGTAAAGCCTCACAATCATTTGCAGAAATAAACAGGAAGAAGGGAAGAGAATCAAGGGTTCATCGTAGTGTGTTCAGGGCCAGCAGAATGCTAAAAAGGAAAAGCTAGCAATGTAAAGATGATTTAAAGGCCTGTGGATCTAACAGTCAGTCTTCCCATTGATAACAGAAAGACATGTTTTATGGATTAATTAGCTATTATTTTCAGTTTACAAATGAATTTATTGAGGCAGACAGGACAAGTCACTTCTGAAAGATCACAATGTGTCAGCAAGTGAATAAAGTGTGAAGGAACATAACTTACTGCTAAGAAATCCAGTCTGTAGCCTGAAAGGAAGGCTTCAAACACCTCAAAGACTCTACTTCTCAGACCATGAGTTGTTAAAATTTTCCCTGAAGTTAGCTTTACACAAGCAACTAAGGTAAAACAGCTACTTTTAAGTGAGGAAGAATTAAAAATGCTGTTATTATTTTAAAAATCATATGGAGCTTTTCTTCTGCAGCCATCCCAGGTCGGGTAGGTTCAGGCAGCATGAAAGAGAAACTTGGAGCCCTTGGGCATCATCCCCACAGGTAGGGGAAACAAGCCAGCAGGGAGAGAGCAACTTGACGCCGCCCTGCAAATCCCTATATTCTCTTTCCTCTCTTAGCGGGTCTCTGACACTCTCCACCACCCTCCACTGCATTCCGCCATACCATCTTCTGCCATCTTCTGCTGCTTCCCCGCCCGTGATGCTGCCCTTATAGTCTCAGTATCTCAGCTGAGGTGTGCCCACTCACACATGCCCATAACACATTTCAGGTGTCCACCATCAGGCACACGTACCCTGAGCCCATGCTCCCAAGTGGCTCCTGTGTCCAAGGCTGCACGTGACAGTCACAGAGGCCAATGGCAGAAGAGCCTGAGCATCTTCATTTGCCTGCAGCCGCCTTTATCAAAGACAAGATGGGATTTCTCCTCGATGGGAAGATAAAAACATCCTGTTCACCCACATCTTCCCTAAAACACATATTTGTAGATGTCCCTGCTATCCAAAAGTAGAAACTTCCTATTTGGTATGATTTTGTAGATTAATTTTGAGCCTGGGAACACTATTACCATTCATTATATGGGAAAAATTGGATCACTCACAGACACACACACGTAAAAAAACATAAATCATATCAAATAAGAAAGCTGTACCTCCGAACAATGAGGGAAACCTGCACTGCCTAATGAACAAATAGGTGGCAAATTTACTTACCTGTGTTTTATGTCAGCCCCTTTAAAATGATTAAGTGGATTGCCGCCTCTCCTTATGAGAGATTTATTAAACATAGGTCTAAGAGTTCATTTCTTGAATAACAACCAGAAATAAGCCCAGGCAAAGTTACCTGACACATTCTTTTTTGGCTTCACTGCATTTTGAGATAGGACAAGGAAGAGTTAACGTGAGGCCCAGACAGTCCCCTGCTGATCAGTAATGAGTGAGAGCTGCAGCCGAATGGCAATAGCTCCTTGTGAACTTGGGTAACCCAGCTGAGCCCTCTGCTTGCCAGAGCTAGAGGAGGTAATCAGCTTGACCTGTGTGACCTTCCTGAGGCTGTGCTCTGTCCAGCCTCAAGAAGCTTCTTTGCATATGACTCCTACTTGCTGTTCAGCTGAACCCCTTTTAAGAGAACTGAACCTAAGTCAGTCTTAAGAGGAAGCATAATATAAATTAGTCAAGGCTGGTTACAGGTTGCACAATATAGTAGGTACTTTTAAAAAAGTATTGGGAACACATCCTGGAAGCCTCAAAAAGATTTCCAGGAACAGCTATGACATCTGCCCTGAAAGCATTATTAAAATAAATTAAAGGTTATATAACAGCTCTGTCAGCACTTCACATTTCGTTGTGGAGTTGTGTTTCATCAAATGCTTCACCTCTCCACGTTTGGTAAATTGATTTACTGTTGTTTTATTGTTTACTTGTCACCATTTTCCCTGCATAATCCCAAGTATGGTATAAACAAAGTTTACCTTACAGATTAGGGTCATATCACAACATTTCACTGCATTTCTAAACAGCTTTTCATCCTATTCTGTTCAATAAGAGAAACTTGAACAATAACTTAAACTCCCGTCTCTCTGTGTCTAAATATACTGTTATTAAAAGAATGTTACTATTCACTATTCATAAACTGAGTGTGAACGCTAATTCTGCTGTTAAGCAGAATAACTTACATAAGCATCAAGTGTACCGCACAACAGAGTTTCCCATACAAGTAAGAAAGACTGATTTGAATAACAAAGATGAACCTATTGTAGACTATGCGAATCCATACATAAGTCCCATAACAAATTTAGAGTTTATATTCCCAAGGAAATGGGGTATAAGTATAATAGAAAGGATATACTGACTTATACTTATGGCTCATGGTGGTGTTCAAGTACTCGAACTCAAAAGCATGTTATTCTATTGAGGAGCGAGAGGCAAATTTACCACCACCTACATTTAATATGCATGTTCTGTCTTTAGTACTGAGGAGTCCTTGATCAGAATAACAGATTTTGCAAGACAAAAATCTCTTTTACAGGTTAAAGATACAAACAACTAGCAGCTTCAGGGTGGGCTAAGGAAATAACAAATTTGGAAATCAAAATCTTTGGCTATGAAAATAATGTTAGACTAAAGGGGAAGAGAAGCCTGCTAATAATTCTAGATTAAGTTTAACAGTGTACTTTCAATTTGGTCTTAAGAGACACAAAACAATTTTGAACCCTCAGATGAGTTGAGGCAACAGATGGTAAAGATCACTTGAGGGAGATGACACCTATTTATTTGCCCACAACTGTCAAACACACACACACACAGAAGGACAACCCAACAACCACACGGTACCCACACTTGCCCATTTCTGACTCAAGCATCCTGTAACTGACAGTTTGAACATCTTTGATGTTCAAATATCTTCGGAGTACAATTCCCAAAGGAGGTTGATTTTTCAAAACACATGCCATGTGCCCAAGTAAATCATTTTCAAGATTGAACTGTGACAACCAACTTAAAGTAATAAATTTCCTTTACTGCTTTGAAGGGTCCATTAAGACTGGATCACATGATAGCTAGTTATTTTAGCGAAGTCTAAACCTGTATAGAGTTCACCTCTCAAGGGTGTCACATGTTTGTTTTGCCCCCTGTAACACTTTTTTACAAAGATTTGTAGAATTCTATTTCTCTGAAAGTAAATATAAAGAGCAAATCTGCTTCATCTAATCAGATAGCATTACAACACCACAGAAGAACTTCATTGCTTTATTTGGAGTGTCTCTTTTTACTCCTCGGTCCTGCTCTGCCAGAACTACCACCCACACTTCCCTGAGGGAAAGAGCTTTGTCAAAGATTTCCTGGTAAATCAAAAGCACTTAGTAATAGTGTGCATTGCACCAGAATGAGACCTAGTTATGCAGTGTTCTCAAAATGAGTTCCTGCTGGCTCCAGTCAATCAAATGCCTGGTACCTGAAATGAATGAGGAGGCTTCAGAAATTGCTTAGTAACTAGGGTAAGCTGAACAAATACACTGAAATTGTGCTTAGTTCTCTATGTCTACAGTCTAAATATAATTTGCACAGGTTAGCAGCAGAAATATACTTTGGGGCTATCTTTATTGAGGTTATGAAATGACTGTTAGGTTGTGTGCTAAGCACATTGGAGAATAACTCTACCACATCTTTAAGGGCCTTATATGATTGAAAACAGGTTGTAATATTCTGTGCCAAGTAAGAAGAAAGAAAGATAAAGATGATATTGTGCCTCGTCTGAAGGAATTTCCAATTCACCAGGATAAAATGACAAGTACAATACAGTTGATCTTTCAACAAGGGAGGAGAGGGGTAAGGGACTCTAAACCTGTGCAGTCAAAATTTTGGGTATAACATTTGACTGTCCCCAGTCTCATCGGGTATCAGTAGGGCATTAATTTCAGGACACCTGTGGAAACCAACATCCATGAATGTTCAAGTCTCCTATTGTTGGATCTCCATATCCAAAGGTTCTATATCCACAGATTCAGTCAACCCACACTCGTGGCAGGTTCAATCTGTGAACGCAGTTCCCAAGGCTAGAAAAATAATCCATGTGTAAAGTAGACCTGCACAGTTCAAACCCATATTTTTCATGGGTCAAGTATATAGTAAAATTGTGCAAGTACCATAATTCATTTATGCTCCAAGAGCTCTGAGCTCAAAGATGAAAATAGGATCCAATAAGCAAGGCTTCCTAGCAGAGTTTATGTTGAACACAGAGTGGTGTGGAATGGGATCTGAAGACAATATGTGTCACTTGAGGACTCATATATCGTGTGTCACCCATGCTGGAGATTCTGGGGTTTGTTTTAGCCAAAGGGAGAGAATAACAGTAAATAAGCTAGGCCTTTGGACAACTGATTTTTAAAATATACTTATTATGAAAGATTCCAAACATTAATAAAAGGGAAGAGAATAATAAAATGATCTATCAAATGCTCATCATTCACATTTAAAGATGATTAAGATTTTGGCATGTTTGTTTCAACCACTTTGTATTTTTCTTTTTTTCTTTTTTCCTGAGGTAAAAAAAAAAAATGTATAACTTAGACTTGAATCAGTTCACCTCTTATGAATTCAAATGTGTCTCTTAAAAAATGGGCATTGCCTTATATAATCACAATGATATTACCACAATCGAAATTAATAATTCTTAAGTACCATGTAAAAGGTAATATTAAATCTCTTGATTTTTCTCAAAACTCCCTTTTTATAAGGTTAGTT
The DNA here is from genome assembly GCA_004024925.1 of Scalopus aquaticus. Lineage (NCBI taxonomy): Eukaryota > Metazoa > Chordata > Mammalia > Eulipotyphla > Talpidae > Scalopus > Scalopus aquaticus. Next base: position 138,629 of record PVIJ01000265.1, read on the forward strand.
TATTAAATTGGGAATAGATTTTTTTTTTTTTTTAAGCTCGAATGTCATCCTATCAAGTTGGTAACATCTCTTAGGCAGTGGGAGAGCCTGAGGTCCAGACTATATCTAAATACTTGTTGACTGGTCCTGTATTTACCACACGGCTGACCCAGAATTAACCCTAAGGACATTAAATACAGTTTTGACGTAAGATGGTATCTCATCAGTACTCAGCTTTAACATAACCCTAATGGCTCTAAGATGGACAGTGGAAATCTTGTCCTGATGGAACAGTGGAACCCCCAGAGAAAGGGGAGGATCCAGGTTCTCTGCCCCACCCAAGGAAGGGTGGAGCTGAGTGCTTGGGGAAGCTAAAAAAGACTTGGCAGAGAAGACTGGAGGGCACATGGACAGAGACATGTGAAGAAGCAGCTGTGCTTGCTTCTCAACTTTGGACCAGAAGGAGATGCTGAAAGAGATGAGGATGAGGAACCCGTGGGGAGGCTGACAACAGCAGGCTTTGTCTGGACTTGTGCTTTGATTTTGTTCTTTTCTCCCAGACTTGGCTTGTCCCTTCTGCCTCTTTCCTATGGGTCGCCACCAGAAGGTACCTTAGACTTGTGACAAGCTTTTAGGCCTCAGTGACCCTGCTTTGAGCCACACCTGTTTGGCTGGGCATTTACCCACAGTGATAGGAAACTTTGGATGTTTCATTGGGAAACTAACTATATTCTTTCTCTTCTATCTATTGCACACTCATTCTATTAAAGTCCTTTTCTATTGAAGATCTTACACACTAAGTATGTTTTGTCTTTATGCAGCAGATGGCAGGAGTCATTTAGAGCAGGCAGGTTTGTGGGTTCTCCTTATTCTGCCCACTTACACTAACAAAATGTCTGTATGTTCAAGGAGCTGGTCATATATGAGATCAGCACTGCAAGTGTCAAAAGGACAATTATCTACAATTGAAAATAAAAACTACGGAGTTTCACCTGTGATGTTACATCTGTACACATATGGACTATTTTCATTTTATAATTACTCCCTTAGCAATACATTATGGCAACTATTTACATAATAGTTACATGGAATTGAATATTATAAGTAATCTAGAAATGATTTGAAGTGCACATAAGGAAGTGTGTAGATCATGTGCAAAGACAATGCCATTTTACATAAGGAACTTGAGTATCCAAGTATTTTGATATCCACAGAGGTCCTGAAAACTTTTCCACTGCAGATACTGAGTGATGAATGCATTTCCTCCCTACACTCAGCATCTGCTAGCAACTGGAGTTCCAAAATTACTGTATCTATTTGCTATGTAGCAAGTACATAGCAAATTACATAAGAATTAAAAAGATTTTATATTTATACATTTATATTTTATGTCTAAATATATTAAATATTATTTATTATCAAATTTATATATTAAAACTTCTATTAAATCTATGTATTTAAGCAAAGACCATTTAAAAAAGTGTTTTCTATTGATATGTTCATAATTTCCATGGTATGTGTGTTACATGTATAAAGAAAAATCAGATATTAATATTACATTGAATTTTGACATTAAATTTTAGTATGAAAATCTTTATAACAGGTTAGTATTAAAATAAAATGCATAAAGCAACAATTAGTTCTGGTTCAATTATTCCACAGCAAATTATCTTCAGTCAATTATTATGAATAAATGTATATGGTTCTTGCATTATTAATACAGGAGCTACAAGTTCTGAATTTAGCTTTCTAATATTGTTCCTTATATGACATTCCTTTTTTTTTTTTTTCAGTTTCTGATCGCGTCGCCTATGCTACCTGAATTTCCATTTTTTGGTATGTTCTCTTACACTCTTTTATTCTGAAAGGCTTCCCTAGTTTTGAAAATGGAATTGCTTCACAAAGTGCCATTAGAAATCATTGCATAATAGTCAAGTGCTATCATTTCTAAAATTTAAAAGAAATTGGTGCAAGGTAAGAATAAAGATTATTTTGGATTTTCTTTTATCTAAAAGCCTCAGAAATTTAATTGTAGGATTGATTGTTTCCACTTACGAGCCAGCTCAGCTATGGGTGCTATATTTGGTTCTAAAATCGCATTGCAGAAGCTTCTGATTGAGATCACGCTCTGTCTTTTCACACAGCGATTTCTCAGGACACTCCACTGAGATAGGTGCTAATTTCTATCCTTCTTTATTTCCTACAAGTGGAATTAGAATGAGAATGTTTAAGCAGCTTTTTTTTCTTTTAAATTAACTTCCTGCACTTTGAACGTTCTTGGAAATGAACAAAATTCATCCACCTAGATGAAGGAATTGTGCAGGTTGACAGGACTGAAAAAGCTTTACTCTCCATTTTGTTACAGATCTTGTAAATAAATAGTACCCAGGGAGAGGTCATTGATATTGAAAGATTCTTAAAGAGGGAGAACAGATGCTAGTAAACTGATTGTAGCTGTTGCACTTCAAAACAAAAGGGAGCATTAGAAAAGTGGAGTCAAACTGTACATGAAATGGGTATGACAGACAAGGCCTGGAGGTCCACTCGTGAGGTTCAGACCCAGGCAAATATGCCTTATGAAAAAAGATGGCATTTGGGAGGAGGCTGAGAACCTCACAGTAACTGTCTTACATCTCTTTATTTTGTCACAGTGAGCCACAGGGGCCTTGTATAAAATAGATGTTCAGTAAAGGCTTGTTGCATGAATGAACACATGGGCCCAGGTTTAGACTCAAAGAAAATTCACATTCATATGACATGGTATCTCCCAGAAGCTCTTCATTTCAACCTCAGCCCCCTCTAGACCTATAGAAGAAATCAGGGTGATCTTGCTAAAATACAAATTAGTCCTTTAATTCTTGTAACTAAGCAAGCACCTTCAGTGACTTCCATGAGCCCACAGCAATCAACCCAAATTCCCTAGAATGACATGGAAAGTTCTAGTCCCTCACAGTCAGCTTTATCTCTTAGTCCCACCCCACTTTCCTCCTTGCCTCCAAATAGGTTGGATTCATCCATAGGCATTCTCTTTCTGCACTTCTCTGTTTGCCGTTTCCAACCTTCTTTCTCTTCAAGTACTGGGTTTCTCATTACTTGTCTCTTAGTGTCAGTTCAAAGCTCCCCTCTCCTGAGACTTGAAATCTTACTTCCTGTGACCTGGTAATCTTCCTGTCTTGCAAGTATTCTGAGTCCCTTCTGGTATAGCTAGTGGGTGTTTCCTGTCTTCTTTCTCCCTCAACTGCTTTCTGCAGACCCTGGGACTCTTCTACTTTTCAACTGAAGTTACTCAGCATTTCCCCTGCCAGGTACACAGTAGGTACTCAAACAGGTAGGAGCCAAAGGCGAGGGGCATGTGGAGAGAGAAGAAATGAGTATGATAAACGGGAAGGTAGATGGTTGGAAGTACAAAGAGAAGGAGCAGAAAAGTTGTTATTGGTTCACACCGTATTTCTAGCCTCTGTCAGGCAAAAATCAACTCCAACTGGAAAGCAATTCTCCAAGTTAAAAAAAAAAACCTACTAAAAATAAGAATATACATTTTAAACAATTGGCTTTCTTATTTTGTAACGTACTCATAAGACTTAATAGCAATAATTTTGATACAATTCCTTTTGAATGATTACATGATTTAAAAAACAAAATTTTTTAATTAAAATTTACATTTTGAAATCAAAGAAAGCATAATTATTTCTAAGTTTATTTGACTTCAACATTGAGATGAAACACCCAATCCAAAAGGAATGGAATTCTCATTATCATAGGTACTTTAAATTCCAAATAAAAACGTAATTATTTTGCAGTTCTGATGTTTTTGACTCTCAAAGTCAGTTTATTTTACTTCTTCCTTACCATGAGCTGGGGGCGGGGGGGCATTTAGCTATTTCTGGATTCCACTTCTCAGCAATCTTCACAAAACTGAACAACTCCAAGCAGTGTAGCATTTAAATGTTGGTGGGACTTTCTTAAATATGTTTGCATTTAAATAGAACTTAAGATAGGTTTGCATGTCTTACTTTATAATATATACATCTTTTTGAGGAAAAATAGTTATGTTAATTATAAAACCAAACACTTGGGAATATAAAACCTTAAGGAAAAATAAAAAGGGGTGGGAGAATGGATGCACAAAATGCAGAAAACTACCAAAGACTGTCAATATCCCTTTAATCTTCACACACTCTCCCCACTCTTTCCCAGGAAACCTAGATGATCAGGGGCTAGGGATTAACAAAATAAACACACCAAAATACACCGGACAGAACAGAGAACACTGGTGTTTGACTCTAAATGTACAAGTGAAAATAAAACTCCTGGCTTGGATTGTTCATAATGACAGCCTTGCTTTGGTTGTAATAATGCCCTTCACCCATCTGCAACCTTTCTGCTTATAAACATTGAACCTTGCAATCAGGAAATCTGCCTATCTCTCAGATCAAGAAACCCTGTCCAAGGCCATCCAGTCCAAGGCCATTCAGTACGGAACAGCAGGTCTGAGGCAAAACCGAAAATTCAGGTCCTGGATTCCGAGTTGGTCAGACCACTGTACCACATTGCACCATCGGAGCAAAGACAAACATGAGGGCTGTTCCAGGCCAGCCTGTGTTTGTTTACGAATGTGTTTGCTGCCTTCCGGAAGCCCCGTTGTCCTAATTTCTTTTTCCTGTTTGCAACTTGTAAGCATTTCTGTCTTCCTTTCCCCTTACCTTGCCTATTTCACGATCACTTTCATTATTTTGTTTGAAATGGACTCTATGAGAAACTGAAGACTAAAATAGAATAAAAGGATCAGGTTCTAGGTTGTCTGGGAGCGCATTTGTATCAGGAAATTGACACATACCTTCCTATAGAAAATGCTGGTAACGCATCTTCCGCACTTCTTCAGCAAAACAATAGTCCACAAAAGTAAAAGATGCTGTTCTCACAGCACAACTACTGAGTTGTTTTACTCAAATTTTGAGTCAAAGAATCTTCAGTGAGTGAGGAAATAATGGAAGTTAGGTGGTTGGTAAATGATGTGTCTTTCAACTAGAATGAACGGTGAATTTGCCCAAACTTGCAATGTGCAAGGTAAATGAAACCTTCCATTTTCTGTGTCTGTTTAAATAAATAGGGTGTGTCAAGAATCACGTAAGATAGAGCCACAGTCAATTTGCAGCTTTAAAAAGCATGATCAATTAGACCAAACTGAAAAGCCGAGAAAAAGAGGAGGAGAAACAAATCTAACACATCAGGATTGCTAACATTTGAGGGCAAACAGGCTTGCTTTGGAGGAGGGGGTTGGGATGGTGGACAAACTGCTGCTGAACTTCAGAAGTGAACGCCAAGAGTGGGCCTCCCTAGTGGCGCAGCGGTGGACCGCTGCCCTGTGGAGCTGTGGACAGCAGAGATCAGAGTTCAACACCCAGCTGGGGAAATTCCCACAAGGTGTGGCAGACCTCTCCTGGCTCGTGCTGCTCCCCTCGGCAGTGTGTTTCCGTCCATCTGCCGGTTCTGCTCCCTACTCTGTCTCTGGTGAACCCTCTCACTGCCCCACACCCCTGGCCTGCACCCCAGCTTGTATGCACAAATATATTTTTTTTTAAAGTGAATGCTGAGCATCTCGGGAGATTTTAAGGAGTTTGATTCCTTCATATAGGACTTACAGGTTTATCCTAGCACTGTAATTAAAGCCATGACCACATCAATTTTGGGCTCACAAATATTATGAAGAGATAAGGTTTCTATTAGAAATCAAAAATGTAGTTTTAAAGAGACAAAGTTGTTTTTTCTCCTGTACCAAAAAGGAAACAATTTTCTCTCCAATTCTCTTTTGATTTCTCATGGTTTCAAAATCCGTGTCTCTCTAGACTTGTACCCAGGAGTGGGTGAACCCTGGTTACCATGCCACACTGGCCCTACAGTCGCTAGAACTGGACCCTGGGTGCTTGTCCTTGTGTGTCTGAGATCTGGGGCTGGCAGCGGCAGACCTCTGACTCAGTGGCAGCAGACAGGCACAGTGACCTCTGATGAGTAACCTGGCTGAGAGCCCTGGCCCACGGGTGGGGCTGGAGCAGTGCCGTCATGGCCATTGCCTAATCCCTGTGACTCCAGAAGAACCTAAAAGGATCAGGAATGGGATGACTCTTACTTCAAAAAGAGGTGTGGAAGGAAGAAGAGCTCTAGGTTGGTGGCATTTCCTGTCTTGAAAGAATCAAGATACTTCAGCTATAGATGGCTAATAAACTGGTAGAATCTTTGGGATTGGGGACTAGTAGCCAGTTTATAAATTTATCTAAGAGAAAAATATATAATTAGGAGCTAAACCAACTTTGAGAGAATAAAAGGTCTCTCTTAAGAGTCCTCATAATGGAAGAATAGAACCCCACTGTTTGTCAGAGAAGTCTGGGTTTTCTGTGATACAATTTGCCTTTTATCGAATTGTCAGCTTACCTCAATGTAGTGGGTCACTCTCTCAAGAGGTTGGAAAGAGAGAGAAATACAGTCTGTTGACTAACTCACCTGAGAGTTGCTTGGTGTTTTTTTCTCCGATTGTCCCCTAGAATATGTTCCAGATATTTGGCTCTGAGGTAATTATATTTCCTCCTTGGAGAATTCCCAACAATTCCATCTAAAAGAAATCACATGAAGTCTTGTGAATATGGACAATCCTAGAATATTCTTTTGTGTCCTGGTGTTTGGAAGCCAAATAACTACACAAAAACTTTTTGCACAATCATGAGCAAAAGTTCCCAAATTATCCTGGACATGACCTTCCAGAATTGGTACACCTGGAAGAACCAGTTAGGAAAGCTCTGAATTTTTAGTCAGCATGAAGAAAATTAGAGGCAACAGCATCTTCTAACAATCACTTCCTGGCAATTCCAACAGTTCTCAGTCAAAGTCTCTGATGTATGTTCCCAACCCAATCTTTGATTTCTCATTTTGCCTGCGGGGAAGTAATACTATACCAAATAAAAGAAGAAAATTCACTCATCCTACCCATGAATCAAAAGCCTAAGGGAGGATAATGTCTTTATAAGTTGGCACCCTCCCGTCCCTTCTTCCTTCTCCTCTTACCCTTGGCTTTTTTGGTGGGAAGGAGGACTGGGCCTCACCTCCATTCCCAAATGAAGATTGAATTGGAGGATCTGGTGTCTTCTCATTTCCTTCATAGAATCTAAGGGCATGAAGAGTCCTTGGAGACTGATTAACTGCTTGATTGATTGACTCATTTATTCATTCATCCATTTAGTAGGCTTTCTTTAGGGCCTGTTTTGCAATAGACACCTTGTAACAGCCAAGGATGCAAAGACAAAACAGTATCAGCTTTTGTCTTGGAAAACCTTGGGATCCAGTGACGAAGACAGTCAGGGGAGCAAGGATTTGGGGTTTGAATCATGGCTTACAAACTGAGGTGTACAAGAAATAAATATCCTCTGTCTTTATTTCCTGTAAAGGAGACATTTACCATGCAGGGCAGCTGGAAGTTCAATCTCAGTCATTATTGAGGGTCCCTTCCTGTTTTGTCATGGTATAATTCAAATGCAAAGGTCCTGTGGTTTTTTATACCCCAGAGCATATGGGGAGGCCTCCTGCCTCTTGGTCCACATAGGCTATTCTTGAATGTCTGTGTTCAACCAAGCTTGGCTGTTTACTTGAAGTGTGGAAAGCCTGCAACTTCCACGGCACACACAGACCAACAGATCCTTGCAGACCTGGAAGCCGAATGCCTAGACCAGCTGTCTAGATACATGAACCCACCCCTGTGCTGTGGTCCTATTGCCTGCAGAACTTGATCACAGAGTAGGGCTGACCTGCATCCTGCTGCCCACAAGATCCACCCAACTCCACTCTTCCTTGTCTGGGTGGATAATCTCCATTCTTCCCCCTTCTGTATTTTCCACCATCTCCAACCGAGAATCTGTTCTAGGAGAAAAGACTTTCTGAGAGCAAGTATAAAGTAATAGCTTCATGGTTATTCCTCCCCTCAACCCTAAGAATGGGGCTCTCTTAAACATTGTGCCCAGGTGACTCACAAGCTTCACCCTAGACCCAGCCCAGTGCCAGAGCCAAGTAGCAACAAAGGACTAGAGGAAGGAAGCAACTGTCTGTGGGGAATGTGGGTTTCAGAGAAATTGCTGTTTCTTCTGGGTTATGAGGAGCAGAAAGATGTGCTGTGCTGAGGACATGAGGAGTGGATGTCGAGGTCAAAAGAACAGGATTCACAAAACAGAAGGGGATGTAAGAACCTGTGTATTTCTGGGAATGTGAAAATTTTTCTATGGTTAGTGAATGAGTGAGTGTCTGTGTGTGGAGAGGGTGGGGGAGTGATGACAAGAGATGAATCTAGAAAAGGAACTAGTGCTCAATTTTAAAAGGACTTACATATTTGGGGGTTTTCCAAGGTAAGTTTCTAAGGTTAACAGAGAGTTGAACGTCATCTAATATAGTAGAGGGAAATTCATAGACTTTGGAGTTTGTTGTATGTAATTTGAAATCTCAGCTCCGTTCTTTTCTTGCTATGATCATGGGTAAGTAACTTTACCTCTTTATGCCTCAGTGTCTATAATTTATAAAATGGGTATAGATAATGGTAGGACCTACTCTAGAGGTTTTTTGTGAAAATTGAATGAGACACATATGTGAGGTATCTTACAGTCCTGGACACATAATTAGCATTAAATAAATATTCTTCAGATGGCCTCCCTGGTGGCTCAAAGGGTTAAGTCTCTGTCTATGAGGCTATCGGCAGCCATTGCAGCACGAGTTCCATACTCAGCCAGGGAGATTCCCACATGGCACAGCAGACCTCGCCTCCCTTGCCTGCTGCTCCCCTCAGCAGTGTGCTTCAGTCAGTCTGCCTGTTCTGCTCCCCACTCTGTCTCTGGTGAATCCTCTCAGTCCTCGTCACTTCTGGTCTATACCCAAGTTTGTATGCATAAAGAAATAAATCTTAAAAAAATATTCTTCAGAAATCTTATACTCTCAAAATTATTTTTATGTCATTGTAATCAGAGAAAGCTGCAGAGGTAGGCCCAGTCTGTCCTGCTACACCATTCCACAGCTTGGAGAGGCACCCTGGGATGACCTTTTAAATTGCTCACTGAACCAGATCTACAGGCAGACAGAAGACTGGGCGTGACATTATGGACAATAATGGCCCCAAAGGCCAAAGGAGATAAACATCAGGACCAGCGTGTGTAGGGTGCTGGTGATTTCATCAAGTGCCAGGCAGTGTCTGGCATCCAGACGCTCCCCAAGCCATTTTGTTCTGATATTCCCCTAAGAGAATGTGATAAAAATAAAAATGTGCAACCAAAAGAGAGAAAGTGGTATATTAGTTTCCAAAATCTATTGGAATAAAGTACGTGGTTTAAAACAACAGAAACATGTTCCCACAGTTCTGGAGGCTAGAATTCTAAAATCAAGTTGTTCAGAGGACTGTGCTGCCTCTGGATCTCTAGGTAGAAGCCTTTCTTCCTTCTAGCTTCTGATGGGATCTGTGAATGTCTGGGATTGCTTGGGTCGCCTCTGCCGTCACCTGGTATTCTCTCTGTGTGTCTGTGTCTCCTCTCTCCTTATGGAACCCAAGTCACACGGGATCAAGGGCTTGCCTACTGCAGCACGACCTCACCTTACTTGATATCTCAATCACGTCTGCCAAAGCTCTATTTCCAAATAAGTTCACATTCAAAGATACCGGGGATTAGAACTTCAACATATCTTTTTGATGAACACAGTTCAACCGACAAGTGGTGATAGGAAGAAAGCATCAGACCTGGGGCTGTGGTTGTGGTAAAGTCACCTCTTGGGGGTCAGATGTATCCTTTGCAAGGTCAGGAGTGGTCTTAAATTGCGTGATAATTTGAAACTCTTTTGACTCTAAAACTGAAATACATGCAGAAGCAAAAACTGAAGTAACTAATTGAAACCATGTGTTCAAATCAAAACTGCAGTTTTAGGAACTAAGAATTACATAACTAATAACCTAAGCCCTTACTGACCCTGAGATGTTAGGATGCAGTGCTTATGAAAGAATGCACTCTGTTTGAACAATTTCTTCAGTTGGGCAGAGGATAGATTTTCTTGTGCAACTGGCATTTCCCACCCCTCCCTTAAAACGTCCTTTGATAAATATATTTGGAGGAAACAACATGAAGTATAAGAAAACGAAAAGTTTATTTGACTCTTAATATAAGATTCCTATACAGTGGTGTGAGTTTTGAGTGCTAAAATAAAACTATTATTAAAAACTCCCCCTGAGATTAATTGTGAGACCAAAATCACCACTGAAGACCTTCAGTTCACATTTCCATCCACCTATCTTCCTTTTCCATAGCACTTTCACCCTTAATTGTAAGTAATAGGTACACATAATATGTATGTATATACACAGTGTGTGTGTGTGGGAAGACCTGCTTATAGCTTGATTCTGTCTTCAGAATATATAATATGCAACATGGCAGGGTAGTCTGCTCTGGTGTCATCCAGCCAAACATTCCCATATCATATTCTTTTGTTTTCACTTTTTTTATGATTTGACGACATAAGTGAATGAGGAACACCTGCTAAGATTCCATCTTGGGGTGGCCCAAGGCAACCCAATTGTTGATACTTGTTCTTGGTAAGATCTTAAAAGGTGATTGAAAATGAAAAAGAATTTTGTTACAGGGATAGTATGAGAAGAGAGTTGGAGGAGAAAAGCATATTTGGACAAATCTGATTTATGGAATAGATGATCTAACCCCAGATAAGCCTGAAAAAGGCAAGCTGGGCCCAAATGGTGGAATGGGTTTGCCTCCATAACTGAGAATTTATTCTGCAGGCAGAAAAGAACCACTGTAAGCTTAGGGGAAGGTGATTAACATGTGTTTTAAGAAGCTATCCCTTTAGCAAAGCTGAAGGTGGGGGGAGGAGGAGAATCTGGCTTTGGAGAACCTAAGTGACACAAGGAGTAATGACAGTTTGCACCACGGCAGTGATGTCAGGAAAGACAGAGAAAGTATCGACATGGACAGTACAAACCCAGAACCAACAGGTCATTGGCATGAAAATGACATTTCTAGTCCTAGCAAATGGGGAAACGATGTGACCACCATGAAGGTGTGAGGAGGATTGTGTTCTATTTCGGACGTGTTGAGTTTGAGGTGACTTCAGGACAACATAATGAAGATGTTCCCTGGGAAGCATGAGGTCACTATCTCTGTTCTGGCATGTTTATAAAGAAGGCTCCCAAGGGCACAGACTGCAGTGTTGTGTCCTTTGCTGAATTCAGATGCCCTGAGCTGTGTTTACTGAACACATAGTGGTTACTCAGTAAATCGCAGTGAAGGTCTTTACCTAGCACCTTCCATCGAATGCTCAACCAAGCCATTAGAAGCCCATCTATTTAGCCATAGATGCAAGAAACTTGTAATTCAAACAGTTTTAACATAGGAACTATTTTAACCTGGGCATTCATCTAAACCCAGTTTTTTTAGCAAGGAGTGAAAAGTGATACAGGAATAGCCTGAACTCACAGGTTTCATGTATCTAAGAAATGGGAGTAGATTTCAGGAGCCTGCATTCCCAGATGCCTGCTTTCATCAGGCTACTTATTTTTTTTTCTTTGATAGTTGATGTATTAACATTATACATTACAGAAGTTTCAAGGACCCCTTCTGAGAAGAATGACCAGAAAGTCTTTTTTACCCATGAAATAGGGGGGGACCGGGAGAAAAGAAGAGTGGGTTAGATGCCAAAAGCAATCATGTGTTTTAGATATGCCCTTGGTTGGCATGCTCATAAAAATAATTTACAGGGGGAAAGTTGATATGGAACCACTTTGTGTCCTTACAAGCGGTGCCTTCTGACTTGAGTTGTGAGAGACAAAAATATGAATAGGGCAGAGGTAAAGAAACAACTGACTTGCTGACATGTGGCTGTGCAGGGTCGAAACCAGTTAGTTATCTTGCCCCATTTGAAAAGGGAAGCTTGTGTGCTCTTTTGTAAACTCCGGCAGTGGGGAAAGCTTTCTGCCCCAGAAGCCAAGACCCCTGGTTTCTGCTTTGTCTGTGCCCCCGAAGAGAAGTGCTGCTTCTAACCTTGGGTAAATCACTTCCCCCTCTGCATGGTGGCAGTTTGGGTTATAATTTTCTTTCCTTCACACATCACCTTCTCTATTGGTCCTCGACCCCTGCAGCACTCTTTTAGCAATCACACATGAGATATATAAAATACCTATATATTTTTGGATGATGTGTACTTCCTACTGAGAGAAGCTCCTTTTCTTGTGGCTAATAATGAGAATTACAAGTGGAAAGCCTGGCTCACTTGTGTTAAGATGATATGAGTAAATTGAAGGTCACTTTCAGCATACTTTACCATGCCTTCCAGGCACGGCTGATAAGAAAAAGACAAAAGGACAAAGACAAAATTAACTTTTAATTTCCCATCCAAGCTCCAATTGACAGAAACAAAGAGATGGGTAGAATTTTTTATAACATACAGTGGAGAATTATATTTTAAATATCTTATCTGATTTAATTTATCAGAGATAAACAAGCATGCAACTATTTAAATCTATATTTATAGGTAAGGTCTATAGCTCTGAGCACTAATAAATTTCAGTGATACATTTTCATACTAGCATCACTCTAAAAATCTTCTGGCCCTCACTTAGGTGAATAAATAAATAAAATAATTAATTTTCTTTTTAGAATAGTGTTTTTTCCAAATAAACACTAAAGTTATTTAGATGCTGATATGACATTGCTTAATATAATGAATAATAATTTTCTTACCCTCCAAGGTATAAACCATCGACCCTTCTTCAATAATTTATTTCCGCTATCCTATAGCATCCTCAGGAAAACTAATAAAGACCCTGATAATTTTTTGTACCTGATTTATTTCAGGAAACTAGGTTAATAATCATAGTTAGTAAACCATTGACCATACAGGCCATGCAACATAATGTGTGAATGATATATATTAACTATAAATAATTAATTTTACAAAACAATCCACCAATGAATGAACTATAAAGCTTCAAGTCAGATGACTAGCACTTTTAAGCAATATATTTCAAAACAATTCGTAAACATAAGCTTTTCTTAGATAAATTTTTGATCTTTGTATAGCATATCCTAAAGCCAGCAATTTTATGATTACAAACAAACCACACCCTGGGCTTCAAAAAAGTCCAATTCAGCACTGAAGTTTAAAAAAGTATATGAACTAATTATCATTTTGTGACTTTCTAAATTCATACTTCAGTTTACAAATTATAAATTATTCTATTGCTTTTAAGTATAATCTGAAATCTATACAAGACAGAAGTCTACCTATTACATAAAATGTTTTATCTCTGTTATAATATTGTCTACATGCAGCATTCCTACTTAATAGTGGCGCATCATTCAGCAAAAAAAAAAAAGAAAATGTGTAATACCAGCTTTAGATTTGACCAGCAATTTCTGAAACTGGCAATGTTCCTCTAAAACTAACAGTACTTGCTCTAAATCAATGCAGTTCAGGAATTTACAATGAAACAAAAATTCCAAAGGAAAATAATAATCTCTAACTCTTAGCTCATGCAGTATATAGAACACATATTATTTTCCAGAGTTTCCATCTTTAAACTTCTCCTTTGTATAGAAAACATTAAATTTTCTTTTTGAAACCGTATGCTTTGTCTTAAACAGTAGAAATGGAGGTGGTATTAAAAATGGGAAGAGACATACAGGAAAAAATAAAATGGTTTTCATTTCAACTGTGAACAAGGTATTTGGCTCTCTGAGGTATGCAACTTTGGGGTAACATTTTAAGAGTAACATTTAAAAATTCTGCTAGTGCTAATAATTCATTGTAGAAAATAAAAAACAGAGTAAAACAAATGCCACCCAAACTTACTAGACATGCACTCTGTCTTCAGTTGATTGAATTGGGTCCCTCCCATTTAGTGCTGTAATTCTAATCCATTGCCTCCGAGAGTACCCTTATTTGTAGATAATCAAGTTAAAGTGAAATCATTAAGGTGGGCCCTCATCCAACCAAACTGGTGTCCTTACAAAAGGGAAAATTTGGACACAAAGACACTGAAATTTCTGACAATTCAGAAATAAACACCAACCTAGAAATAAGCAATAAGAGTCTCCAAGAGTGACAGAGCTCGAAGACATGGAGTTCGCGCCCATTACTCCAGAAGAGACCCAGACAACAAAGTCTGTTTATGAAATTTTAGCAACATTAAGTTACAGACTAGAAGAACCAGAGAAAGACCATGGTGGCACTTGTCCATCTTGCCTAAAATTTCTTCCATGCACCACCGCCTCCTGGCCTTCACTTACTCACTCCCTTCCTCAGAGGATTCACATGTTACTCTAGAGACTATCTGAATTATGAGATTTTCTGTGCTGTCTTACTTGATTTTCTCCTCATTTCTTGTGAGTCCTTTTCATATGCTAATATTGCTCTTCACATAAATCATCCATATGGCACTTATAACATCTCAAATATTTGCCGATATATCTGTTTCTGACTCTAGACTGTGAACATCTTTAGATCACCATGCTTTTTGTCTTCATAACTTCTGGGACTGGTCCCAGACAAAAGCTGGCATGAAGTAAGCACAGGATCAGTACTCTCACTCGCCCTAGGTCCTAGTGTAACAGCATAATCTCCATTAAAAAGGGAGATTCCAGGTTTCCTGCTTCACCTAATGAAGGCTGGAGCTGACTGGGCAAAGAGAAGCTGAAGGAGGCATGGAGGAGACACGTGGAGCAGAGAGACATGAAGAAGTCACACTTGCTTCTCAACTTTGGGCTTGCACCAGGGACTTGGGGGACACAGAAAGAGACAATGGAGTTGAGACTTGTGTGTATGTGAGTCACTTCGAAGAGATGTAGGTGAGAGACCCATGGGCTTACAGTGGCGGCCATTATCTTGATTTGGAATTTGATTTTGTTCATTTTGTCCCAAACTTGCCTGGCCCCTCCTGCATCCTTTCTATGGTTTCCTTCCAGGAGGTGTCTTGGACTTGTGGCAAGTTTTGGGGCCTCAGTGGCCTCACTTTTAGCCAACTTTGTTTGGTTGGGCCTTTAAGCAGGACATGATGAGTAACTTTGGGTGGTCTATTGGGAAACTGTTATCCTTTCTTCTCTTCTCTCTCTGTGCATACTATTCTGTTAAAGTTCTTTCACACTAAGAGTATGTTCTGTCTGTTATGAGGCAGATGGCAGAACTTCCTAAGAGTGTGCAAATTTGGGGGTCCTAGCATACCCTCAGTCTGCATACTAACACCAGGAAATACTTGGATTGAGAGTGGATTCAGATATTTACTCTTGTATCAAAAGGTAGCTGGTATGAATTTTTATTGATATGCAGATTTGGCTTTTGGAGAGCGAACACATGTAAATTATTTAAGCACAATAGAAGGAAATCAATATGGATCTCAGAGGGTTTAGTCATATATCTCTGCATGATTTTATGACAATTATAAATATCACACGTTTGTCCATCTCCCCTGGTCTAATGATTTTGCTCCTGTTGTTATTTTTTCTAATCCGCAAAACAAGAGGGATATGTGACATGAACTCCAAGGGACTTTTCAGTGCTAAATTCTCATTCTGCTTGGCCAAGACTGTATGTGAAGTGTCTTCACTGCTATTTTGAGGACAGGTTGAGCCTGGGGCTGCTTGTGTCACTGTCTCAGACTCTCAGAGATAGCATGCTGTTTACACACAACAGAGCTGCCTGGCCTCTGATAGCTGATCCTATCAGACATGGTTATTTCCAGCTGTCTTCAGGAGCAGACAGCTGCTGTGTCCAAATCCGCCTGCTTTGCCACTGGAGAGTGTAGTCACACTCCTGGTAGGACTTTTGAACTGTTAAATAAATGCTTGGACGAATAGGACCTCACAGGGACAGAGTGCCACACGTAATGATGACCTGCAACCAGGCCTCTTCCACATTTTCATTAGATTTGCAAATTTGTTGCCAGGTGAGGCCAGATGAGGCCAGAATGGAGGGAGATGGCCAAAGACAATTAGAAACACATTCATTAGGAACAATGAATTTAAAGAAATTGAAGAAATGGTATAAAATTATAATCTGATCATAATATTGAAGGTTTATAAGTATTACAGATGTTTTTGTCAATATATAGATGTCAGTGTGTAGACATTCAAATTTGGTTTAAAATGATGATATTAAGGAGAGATCTAAATAGCCAATAATTTGAAAGCATGCCTCTGTCCTATCTGTTTACAGTGTTGAATACTTTCAAGATTCTTCTTAGAGCTATCATTGGTGCAGAAAATCAAAAACATAAAAATGGTTAGAAAAGAGTGATAGCAATAGTTGGAAATGATAAATAAAAGAGTAATCTTATTATCAAAATGACTTTTATGTACTAGTTCACTCCAGTATGCATGCTGAATTGACCTGGGGCTGTTTATTTAAAAATGCTCTGGTTGATAATTTTGAGGATGGAATCCGAAGCCCTATCTTCCCCTTCACAGAGCCATGTGACACGATGTCACCTCCACCCCAACCAGACACTGAGTCCCTAGGACCAGAGGGAGCTTCGAGTCCATTTCCTTCCAGAACCCGCCTGCCTGAACAGCTTCTATTTTGTGCCACACCGCAGTCAGACTTGTTTGCAGAGTGACAGGACTTGAACTGAAATGACCTTGTTTCTAAAGGGACAACAACAGCTCCCTGAGAAGAACAAATTTCCCCAATTTAAGTTGAATTCAGAAGGATAACAGACTCCAGTCCAAATCATTTAGTCTATTCTGCCTAGTGTCTCCTTGACAAAAGAATTTGAAGGGCTGGTTTAGATATTAGCTTTTTGCAGTTGTTCCAAGATGCTAAAGATTTTCTTTATGCAGATTCTAACAATACAACGATTTCAATTATACAAATTATTTTAAATGGCTCTTTGTGATTTTCAAAGTATTGTGCTTGGCAAAGACATCTGGGAAGTATCTACAATAGAGAAATTGTCCACTACATACCTTTCTAAGAAGGAAAAGCTCTACTTTGAGAAAAATGCCCGTGTCATTTAAATAAAGGCAGGCTACAAAAATAAAAGCTGAGTCTTTGGTGGCAGTTTCTCCAAAATTTTATTAGATAAATTTGAATAGTATTGAATTTTCATAATAAGGTCTGGTAAGGAAAAGGATATTTGTTATATCTGCTTTGAAAAGAATTTCTTTTTTCATATTCTTGGGCAATATTTAATTTTACAAGGTCATAGATAATGGGAAATTCACATATTACAACCAGATTAAGTCCTTGGTTTTCAATAAGAACTTATAATAGGTCCATAAGATAATGAAGGAGTATTAGTTGGTTATAAATGATTGCAAGCTATTTTGTAATAACAACCACACCATCATTTTAATGTGTCTGCCAAGTACCATGAAGGATCTATCAAATATATTTCCAGCCTGAAGTTGTTGGGAAAAGGAAGTTATTTTTAGAGAGTCTTGAGAAATTTCTTTTCTCGGATGCTAGATTTCTAGCATTTGGAGAAGCCCTTGACTAAGCCACTTAGTTTGGGAAATTACTAACATGGATGAAATGCCCCGGTGCAGAGCTGCCTTTTCTGTTTTTAAAAATCTGTGTCTCAGTGCAGCTCACATTAGGGCAGGACACATCTTCTGAACCTGAAATGCTAAAATATTTCTTTCCCTGAACATCAACACTGATCTATGCTGGCTTTCCATGTAAATAATAGTGACCACTTATTAAGTGCCAGGGTCATTGCTAAATACAGTAATTATATTTCCTAATCTTCTAAAGGTCCATCACAGGAGTGATTATTCATAGCGATTTGTCCACATTTTATAGCTGGGGAAACTGATGCACAGGGTGTTAAGCCACTTATTCAAGGGCACCCAGAGCTAAGTGCTAGGACAGGAGGATCCCAACTGGAGAAAGTGGCTTCAGAGTGTGGCCACATAACCGCTGCTTCATTTGGCCCCATCAGCAAAATTAACAAAGCTATAAGGAGTCAAGTGTTTACATGGATGGGGGTGTGTTGAATATTAAGGATTCTATTTAAGACCATTGTGTCATAGGAAATGGCTTGTCACTCTACTACCTTATAACTTACATTGCTAAGGTTAAAAATCCAGTGGCATTTTTTATCTGATTCAATGACAGTTAAGTGCTGCTTTGCCTTGGAAAATGAAAACAACAATTGAAATAAAGATATAAAGTAGTAAGCACACTTGAATTTTAAAGAACAATCGATCAATTTTCAAACTTAGAGAAAAGTTGAGAAAACAGTATAAGGAACAGCCACAGCACCTGCACAGAGATTTATCATTGCTACGATTTGTCACAATTGATTTGTATAATTTGTTCTTTTGCTCAAGAATTTGAAAATGAACCTCAGATATCATGACATATAACCCTAAATATTTTAAGTATATGTTACTAAAAAATAAGGACAATTTCTCGCTTTCCCCCACAATTTGCAATAATAGTGATACTGACACTTTTAAGAAAATTATAGTAATTCCTTAATATTGTCTAATAGTTAAATGAGATCCAAATTTCCCTCAATTGTGCAAAATACATGTTTTATGACTGGTTCAAGACAGGGTCAAAACAAAATCGACTCATTGCATTTGCGTATTACAATTTTTAAGGTGCTTTTTCTTATTTATTTTTGAAGCTGTGTCATTGGCCTTCTATAAAGGCTTTCTTAAATAGACCTTAAAACAGATGGTGATTTCTTTTAATTCAAAAGAAAAGAATATCATTTGGAGTTGATATACATTTTAGAGAAATTCAAACACATAAAAGATAGTCATAGGTCTTTGGCCTTTAGGTATCTTTTCCAAATTGTCTGGCTGATGACTTTCCTCCACCTCTTACCATGGTATCACCTTTTGCAGACCATGTCTCAAATGAAAACAATGAAAAAAGATAAAGCTGAGCAATTCGGAGCTGAAAGATCAGCAATACTGGAGATCAACCAGCATAACCGCCTCACTCAAAGCACTAGAAAACTAAGTTCCAAAGAGGTGAAATAAACTGCCCTCTGCCACAATTACATATTAGCAGAAAATGTAACTAGAACAAAAGTCCAGTACTCTTTCCAGTAATACCACAGTAGATGAAGATCATATTACCTGGCCCCTATCCTTCTGAAAGATTGCAGAACAAATGACTTTTCAAATCCTACACTCTGGCACAAAAGTCAATAAAGCTCTTCCTGACATTCCAATTTGCATCTGTGACAGCGCATTTTACCAAGCAAATCTGCATTTGAGCCTAAAAGACCCAGGTCAAATCTCTGGATGGGAGGTCAAAGGTTTATACTGAGTATTTTTCTGCTGACTTGCACCTGATAAAGCCACATCCAGGATTGGATGGAGTGTGGTTCTCAGTAGAACCTTGAAAACTCAGTCACAAAAAGGCTTAGGGAGACCCACTGTGACATCCTCTTCCTATCTTTTGTAAAATCCAGCTTTTCTTTTGCTATTTGGGAACTAGTGCTACTCATACCACATGTTCATCCCACATTGCCCATCATGACTAATGATTTAGGTTTACACCTAAAGGAGAATCATAATCGCCTTGGCAGGTCACAGAAACCCATTCATTCCTCTATCACAATGATTGGCAGGCACATGTGTGACCCAAGCAGAACCAAGCAGAGCATTGAGAAGATTTGGTGCACAGAAACAGGAAATCAGATTGTTCTCTCTTTCTTTGGATCATATCCTGTGAAAATGTGGGCTTCGCTACCTTTTCTGTCACATAGTGAAAACCTTAGGTCAGTACTTAAAGAAAACTCAATTTGTGCAGATCTGAAGTACAGAAGAGAAAGCTATGACCTAAACCTACTTGGAATTCAGTCAGATGAACTAATAAACTCATGCTTTTGCTTTTGCTAGATACCATTAGATTTCTGTCATTTAATTCCAAAAGAATCTTTGTGACTACAAAGTTTTGCTTTGCAGTAAATCATGAAGACAAGAAGTTTTAAGACATCTAAAAATAGTGGTTTGTGCTGTGTCATAACTATTTATAATTTTGAAAGCAGATAGATGTACAGGGTGCTTTACTCATTGGTGACCAATCAGAACTACAATTTGTGTCTCCTTTCCTTAGGAGAAAGAAGTGCCAGAGATTTCATAATTTAGACCATAAAAAAAATCACCTTGGAGTCAGGTGAGAAATTAAGACAAACAAAAGTTAGTCATCTGTATCCATGTCAGAGAAAGCACCCTGATTCAGAAAGGTACAAATATAGTACCTTGAACATTTTTTCATGTGTCTGTTAACCTTCTGTATATCTTTGGAGAAGTGCTTGTTTAGCTCCTTTGCCCATTTTTTGATTGGGTCATTTGTTTTCTTTTTGTTGAGTTGTATATGTTTTTTGTAGATCTTGGATATCAGCCCTTTGTCAGATGTATGATGTGCAAATATTTTCTCCCATTCAGCAAGGTATCTTTTGTTTTAGTAATAGTTTCTTTCACTGTGCAGAAGCTTTTCAGTTTGATATAGTACTGATTTTATTTATATTCTTTTCTTTTGTTAGCGGAGTTGAAGCCACAAAAATATCACTGAATCCTATGTCAGGGAGTATTTTGCCTATATTTTCTTCTAAGTATTTTAGGATTTCAGGTCTTACATCCAAGTCTTTAATTAATTTTGAGTTAATGTTTTGTGTTAATATTAGAGTGGTACATCTTCATTCTTTTGCATGTAGCCTTCCAGTTTCCCTAACATCATTTATTGAAGACATTCTCCTTTCTCCAATTCATGTGTCTGTCTCCTTTGTGATAGATTAAGTGTCCCTACAGTGCAGGTTTATTTCTGGGCTCTCAATTCTACTTCATTAGTACACATGTCTTTATATTACTTGGGTACCTCAGTTAGAAAGGCGTATCGACTTGGCTATATCATTGAGGGTAGTTCCACTGAGAAAGGTGAGTGTCAGATGAATCAGAAAGGTGTGGGAGTAAAAGCCAAGCGCAGATACTCCTCCCTTTGGGTAGATCATGGAGGAGGAAAAGGAAGGGTGTCTAGGTCCCAGGATTTAGTCCACACCAGGAATGGATCAGCCTGAGCCCCATAAAACTGACTTGCATTAGGAAATGTTTATAGTGCGTACCAGCAATTGCTGGGTTTCCAAACATGGCCCACATGTAGCCAACTTAAAAACTGAAGAGTGCAATTGCTGTAGCATTCTGGACTAGCAAATTCTGCTGCGGCAGTATTAGGTGGCCTTCGACAGTGAGAAGCAGCAGCAGAAGCAGCAGAGCACTGACTGGCCGTTAGCGCTGTCTCTGTCTGATGGGAGCCTCTTTACCCTGGCTAGAGAGTTTGCGGGAGGAGAAAGACGGGGATCCACAGGTAAAGACTAGATTTCCAGGGAAGAAGGTATATGGGATCTAGAGCAACTAACTGAAACATGTTTAAAAAAATTAAATAAATTAACTGTCTTTGTACAGTTAGGGTTTATGGAATAACTTGTATTGGTTAGAGACAGCCATAGGTATGGCTATATGACAGATATGTCTATGATAGGTCAGCAGGGAGAGAGACAGAGAGAGAGAGAGAGAGAGAGAGAGAGAGAGAGAGAGAGAGAGAGAGAGAGAGAGAGAGAACACATATATCCTCATTTGCAAAAGAAGGGCTTGGGTACTCAAAGAAATATTAAACCATATTCTCTGATATTTGAGCCACCAAGTGTGAGGGCTTTAAGAATATCTGGCCTCTCTTTATTCCGTTCTGGACAGACCTTCTGCAGTACGTGTAGTGCAAGGTTTAGTGCACATAAAGTTACAATACCAAGGGTGGAGATTAGAGTTGGTAAACCAGAAGACAGAATTGATAAGTTATTTCTTTTTACCCATAGGAAGCAGACAGGTAGAAGCATCTATACAGGGAAGACACCCTACTATTGCTATATTCCTGTCTCAGTGGGTTAATTTTACTTGGAAAAGAAGTTGTGAACTTTTCTCAACAATTGCTTAACATATTCTCTTCTCCTCCACCTAAGTAACTATCCCATAACCTGTGTCCTTTTTAATTTCTTAGATGCCTTTCGTAATCTGTAACAAACTCTTACTGTCTCATCTTATTCCTTTGTTGTTCTACCTTCTAGATCTGTTTATTTGGCTCAATCTTTCTTAAGCTATCACTGTCAAGTTCCCTAAAGGAGATTTCTCCTGTCACCTCTGGGATCTTGCTTCACCCTCTAGTTTGAATGTTCTGGAAACAACATTATTTTTGGTTTCAACACAGGCAATTAATCATTCACATTTATGACCTGCAATCTCCAAAAAGGCTTCAGGATGTACCCAATGAAAATGTTCGTGGACTAGTAGGCAAGATTCCAGTTCAGACTTGGGGATACTTGATACTCCAGCATTTCTAATACATGATCTGTGTATAAAGAAACATTTAAGTGTCCTGCTTTTAGGGAGAAGCTAGGAAGCAGAAGAGATCATTTTAGTGCTCTTTCCCCTTTCCCTCAGGCTACTCTTCCCCAACCATCTTCAAACTTTTTAATCTTGTCCCTACAGATTGTTCCTTTCCCTGTTAGTATCCACTACAACCTGAAAGTTGGCTCAGGCTAGAAATATTATTGGACAAAAAAATAGTAATAGGGTGGATGGTCATGGGTAGAAAGGTGGTTGCAAAACATATTTTGGGGTGGGGTGGGGATAGGAACTGAAATCTGGGAGATATTTCATTACTCTGATAATAGAAACAGAGAGCGCAAATAAAATCATTATTTGCTATGGTTTGCTATAGAACCCACAAATCATTATTTGCAGGTCCTAATTGTGGCATAATAATTATCTCCAAAACTAGTATGTTTCAAGATTTGTTCTCATGATTTCTTTTTCCTTCTATAAATTATAAAAGTAATGTCAGTTCCTGGTACAAAATCAAATAATACAGAATTGTGCTAAATCCAATTCCTTGGAAGAAAATTTGATTATAAACTGATAATTTTTAAAACTCCTTATATTTGTAAAATTTTTTATATATAATTTTTTTCAGCATACAGTACACATATGTAGAGAGTTTTTAAATTACATTTCTGGATAAATGGAGGAGCTGTATATATATCTTTAAAACATTCTTTATTCTTATTCTAACATGAACACCATGGTTGTCTGTTTGGGGCTGATATACATTGGAAATTTAAAGGGTAATTTTCTACAGATTATTTATAAAAGAGTCAATATTTTATGAATTTATCCAGCAAGTAGTAAATTAAAAGCATATCTGTTCTTAGGGAGTTTAACTTCTATTCAAGAAATAAAGTCAAATCAAATCAATACGTGCAAACAAGAAAAATATCAAATAGCAGTAACTGCTATTCAATTAACAAAAATATGTGGTTCTGTGATAGAGTGACTCTTAGCTACTATAGACTTGCATAATATCTCTTTAAAGTATATCTTTTAGGAAAAAATTAAGGTGTGAGTTTTTTTATCATGGTTTCTGGGCAATTATGTTCTCAGGATTAAAAATTATCTTCCGAATGATTACAGTTGCAGGTACAAAAACTAGTAGGCTTTGACCAACGATGTCCTGTAAGGTTAACACTTTCTAAGTCCATAAGTATGGGTCTTATTGACCTCGACAGTATTGCAGGGTCATATTTTTACATGGCTGAACTGTTCCTGAATAATTCCTACAATGTACTAGGTACAAATAGTTTTTCTTTAGCATCAGGCATGCAGGGCTTATCTTCACACCTGTTTTCCCCACCCCTCTCCATCTATTCTTTCATTACTTTTATAAAAGAAAAGCTATTATAGGATACATAAGGGAAACTTGTCCCCACTGACTTTTTTTCTTCCAGGCTTCTCTATCTTCATGGATGTTATAGTTGAAATATTGCACTCAAGGACTTCTGGTTTGTTCTTCAGATGGATTTTATTTGTGAGTTTATCTCATTGTTTTATGTCTCCAATATCACATAGAAAAGCCTCTTTTCATTTTCATCAGAGGAAGGACAAGAGCTAAGAAAAGGATATGTGATTCTAACAGCAATTCACCCAGGAAAAATTCCAATCTTTTGCTGAACCATTCTACAAAGAAATTGCAATGTCATCACAAAAGAGACTGAATTGCAGTCAATTCTTAACCATCAACATATTTCCAAGAAAATATAATTTTTGAATAAAGGAGTAAAACCTATTCCCATGAAATCAATCCTTCTTCTATCCATGCTTTGACCTGCATAGTATAGGGACAAAACCTGCTGAGCTAGAAACTAAGAGTCAGGCAAGATATCAACAAGGTCCCATATGACACACTCAAAGAAGAGCAATTGAGGAGAGGCTGCAGACTGGAAAATTTACAAGTGGAGACAGAGTAAGACAAATTCAATAAGAGACAGTGAAATACTCAGGTGACTAATCTTGCAACCCACAGGGCTAGACAGGCAAAAGAAGGGCAGTTGTGAAAAAGGACACTGAGCTCTGATGAGAGAAGACGTGAGTTGAGGTACCCAGATAATCCAAGTTTAGCAGAGCTGGCAGTGATGGATAAATATCTCAATTCACTCTCTACCAAACTGACATCTTCAGATGGTGCCTCCCACTGGTAGAGCCCAACTAGATACCTGAGGACAGGAGCATTTATGAAGGCAATTCCCACAGGTCAATCGCCCAGGATAGAGAGTACTGTGGTAGAGGATGGAGAGTTACAGTGTAAAAGAAGCCAACACATGATATCCTGCCAAAGAGGAAATCTCAGGGTTCTGGGCCTTTTCTTTCCTCTCTGGGATAGATAGCAGTTCCAGGTCATCCTAGGCACCAAGATTCTCTGGATCTTTCCTTGTCTCATATGCTCCTATATGTCTTAGTTGAAAAAGAGACATTAATGGCTGAAAAGAATAGCTGAAAATTTTACCAACTTTATAAAAGTTGTTAACATCTTTTTTCCTGATATATTCCCAGGGTGATTTCTTCCCATTGTTTAAAAACAAATTTTAGAGACAATTGAAATATTTTGTGTAAAATATGAATGTGCTACAAGAAACTAATCTAAGTGTGACATATTAGAAAAATGGATTAGCTTTTATATAGTATTTCTGTAATATCAATATGAATGCGAAATGTTTATAGTGTTAATTTGTTGTTTTCACATTTTTCTAGAATTATTGTATTCATCAAAACTAAGCAGCATTGATAGGTGTTGGTTCCCACTCACTTGTGCACTGCATGAGAGGGGAAAATAGGCATTTTTGTGTCTTCTGGTATCAGTGGATTGGGTTTAACAAGTGATTCACAATTATTTATATTCTGAGCACTTGCTATGTGTTAAGCACTGAACCAAGTGCATTTAAAATAATCTCCTTCAATCATCACACCCTAAGAGTTCACAATGAGAAAAATATAGACTCAGAGAGGTTAAGTAACTTGCCCTACATCACACAGACAGTAATTGTTACATTTAGGAGCTAACTTGGATCTGGGTGATTGTTGTATTTTGGCTTGTAACTAGTCATTGAATTGTCACTTGAAGCAAATAAAACAAGGAGGGAGGGATGAAAAGGACTTTCTAGTGTCTGTCAGAAAAGCACTCAAGACATTGTTGGTGGTATTATTATAAACATCTCAATCAACATGCTGAGGAATGTGGAAAAGCTCTTACTGTCATGCACGCTAAAGTGTGGTAGGGATATTTGTTAATTACTCAAATGACTACAATGCAGCATAGAGTAAGGCAAGGATCATAAGACAAGTACAAAAATACATCTGGGGAGGTGGCTCACTAAACAATGGACAGAGTTTCAATCATTAGATGATGAAAGGATGGAGAGAACATCGTGAACAAAGGCAATGAGGTTGGAACACACAGGGCGTGTACAGGGATCAGCAAGAAATTTAATGGCGAGCATGGCAAGTGTAGTGCGGCAAGGAAAGAAAAGGCTGGAAAGGTAGGTTGAGGCCTAATGATTAATGTACTTAATTGTACCCTCATCCCGTATAGAATTTGAAAATTTGTTGACATGAAAACTTATCAAGTGACATCATGAAATCTAAAAACATTTTGTCTACTGGATTTCCCGGATGGAGCAATTTTGAAACATTGTCAAGAAGAAAATAAAGTCAATATGACTAACCACCCTCTCTCCTACTCTCTCCTGATATATTTTCTACACTAGAGATACTGTGAATCACTTAAAATTCAGGTTTGATTATATTTTCCTAATGCACTTGACACAAATTAAACATGTTCACCTCTTCAGCCACGCCTTTCACCCGACCCTTCTTTAAGAGGTGCCAGACACACCAAACTTTTCTGTGTTTCTTAAGTGCATGCTTCCTCTTCCGTGCCTCTGTCCCTACCTGAACTACTTTCCAGGTCTACCTCGCTGTCCTTTCTTCTGCATCATTCTTTCCAGGTCTTCTTCAGAGACTGCCCTGCACCGTTCGCTCATCACCTTTTACTGCATGTATCTGTTAATGGGCTTGCCACAAAATTTTGTCATGTTAATTTGATTTTTAGGTTATTCTTCTATTTTTACATTCACAGTTCCTGGAGAAAAGTAATTATACAATAGGTATTCATAGACTAAATGGGCGAATGAATGGAACAGTGGCCTTTTCCTTGTGGACAAGCTTAACTTGAAAGTTATAGAACCAAGAACTTTCATGTTGCTGTTTTTAGATGGTGAAAACTTCAGCATTAAGTCTCTCCCTCCTCTATTCAACATCTGATATAGTTTTGAGATTACTTCTGAATCCTTATCTGCCCAAGTGGTCATAATCTGCTTCCACAATTATTGTATTTGTATTCTGTTCTTTTTACTTCAAATCTTCTCAAAGATGTTTCCCCTCAGTCTGTGGATTTTTAAGCAATTCTTTTTGAAAGGTATACTTTTCAACCTCTTTATTTCAATCTTATGTCCCATCTCATTAGGTTTTAAGATTATGTACTCTGGTCTGTTCTCCAAGAATGCCTGGAAATCTCTCAAGCCACTCTTCTTTGAAATCACACTTACAGTCCTTTCAGAGGGACAAGATTTCATTTTTTTTCAAGGGTTCCTTCCAATCCTCATTACCCTCAGAATTCAGTGCAATACCACTTAGGGCAAGGATTGCACAATCCACTTGAATCAATTCTTATCAAACTGCATGCTGTACTTTATCATTTTATATCCTTATTACTTATATACCCTCTGATCAAAAAAATGGATTGAGACAACTGCTACTACTACTAAGAATGATTTAAATCAATTAAGAATCGAGTTTTATATAATCTCTTTTCAATGATAATTTCCTCAAACTTTAGCTTCATTAGACCTTAATTCCGAATATTGTATTTCCCTGGTATCCAACAAGTTCATTGGTTTTTGAACTCATCTTAATGTATGTCTGCCACGGGACACAAGCTGTTAGTCCCTGGTTTTATTTGGGCCAGGGAAGGGATGAGTTTAGAAACCCCCCCCCCAATCTAACTCATCAGAAAAATAAGTAGTTATGTAAATTAATACCTTGCTTAAATCAAATATATTCAGTCATCGGGTTTTATTTTAAATCATTTAAAATATTGAATCTGCTAAGATTTGACTGAGGTTAGGACTCTGGAAAAATTGTGAAAACAGGTTAGAACACAGAGATGATAAAATTGATTGTAAAGAACAAGCCACTTCAAGGGAGTAAGATTGGGGGGACTTGGGAGGAATGTCCTATAAGATGAATAGTCAGGGGTCTCTGCAACATTTGTCATATTTTAGTAGGGAGGGTCATTTCAAGGCCAGAAGAAAGGAGGGAGAATGTAATAGTCAAATAGTTGAGCTTGGGACATGGGGTTCTGGTAGCTATAACAGTCTGTGAATTGTTCAACAACATTCAGAGTGATTCATCAGGCACATTTCTCTTAGGTCACTTGTTTATTCTTGAGGCCAATTTTACTTGTTCTGAAAAAAGAAAAGATAAACATCTTAAGGACCTGGTGCTAGGACTCATGAGGCTGTAATCAACTCAGAGACATTCCAAATCCACATTTAACCTTAACTGTGGAAGATTAATGTCAGAAGAATACCTGAATGTTATTCTTTAAAAGCACAGAAACCATGAGTTCTTTGTATGTATGTAAGCACGTACATATGTATGCAGGCATGCATGTATGTATGCATGTAAACATGCATCCATTGTATGTGTAGTCCCTCACCTATCAAATTTTGCCTTCTTATTTGGAGGTTGTGTGGCTCAGTCCCCCCAGTGTGGACCTTTTTGGTGGATATCTCATTTTATCTGATACTTTCCTGAGAATACATAGGCCCTCTTTATATAACATTGTTCCTGATTGTAGATGCTAAATAAAAATATGCCTTGAGCTCCTTTCTTTACCAGGTACTCTATGTATCTATATATGTGCTTTTGAATTCTTACAACCATCCTAGAGGTTGATATTATAATTTTCTGTCTTTTTTAAAGATCTATTTACTTATGTATACAAGAGCTGGGTGTAGACGGTGGGGGGGGGGGGCGGTGAGAGGATTCACCAGAGACAGAGTGGGGAGCAAAACAAGCAGATTAACTGAAATGCACTGCTGAGGGGTACAGCAGAGGGGACAGGAGAGGTTTCCTGCAGTATGTGGGAAGCTCCCCGGCCGGGGATTGAACTTGTGCTGCAGAGGCTGTGGATACCTTCATAGTGCTGAGACTTAACCCTTTATGCCACCAGAGAGCCCCTATAATTTCCTTTTTTTTTAAGATTTTTTTTTCATTTATGCATACAAGAACTGGGGTGTAGGCCAAATGTGTGTTGGGGAGGCGGTGAGAGGATTCACCAGAGACAGAGCAGGGAGCAGAACAGGCAGATCAACTGAAATACACTGCTGAGAGGAGCAGCAGGAAAGACAGGAGAGGTCTTCTGTGCCATATGGGTCAGCTCCCTGATCAGGGATCTAACTCAGGCCTCAGTGGCTGGAGATAGCTTGATAATGCTGAGACTTAACCCCTGCGCCACCAGGGAGGCTCCTATTATAATTTTCAATTTATGCATGAAGAACCAGAGACTCAATGAGACCAAACAATTTGTCAAAAATCACTCCAACTAGTTAGCAATCATCAAAATTCTAAGTGACCCAAGTGAGTCAAATTTCAAAATATCTGTTCTTTCCTGGATCATTCCTGTTTTCCTATGTCACTACATCTCAACACAATAATAATCTTATTTCTCCTTGTACCAGGAGTGGAGTTGATACATAGGAACTTTTCTTAAAATGAAGGAGGCTTCTTCTTCTCTCAGTAGATCTCTGAGATGTGACGTAGATGTCATTTGACAATGGCTGAGATATTTTAAGTCTCCAAGTTGACACACAATGAGAACATAGAAGTTGGTTCCAGTTCAGCAGTTCCAGACCCAGTCAATATTCAATTTAAGGTTGAGTGTCATTTCCTTCTCTTCACCATCCACCCACCCATCCTTCTATACATCCAACCATTCACGTACAATCAACAAATATTTTATGTCAGGCAATACATAACGTGCTTAGAAATTTAAAGAAATGGAGCCTGCTTTTAAGAGCTAAGAGTTTAGTAGAGAAGAAGAATGTAAATTTATAGAACAAAAAGGGCATTTCTGAGAGCTTGTAAAGATATAAGGAGGAAAGGATCAACTCTCCCTGGTGGATTGGAAAGACTTTACAGAAGAAATGCACGAGCTAGCTCAACTACCACGAAAGCACTGAAGAGTCAGAACTTTTCCCATCTGGGCCAATTTTCCCCAAAGCATGTCACTGAGATTTCACTATGTTTCCTTGTCAGCACATCATGGGATAAGAGTGTTAATGGGCGGCACTTTTCATCTGTGCAACTGTAGAGAATCTTTGTTATGTGGAGATACACATCTACTTTGGACTTATCATCACTCTGGGCCACAGTGTTAACTCTCCGAAATGATCTATAATCTTTCTCGTGACATCCTGCATGTGTGCTTCAAGAACACAGTCATCACATTTGGGAAGATTTTAGATAACTCTACTACAAACTTGTGATGACATGCCTAAGCTTAAATTAAAATCAGTCTGTAGAATGAGGCCTGCCAGAACACAGTGGAGGCAAGCAAGCATCCTGGAGCTTTTTAAAGTACAAGAGCACAGAAGAATGTGAATCTAAGTGCAGTGGTTGAAAATAGCTGTATGCTTTGCCATTAACAGCTGTGGCTGCAAATCAAAGTCCAATCTCATCTCAACAGTGTAGACAGGCCCCTCTGACATGCATCATTATTATCTGAGCTGCATATATATGCACTTGTTGGTCATAGACTGATTAGCACTATATTCAAACACAAACCCAAGTTATGTTCATAAGTTTGAAGGTGAATATTCATAAAATGCCTGCATAAAAACCATATGCCAAACCTACTCATTCTTTTGACTGCTGTCTTATTTTATTCACAGAATATATACTGAATATAAGATTTAGTGGTCTATACTGGTTTATATATATATATATATATATATATATATATATATATATATATACTTATGGTTTATATTTCATAATTAGTGTTGTAGGCAGTATACTGTCACTTTGATGTAATGTGGTTCCTATGACCCATACTTTACTATCCCTTTTGTTTCCTAATTGATCTCTCTTTAATAGAGTCTAAAAATAAACCTTCTTTAAACATAATGCACCATATTTAAATTCTACTATATTGGAATGTATGGATTCCATAAAAACATAAAATTTTAAGAACATATTTAATACTAAGTCATACTGAAATTAGTTCTTTCCAGTTGTGGAAAGCCACTGTGTAAAATATTGTTGCCAACTGTTACCAAAACCATGTGCATTATAAGCTTTCAGGGGAGATGTAGAGTATGAGAAGTAGATAATTAAATTTTTTCAAGGATTTTATTGAGGATCTGATCATTATCAGAGTTTCCAAAACTCTTGCTGAAAGTGGGCCATTCTATATCACTGGCCATGACTGAAGGAGATAACATCAGGTTAAGAAATAGCACTGCTGGCCCCTGTGCCCACTGGCTCCCTGAGGGCAGAGGTCAAGGCTCTTTGGTTCCTCGCTGCACACCCAACTCCCAGGAGGGGTTTTGGCACAGAGAAGAGACTGTGCATGCATTTTCTGAGTGGGTGTGTGAATTAATAGACTGGTAAGAAGTCAACCAGTGGCCTGAGAAGTAGGATGGACCTATGGTAGGACAAATCTAGTAGAAATACACAGGCCTTGGGGCCAGGATGTCCTCTCTGAGCTTCGGATTCTTTCCCTCTACACTGGGCAGAGGACCTTCCTCGTCCTTGGTATATGATCATTGCAATAAAACATTGTCTAAATCAATGCTTGATACTCAAGAGGCTCTTCAGATGTAGTAGCCTCCACCCCTGCACACCACATATATGCTCTAACCCAACAGTGTATGTGTGTGTGTGTGTGTGTGTGTGTGTGTGTGTATGTTTTTCTATTATGGAATATACATTGAATGGGAATTCACACTTAAATATTATTCCCACTCTGAGCCTCCCTGGTGGTGCAAGGGGTTAAGTCTCAGCCTATGATGCTTTTGGCAGCCACTGCAGTAGGAGTTCGATCCCTGGCCAGGGAGAGTCCCACAGGGAGGAGCAGACCTCTCCTGCCTTGCCCGCTGCTCTCCTCAGCAGTGTATTACAGTCAATCTGCCTGTTCTGCTCCCCATTTTGTCTCTGGTGAATCCTCTCACCCCCTCACCCCGCCCCCCACACACCTCTGGCCTGCACACCAGCTCTTGTATGCATAAATAAATAAATTTTTTAAAAACAATTATTCCCACCCAAATCACTTAAACTTTGGGCTTTGATTTTTCTCATCTGTAAAATGAGGAAACTGGACTCATCCTCTAGGTTTCTTCTAACTTCAGATTACAGCTAATTCTCATTTACTTCTCATAAATTAAATAATTTAAAATTATCTAAGTTTATAAATACTATGCAAAAGCTTCAGAAGCCACTAATATTTCTTTTGTTTTCTACATTGTTATCTTCCCACTTGATTTTAGAAATCTTTTCTATAACTTTGTGAATTTTTACAGCAAATTTTATTTACATGAATGGCATTTGGGTATTCTGTTTCCACAAATGTCTCAGTTAACTAAGCGTTCATCTGAGTGAGGCAGATAATCTGTGAGTTAATTAATCTCTTGATGCTTCAGAAAGTAATTCAGAATCTTCCAGGTTCTCAGTTTTATTTTACAACAGTTATTAAATATGGTCCCATAACATTGAGAACTTGGAAGGAGGCAGGGTGGAGTAGATAAGTTTTGATTAATATAGCTTTACCAATAAAATTCTGAGTAGCAGAAAGTTCACTGTAGCAAGGGAATTATGACTTCACAGTAAAATTTTTTAAAAAGGTGATTTATTCTAACCCTCAGGTATTTTTTTTCCTTAAAGGCTACATACAACAATTTATGACAATTTTCTTTTAAAGTTTTATTTATTTTTGCATACAAGCTGGGGTATAGGCCAGAGGTGTGGGGTGGTGAGAAGATTCACCGGAGACAGAGTGGGGAGCAAACAGGCAGACTAAAGTACACTGTTGAGGGTAGCAGGGGGCGAAGCAGGAGAGGTCTGCTACACCATGTGGGAATCTCCCTGGCCAGAGATCGAACTTGTGCTGCAGTGGCTCTGGATAGCTTTACAGTGCTGCCCTTAACCCCTTGTGCCACCAGGAAGGTCCAATTTATGACAATTTTTTTGAATATCTTCAACAGTGGTCTTTTTAAAAGAGCAATTCTTAAATGTAGGAAATACTTAAAATTCTTCAGTCCCACCGTGGTTCTAAGTTACTGGAATTTGTGCTCAGAAAGGATTGTCTGCCCTTACTTATTACAAATGCAATGAGAAAAATAATGCTTCTATTATTAATTCATGGACAGTAAAAGAATAATTAAATTCTCTTTATGTATTCCTTCTATCTAGTAATCTTGCTTTGTTACTAAGATTAAGTGTATGACATCTATGAAAAGGATAGCTTCAAGGGATGACTTTAGAAAACTAAATGACTAAAAAAAAATAAGACTCTGGTTAGTGTTGGCAGAATGCATTTTATCTCCCTTGGGTAGCCTACAAAGAGAGAGTCGCCAAAGACAAATTATCTCCATATTATTTAACAGACTATTTTCTTTCTTATGTGGAAACTGAGTTTATTGTTGAAAGAGCAGAGTAGATCTAATACAGTGATAAATTATCCATAAAAAGTCCTTTCAGCACAAACCACAAAGTTTGGGTTGGAAAGCTCTTTTAATTTAGAAGATAGGTAAGGATAATTGAATGAAAGTTTTTTTCCCCATTAAGACATCAATTTCAAAGTTTACTATTCTGCTTAATTCTTTCACCGGCTGGTGTTTAGTATACACAATTATTAAGGTTGGCCCTCTAATTAGAACTTTTGAAAACAGCACATTTCAGCATTGTCATCTAGAAATAAGTGTTAGAAAAAGGAAATGGAATCATCAAGCAAATTTTGTTTCTTGGATTTTATTTTACATTTTAAAAACTTCAAAGCTGAAACAGATTTTAATTGCTTCCTAGACTGAAGTCTTTGAAGCATAATCAGACACACAGAGTTCCAGGTTTCATGGTGTTTGGGAAATGGACGACAGGTTCTCATGTACTTATTTTTAGATGATTGCAATCTGAACTCCTCAGTATGAATTTATGAATTTTCTGGGAAATGGGGAGAGGAAGCATTTACATTTGTGGAGGAT
Organism: Scalopus aquaticus; assembly: GCA_004024925.1. NCBI lineage: Eukaryota > Metazoa > Chordata > Mammalia > Eulipotyphla > Talpidae > Scalopus > Scalopus aquaticus. The sequence goes on from PVIJ01000265.1 coordinate 172,287, forward strand.
TGTGATTTTTCCATCTGGATTGTGTTATTTGAGAGTGATGTGGAGAAAATGGAGTATTTTTTGTGATTCACTGGGGCATTTCATATCAATATTTCTTCTCTTCAACATGTAGTTTAATAAACTTTCTTAAAGTTTATTTATCATGAAGTCCTAAGACAAAGGACTCTCTTCTGTAGTATGCTTTTCAGAATGTGCCCGGGATTTCATTCATTGATTCATTCACTCATTAAGCATTTACTCAAGTCTTGGAGAAACCAAACTAACATATATGCTTATATGATTTCTGTTCTCCTCTTTTAATGAGGTAGTGAATATTATTTTAGCTTCACATTCCTATCTCAGAGAATAAGAATTTGGGAAAGAAAACTTGTCATCATACTAAATGCTTATTTTCATAAAGACTATTGAAGTGAACTTTGATGTCAAACTTGCTAAGATGAATTCCAAGCATCCCACTCAACCTAAGAATTAACTCTAAATGGAGACATATTGTTGCAGTTTTTAAGATACTATTAGAAATCCAAATATGGCCTGGATGATACCAGTTTCGGACCAGAAACTAGTATTTGACCTACAGGATTAATTTTTAGAGTTGGAGAAAAGTTGAGATGGCATGATTTTGCTACCCTAATCACATTCCCCCATTTAAAAATACAACCAAACAAACAGAAGCTCAAGAAGGTTCTGTACCATTGTTTGACCAATGTCAGTCAGCTAGTGATGACAGAGCAAGAAAGCAGCTCTACCATTACATTAGATTGGGATTTAGAGCTTGGAGCCTAGAGACCAGAGAAAAGATGTTCTTCAATTTATTTTTCCATAGAGAATGACCTCAAGAAAGCTTCCAAGTCAAATTCTCCTTTATCCCCAACTGTAATGCCTGGCCCACCCCACAGTTCTTGCTTCAAAGTTAACTCATTTTTCTTTGACTGGTAGAGAAGGAAAGTTTCTTTGTTCTAGCCAAGATGTTATTCAAATTCGAAAAGTGGTACTGGAATAGGATGAGAAGTTTCTAAATAAATAAATAAATAAATGAGAGAGAGAGAGAGAGAAAACATTCAGAAGTTTCCTTTAGAAAACTCCTCTTTTCCAAACCCCAAGCCACAGTAATCTAGTTTGACATGATATTTTCTGGTAAGTGAAATCTTTTATGTGAACAGACTCCCCAAGGTATAAAAATTAAATTAATTTAGTTACCTATTTGATTTTGTTGGAAATAATGAAATATCAATAAAATTGAGCCTGCCTTGAAAAGTACAGAATGTGCAGTGACCAGAAGCATAAGGAACATTAAAAAGGAAACTATTGAAGCCTGCTACTCAAAATGCAGCCCTAAAATGCATGACTTGGGAGATTGTTAGAAATGCAGAATCCCAGGCTACAAACCACATATAAAGAAATTGCATGAATATTTTAACATGTTCCCTGGGTCATTTATATGCACAGTAACGTTTGAGAAGCACTGATTTTGAGCACCCAGAAAAAGGTTATTTGAGGAAGTCTAAAGGCTAATCATTACAGGGAGATAGATGGCCCTTTATGGTTCTAGTTCCTTCTGCCCATAGTTTTCCAGGCTTCAAGATAGGAGCCCCTTGAATGACTTGCAGTGACTGAGATTCAAGTGAAGTGCCACATTGCTCAGAGCGGGGCCACCTTCCATTTCTCCATTTTAAATGATTAGTTTATTGTAATTCTCTTGACAACCAAATGAAGCAGGAAACCACAAACACCTTCCTTTTCCCAACATTTCTTAACATCAAAAATATACCGTTGCATTTTTGACTAAATGGTGCAAGAGGAATAAGAATGGCAATGAAGCTTTCATTAAAACAAAGCTTCTAGTCGTGATTTTAACCATTAGGCTCACCCTAATCATGTCTCTGCCTGTATAAGGGATTGCTAATGATAAAATTCGCAGATTTTTAGCTTTATCTTTTCTACTTCTATTAAAATTTCTGATCCATTTGCTAAAAGGTGGTGGAATTAATACTGATTAAGGCGATAAGCTAGGAGTATCAGGGACCCACAGGTTGGTTAATTGAGAAGAGTTGTTAAATTAGCATTGCCACAGGTATTCATTGAGTGCACTCTGTGCAGGCTCTACATCAAGGGCTTAATCTGCATCTTTCAGACTCTCCACAGATAAAGTAATGTTGGTCCCAGTAGATGGGCTGCTGAACAATGCCAGGTTTTGTCTAAGGATTCCTTTCTTTAGCGTCTGTGTATTCTTCTATGTCTTGAAAAACATTTATATTTGATGCCTTTTTTCCCCAGCAGAAAAGGATGCGGGGGGCCTCCCTGGTGGCACAGGGGTTAAAGTCTCAGCACTATCAAATTATCACCAGCCACTGCAGCATGAGTTTGATTCCAGCCAGGGAGTTTCCCACACGGAGCTAACCATTGAAGCAGCAGACCTCTGCTGTCTCACCCGCTGCTCCCCTCAGCAGTGTATTTCAGTAGATCTTCCTGTTCTGCTCCCCACTCTGTCTCTGGTGAATCCTCTCACACCCTCCCCACCTGCCCCACACCTCTGGCCTGCACCCCAGTTCTTGTATTCATAAATAAATAAAAATAAATCTTAAAAAAGAGAAAAGGATGAAGATTAGTATCTAACCAAACCCCACAATTTACAATTGGACATAAAAACTTATCATGCTACAAAAACACAGTATGAATCAGCTTTCCTGTTGCTTTGTGCAATGGAGACTGGACAGCATATATATCCTGTCATAAGCATTGGTTTTTGAAAAGTATAAAGAGACTGGTAATTAATGTTGACTATTTTGATTGCATAGGAACATGTGAAATACAGCTCTTTTCTTTTCTAGAAATCAAAGGCAATGCTTTGTTCATTAAAGAAGAGTTTTTCATTCATCTTGTTACTTTCTAAAAAGCTAAAAATGTTTAAAACTTGAAAGATGTTAACACATATATAAGAAGAGCATTTGAAAACTACTTTTAAATGCTAGCCAGAAGTTTTTAGCTATAAACCAGATTGTTATTATCAGTATTTTTTTTTTTTTACAAATAACAATTATGCCCATTTTTTAAAAGACTTGGGTGTAGGCCAGAGGTGTGGGGTGGGGGTGTGTGGGAGGATTGACCAGAGACAGAGTGGGGAGCAGAAGAGGCAGACCGACCGAAGTACACTGCTGAGGGGAGCAGCGGGCGAGTCAGGAGAGGTCTGCTGTGCCATGTGGGTCAGCTCCCTGGCCAGGAATTGAACTCAGTCCACAGGGGCTGGTGACAGCTTGATAACACTGAGACTTAACCCCTTGTGCCATCAGGGAGGCACTATGCCCATTTTCTTATATAATTTTCTTAAATTATATGGTACCTTATCTTCATGGTGTGAAAATAAATTCCTGTTTAGGAGTATGTTACACATATCTAGCAGCTGTGAATTTCATATTTATTTTATCAGAAAGTACCAGAGCCACTGTATCCTTCACTTTTTACTATCAATGAGCCCAAACCAGGTGCCAGGAACTGTTTCATTTTTAGGACTAAAAGTCTCACATTCTGGAAAATTCACCATCCTGGAAAAATTGAACAAATGGGCATCCTATCGGAAACATCTCAGCTATGTATACATAACGCAACTCATGAAAGCTCTCTGTTCTTCCTTGTTTTCTCTCTCCTAAGCACCCACATTGAAGCGCCCATGCCTTTCCTAAGCTAGTCTGTGCGATGCTGCATTGCTGGGCACTAAAGGATTCCGCTCCTCGTTACCTGCTCATTCCTCTGCTACAACAACCTGCTTCACCCTCACACCTGGGTTTCTAATTCATTCTATCCAGTGAGATCAACAAATAACCAAACCAAATATCACAACTAACAAATATCAGAACTACCAAATAGAATTGTTCTGCCAGAGAGGTAATGGGTTCAGGTTACAGCTGATTTTCTCCACCACCCATAATACTTTTCCTGTTTTATAGTATAATTAAAATCTATAGATAGAATGTTATGTTTTCCCCAAATTTATATGTTGAAATACTAACCCCTAGTGTGATTATATTAAAAGGTGGGGGGAGGAGCTGAAGGTTGATTAGGTCATTGGAGTGGACCCATGTGAATGGGATTAATGCTCTTACAAGAGAACCCAGAGAGCTTCCTCACTCTTTCTGCCATGTGAGGAAATGATGAGAAGATGTTCTTCTATGATGCAGGAAGCAGACTCTATCCAGACAGTGAATCTGCTGACCCCTGTATCTTGGCCTTCGCATTCACCACAATTGTGAGAAACATCTTTTTATAAGTCACCTAGCCTATGGGCAGCTATAACAAAAACACCAGGCTGACTAAGCCACAGCCAAAATATTGCCGGTCTCTCCAGGATAAAATTGGTCTCTCCAATAAAATATTGCTGGTCTTTTCAGGAATGCATATATTCTTTCTATAAAGACATACCTGAACTTATTCTTTTCTAAAAGACATAGATACAAGAGAGAGTTCATCCTTGTCAATTCAAAACACATAGGGTACTGAATCCTCTTGTAGGTTAGGATAGTAGCCATTTATTTGGTGCCTGTTCTGGTCACAACACTAGCTTTGTCACTCTTTACACATTTTGTCCTCCCATAAGTGAGTTAGTAGGTAGGACTACATACATTCATTCCCTAGATAAGGAAAAGGAGACTCGAAAACTTACCCAACTTTCCAGGAATGTGAAAGAATGGAAGAGACAGAACGCTGATAAATGTGGCCGAACTCTTGAGTGCATGCATTTGTGATGGGAAAACAAAGAGAGGGCAATTGATATAACATGTACCATTTGACCAAATTATCCTGTTAAATAGTCTTGAAAAGCAGATTAAAACCCCTGATTGATCTGTTGAAAAGCATTATACCTGGGGAGAACAATCAGCCAAGTAAACAAGATGTTCTGATGACCAACTGCCCTCACATGTAATGATCACTCTTATTTTGAAAGGCAGGTGATGATAACTCTGTAAGAAACCGCATAGTGGTTTATTTTAAATTAACCTCCTCCTGTTTCCTATTTGGAAAATGATATCCTTATTTATCATTCTGGAGCTGTTTGCAGGCCTCTCTTCTAATGTTTATTACCAGGAATTGTTTTGTGATGGCTGATTGCCCCAAATCAAGGATGGCAAGATAACCTTGCCTTCAGTTAAAACCACTTGGGGGATTGGCAAAAGTCAGTAGGATAAACCAAAAAGCAAACACCTACTGTGTAAATAGTCACACTATATAGAAGTTCAGTTGGTCTTACTTAAACATAATAAAAATTTACTCATTTATAAATGCCCTAATTACATTGGTGGGAAGGCACAAAGCAAAGATATTTTTTTTCTAAATCATTGTTTAAACATTTTTAAAATGAAGAACATCCTTTTCTTGACCTGAATTCACTTAAATCTTGGGGAATATTTTAAATAATTTATCATTTTTTTTCTGTTAGTTTCATTGTAAATCACTGTACAAACATAGCACATATTCTTAAAATATCATAAATTGCTGGATGTTTAAACTCGGAAAAAATCTAGTTCAGCTTCCATATAGATGAAGAAAGTGAACAGAGAAGTTAAAGAAGAGAATCAGTGCCTTATTTAGATGTTGATTAAGGCATTTGACTCCAAGGCAAGTGCTCATTTCTGGCAAACCACACTGCATTTCTGAAATGGCAAAATCATCATTTTACTTAGGTGAAATTTATCTACTGGGGTAATATTTTATGACATGACATTTAGATATAATTGTCTTTCCAATAAATTAGGAAGATCTTTGAAAGTAGGAACCATGTCGTACACAATTATGATTCCCTGCAGTGCTGAACTCATTCAGTGGTGTTTTGCATATTGTTGATTTGTGATTTTTTTCAACCCTTTTTATGCACATTATCAAATCTAAGCACAAGAAGAAATTTAGTGAGTGATTTTTTTTTTGTCTGTAGAAAACATAGTCCTACATACCCTTACATCTAATCTATTTTTTTGTTACATCAGATATCAAGCTAGGATTTTCTGATCCTTTACTGAAGAAAAAGATTCATTCATTATCCATTACATAAAGGGCTGAAAATATTGTAAATTGAATTCTTTTGATTGCTTGGACATCAAGATGATACATGCACTGGGATATTTTTCCGAGATATTTTCTATCAAAGATTTAAAAAATCACTTAAATATACTGATCTTAACTAAAAACAAGATATTATTTGCACTTGTAAGTGACTATCTAGAGGAAGAGACACCTATACTATCTACCATTGCTTGTTCTTAAATGACCTTTATGGACTTTCAAGTTAGCACGTTCCCAAAGTGAATGGAATTGGGGAAGGGATGGCTTGCCACCTTAGCTGTTACTACTGTCCTGTCAGCTGTCACTGAAGCCCAAAGCGTCCCAGTAAATGAGACCTGCTCTTAGCTGGAGTTCAATCACTGCCAGCCTGAGTGTGGAGGGCAGGAAAAGATAGTGTTACTCATGACAGCTGAGTCTTTCCAGAGAATTAACTACCTAATTCCTCTAATGAAAATGTACCTTTTATATAAAATTGAAAGAAGAATAAAAATGGAAGTATAACAAGCTTTCTGATGCCAAAGCCAAGGCTTTTTAAAATTATTTTTTAAAAGACATAGCTATATATTCCTTGATCCAGTGCAAACTTTAACGTTTTTGTGCATAAGATTATAAATACTTTGTCTTCTTTGCTAACTCTATGCTAAACATTCTTCATCCAAACCATAAAAAAAGTTACTGATAATCAATTGTGTTTCCCAGCAGCAATTTTCTTCCGCCTTTGTCACTCAGGATCTCACACTGACCTTCACTGGAAGTTTTACAAATAGGAAACCAGAATCACCTATAAACTCGGTAACATGCTGCAGTAGACTCTTGTGGTCTTTTCTGCTAAAGGATTTAAGAAAATGAACCAAATGACATATACAGTCTTATTCCATTGTACTGTGAGATTCCATTGTACTGTGAGATTCAAGCTATTATAATTACATATTCACTTTGACTCTTAAAATCAAACTTGCTCCTTGTTTGTGATCTTCCACTCAACATGAGTCTTTGGTGTTTCATATTGTATGGGTATGAAGAAGAGTCAAATTATTTTCAATGCTTTATGCTTTATATGAGTACATACAATTAGTGTAAGCATCTTGACCCATGAACATAAACTCTACCCTGCCCTGTAGAAACATTGAGTTCTTTCCTTTGAGCATTCATCTTCACCAACAATAAAATTGCAAAATCCTGACGTATCTTCCACATATTACATCTTTGTCGTACTGACTTTGAGAAACATGTTTGATGTATGATTTCATTTCTGTCATTTATCTTTTCTCTTGCTCTTTATCTTGCTCTGTATTCTAAGTAGTTGTTTCCATATATTATCATCTTTGGGATTTGCATTTTTAAATAATATATTTCTTGTAGATTAAATAATATATTTCTTGAGTAGGGAGTTACTTTCCATCATCTTGAGTCTTTAAACTTCAATATCTGGGAATTGACAAAAGCTACTAATGAGGCCTTTTCTTCTTTTTTAAATGTACTCTAGTGGCACATAGGTCCCCAAAGTGGGGACCTCTTTTTAAAATTACCTGTAGTTACCATCCTCTGAAGGCAACAATTTTAGGAGTAAGATCCTGAATCACCTCCTTGCCTTTCAATAGACTTAGGGATATACTATTCTATTTACTGTGTTAACATCAAACTGGGGAGTTCTATCAGGTTTTGAGTTGGGAGTATTGACACAGGAGTGGGGATCCAGTCTAATTACTACCTTCTTAGGACAAGAATTGCAGATAATTACTTATCTTGGTTTCAATTAAAAAAACTGAGCTCTCTTTAGTCCTGTAATACTATAGGCCTCATATGGGACCAGTAGAATCTTATTGTTTACTTCTCTCCACTCTGTTCATCTGTATTTACACTAAATGATGTCCTTCTGAAAAAACAGGTAAAATTGTAGCTTCTTGTTCCCTTATTATTTTATATGGAAGTGTTGCCATTCACCATTGCTAGTTAGTGGAACAGTGGTCCTTATGGGATTTTTCATTTTGGAGAGTAGATTGTCCCACAATTTCCTTCCTTTTTTAAATTACCTTTTCTTAGTGTATAGAAAAGACTGTTTTTTTTTTTTTGAAATTTTATTTTATTTATTATTATTATTTTTTAAAGAGTTATTTATTTATACATACAAGCTGGGGTACAGACCAGAGGCGTGGGGCGGCGAGAGGGTTCACCAGAGACAGACTGGGGGGCAGAACAGGCAGATCAGAAATACCCTGCTGAGGGGAGCAGCGGGCGAGGCAGAAGAGGTCTCCCACACCATGTGGGATTCTCCCTGGCTGGGCGTCGAACTCACATTGTGCGCGCTGCCCACGGCTCCACAGTGCAGCGCTCTGCACCACCAGGGAGGCCCGACTCTGTTTTCTTCCAGAGAAGTGATATTACTTTTTTAGATATCTCAAGTTCTACTACAGTTCCTACTAAACACTCAATAAGAGTGACAAAGCTAGATTTGTAAGGTAGAAAAATAACAAATATGTTGAGGGAACTTTGTCCCAAACACTGTTGGTCACCTGATCAACATTAATTCACCTTCCCAATTCCCACACCAACTTCTTTCCTCTACCCTTTTTCAGATATCTACCCTTTTTCTGTAGCATTATGCTTAGTGGGAAATGAGTCTCATCCCAGTCTCAGGGGTTGGTACTAATTGACATAAGACAAACATGATGGTCCCAGTGCCTTTTGCCAATGACTCTTTTAAGCACGTCTATGTGACACTAATAAGCCAAACATCTGCTAGAAATTTTTTTTTTCTCTTGAAAGCAGGACATGGGCAAAGTAGTCCCCATTTTTCTGTTCCTGGCCATTCTATTACCTGGCTATGCCATCCACACCTGGTGCAACCATCTCAAACCCTGACAGGAGCCAGCCACAAGAGAATCCAAGGCACAGAAAAATTTATAGTCCAGTCCTGACTATACCACACTTAGAAATTTCCAGTATCTATGATTCTTAATACAAGAGGTAATTAATATCTTTTTTTTAGTTGAACAAGTTGTATCAGTTTTTTGCTACTTGAAGCTATAATCACCCTGATAAGAAATTATACCACATTTCTTTTTCCTGAAACATCTAAAAGCAAATTTTTAAACAGGGAATTCAGTCCTCCCTTTGGGATCTTATATCTTTTTTTTTTTTAAGATTTATTTATTTATACATACAAGCTGGGGTACAGGCCAGAAGTGTGTGGCGGCGAGAGGGTTCACCAAAGACAGAGTGGGGAGCAGAACAGGCAGGTGGGCCGCACCATGTGGGATTCTCCCCGGCTGGGCATAGAACTCTCATCACGTGCTGCCGACAGCTCCACAGCGCAGCGCTCAACCACTGCGCCACCAGGGAGGCCCTGGATCTTATGTCTTATAGAAAACTATAAGGAAAAGTAATGAGGGAGTCAGAATTAGGCTAAATTTACATAAATGTAGCAAGAAGAGTTATGACCAAAAGATTTAGTTTAAAAGGTATTCATAGTCCCAAAAGATTGACTTTAAAAAGCAGCAACAAAAATTTTATTTTTAACCCTGATGTATATAACTCCTGGTCAAAGAACATGAGTATGTAGAATGTCCATGGGGATAGAGAATGATGCAGTCTCTCAGGTTGAGCACCCTCTGCCAGCTGCATCTGTGTGTATCCTATTCCAGTGTGGAAAATCAGGAGTTTTGCTATGTATACTGTAAGCATAAGTAAGGATTGGCTGTTTCATTTTTGCCTTTACCATTATGTCACCCATACAGGGAGACCATCATTGAGAAAACACCCTTCAATTCTCATGTAAATAAAGGAGATCTGTATCACTTTACCTTCAAACATAAAGCAGAAAAACTTGATGCAATTTCACATCTAGTTTTGCAAATCTGCTGGCATGGGGAGTCTTAGTAATGGATTTGGATGAGCCCTGGAGTTTATTGTGCCAGTATCAATTGAATTAAGACTTCAAACCTTTTCAGGGAACTTCCCATCCTTCATTTCAAATGAATGCACAGACTGTTTTCAGCTGTAGAAGTGCTGGCCCCAAAATGAAAAAATGACTACCTCTCAGCTAAGGTAGATTGCAGAAACCCACAACATCAAATTTTGGTCTGGATCCAAAATAAGTTTTTTTTTTTTTTCATTGTAAACAGTGGTTTCCATTAGCTCCAAAATATCAAAGGGGCTGTAGTAAAAAAAAAAAACAACAAACACTGTATTAGGACAGGAGTTCTAGTCTCTAGATTCTAGATTTTTGTCCTACCCCTGTCACTTTTTTCTTGTGTGACTAGAAAAATAATTTTATCACCTTGAATTCAGATCCTTAATCTTTAAAATGACAATAGCAGGTTTTGCCAAATAGTTTCTAAAAAGATTGCCATAAAAATCAATATGGTAAAGCCAAAGCTACTATAAAAACATCAGGTACCATTACTATTATTCTATCTCTTATTTGTGAAGAGATTTGAGGACATTCCATATTGATTGTACTGTAGAGGGCAGAGACTCCAAAACTTTGGTGTCAAGATAACTGGGTCTCCCTATGGATCCCCACATGTATCCTTCCCAAGCACTGTTAAAATCATGAGCACTTTTGTCTTTCTTTTAAAATTTAAAGTTGTGTTATTTTAGCAGATGCCCATTCAATTCTTATTATATCCCGATTCAGTTGTAGGAACATATAAAAGACATGTAAGAAGCTTACAATCTAGTAGGAGAATGCACCCAACTAAGAAATAGAAATACAATATAAGGTACGTAGGAAGGCAGTGTACTAGGCAGAGAACTCTGGGAAATCAGAAGCAAAATGCCTGTCCCAATTTGAGGTTCTTGGTAGCAAATGTTGACTAAGAGTATCATCCCTTTTCTCCTTAATCATCAGTTCTCATGGAGTCTGTCAAGTTCCCAGTTTAGTACAACCAAGGTGGGGCCCAGTATAGACTTTCAAGTCTCGACAAATTCCTTCCTCCCTCAAGTTATAAAATAAATGCAAGAGGAAAGCTCACTAAATTGTTAATTTCATTATGTTGATAGCATTTTTTTTTAAGGCAATGGATGAACCAGAGTCTTTCAAATGCCAAAAGGGGAATGAGTTTGCTGGCTGAGGGCATGCTGAATAGTTCAGGAGATTGTAACTGAAGTCGTTATTTTCTTTTTCTCCTGGGAATTCTATAGACAACATGTTTTATGTGATTCTTTAGTTGGAAGAGAAGTTGAGGCAGGGAGAAGATACATTGTTTGCAGAAATTCTAATCATGATAATAGGTGAAAGGAAAGAGGCAATAGGATTAGGAATCCTGATTTATAGCTTGCTGAATAAACACTTTCAGTTTAAAAACAATTACTCAATACATGTCTTTTTTTATAATTAATAGACTTATAAGAAAAGCAGAAGGAATAGAATTTCTTTTTACAGTCTACTCTGGCATTCTCCTCTGACATGTGAATGGAGTCAAGAGTTAGCACATGGAGACGTACAATTTACTTGACTCAATGATGTTATCTCTACAGCAAATTATTTGCTACTATCTTGGAGCTTTGCTTACCTGCTGCAACTGAAGTCAAGAAGGGAATACTTAGATGAAAAATTGAGCTTAACCAAAACATAAAATCAACTGTTTTGGAGATTTCACAAAGTTTAAATCATGGCATGAATAGTGAATTGATTTTGATGGACAGATCATCCTATAGGTCACCCAGAACTAATCCCCTGGGGATTCAGGTTCTTGCTCCCCACACCGGGGTCTCTTCTCAGGATGCTTTAGTGCTCATCCTTCTAACTGCAGTGTGAGGAGTGAAACCATGCGTTATGGAAACTCATTCATTGTTCTCTCTTCTGTGTTCAGGTTACTACTGCTGCTTAACTAATTACTCACCAGAATTTAATAATTCAAAATTACTTAAATTTTGCTCACAATTTTGTGAGTCAAGAATTCGTAAACTGCTGCCTGCATACTTAGGATTTCTCACAAAACTGCTGTCAGAGTTTGATTATGCTATACATTTGGAAGAGCAACAAGATTGGGTGCCCAAGATGGGAACTCATAGGGCTAGCAGTCAAAGCAGATTGTCACCTGGAGCTTGGCTGACTGTTGAACAGAATATCTTCATGAAGTTTTCATCATGGCAAGTGTCAGAACAGCTGTGTTCTTACCTAGTATCTTGGGACTCTAAAAAGTGAGTGTTCCAACTAAAAAAAATAAATAAATAAAATGAAATGAAAGTTGCTTTGCCTCAAATTACACAGTGTTGCTACTGCCACACCTATCAGTTACAAAGAAATAATAAGGTTCAAGGAAGAGGACTGACACCCCACATTTTAATGTAGGAGTAGCAAGGCTCTAACATGACAGATGAGATGAAGGATTTTGTCTATTTTGATATCTAGGACTCATCATTCTTTCCCAATTAATACCATTCTGGGACTTGACCTCATCTCTCTGCCCCTATCTTGTGAAACTCTAGGTCTTGACCCTAAACGAATCCTCTTAGAATAGGGGTAGGCAGTTTCTTCATAGTTATTTCAACAGACATTCTAATAGCAAATGTTATCAGTAGCTAAGATTGCTTTGTAATATCCAAGCACAATGTTTTGGATTCTTACGAGAATCTAGGTTCTCTGGACAACATAGCATGCTGACTAAGAGCTTAGTATGAAGAACTACATAGTCTTAGACTTAAATCTTGTGCATTTTACTAGCTGGGTCTCAGTTTTATCATCTTTAAAATATAGGTCACATTAGAATTAACTATGTAATTGTGAAAAAGAAAGATAATGAAGCTTTGTCACTTGGTCTGGAAGCTGCATTTAGTGAAGATCCAAATGTGCTAGTTGTTACCATCATCATTGTCATTTCAAGTAAGAGCTTAACTCTTAAACATTGAATATCCAGCACCTATGATAATACCTCTCACATTGTAAGTACTACATGTTGAATTAATAAATGCATATCTGTTGAAGCTCTAAAAATGATAAATTAATTAAAAAGCATAAATTTTAGTCATAATTATTCTAGGTGAAAAAAAAATTAGCTTTAGCAGGATCGCTGTCTTTGGGATATCTGACTCTGAGTCTATGCTGTGAGATTGAGGAAGTGAGAGGAAGAAGACAAGTTCAGTAGTAGTGGAAGGAAGTCCAGTAAGAACTCTGGAATGCTGTGTCTTGGTAGTCACAGATACATGGAAGGCATGTGGCCAAGCATTTGGCATCATCAAAGTCTAATAATATTATAGAGCATGGAAAGAAGGAGTACTGAATGGGCTCAGCATTTGAGAAGTCTGACTAGGATTCAATCACAATAAAGGACCAGATCCTCATAACTGAAAAAGCCAAGAAATTCTCAGTCCAAACAGATTCAGTCTTAGGCAAAGTGCTTAGACATAAGACACCCACCCCCCCAACCCCCCCAAAAAATCCATGGACTTAGAAAGTACAAGGACAGGTTGGGGATTTAGACTCAAGAATAAGGCTTACATGTAAATGCTAGATCAGAATCAAGCTACAGAACGGTAGAAATAATGCTAAGTCCTTGGCATATTGAGCTAGAGTTCAATAAATGTCCCCTGATCAAGATCAAGATTGATTTTAGATCCTCAGACAGGACCAAGTCTGCAGATAAAGGTCACAGAATTCCAGATGAAAATGAAAGATTTGAGAAAACATTGAATTTTGCAATGAGATTTTACCTTTTATTTAGTACCTGCAGCAAATCTCTATGAGTATCAAACATTCTCTGGGTGGAAGGATGAATTAAGTTTACAGTAGGGTAATTTAGCTTTGCATTCATTTGCATTGGTACATTCTCTGTGTTCCTATAGTCAGTCTCTCTCTCTCTCTCTCTCTCTCTCTCTCCCTTTCAATTTAAATACAGTTTGCATGCTATGTGATTCATTCAAAATGTAAAAATCAAAGTTTGTAATATGTTCACAAAATTGTACAACCATTACTACAATAAATTTTGGAACATTCCCATCACTCGATAAAGAGACTTCTTACCCAGTAATTGTCACTCCCATTCCCACCCTATTCCCTCCAGCCCCTGACAATTCTGTCTTTACAGATTTGCCTATTCTAAACATTTCATATAAATGGAATCATACAATAGGAGGTCTTTCGTAACTGATTTAGCATGTTTTCAAGACTCATCTATGTTACAGCATGAATCAAAACTTCACTCTTTTTTGTGGCTGAGTGACACTCCATTGTATAGATAGAGTTCATTTACATTCATCAATTGATGGACATTTGGGTTGTTTCTACTTTTTTGATAATTTTAAAAATTTCTGTTATGAATACTGTGTACAAGTTTTTGTGCAGACATATGCTTTCAATTTTCTTGGGTATGCATATAGATAGAAATTCTCTTCAAAACTCCTGTTAAACCAATGTCACTCAAACATTATTTCAATAATATCTGATAATTGCCTCTTCCATCACAGGTGCTCCTTTCAGCCTAAGAGTACACAAATGAACAAAATAAATAAAGCTCCTGCCCTCATGGACCTTATATTCCTCCACAAAACTGTCAGTCTTTGAGAACCACAATTTTTTAATTTGCTGTGATATCTACAGTGCCTAGCACAATTTTGCTGAATAAGCAAATGTAAAAATTTGTATATCCACAGCCTATGGGGATAACTGTGGTTCACCTCTACCAACTGAATCATAGGAATTGTAGACTCCACTTCACATGCCTATGATTTATAAGGAAGTCCCCATTTAATGTGTGTTCCTGGATTTAGCCTCCCTGCCTACCACAAAGCATCTCCTATGCCCCCCTCCATCGTGGTCCCTGGACGTCGTGGGACCTGGGCATCCCACATTGCTATCTTGATGGTAAAGAACAAGAATATAAGACAATTGTTGCTTTCTGTCTAAGACCTTGAGATTTCTCCGTGTGACCATGTTTAAGATTTCTCTTCTTTTTTTCTGAATGTCAAGTTGCTCCATGGCTACCTCTTACAGTGGAAAGAACATTCTCCACTCTACTTATGTTATCCACTATAAGCACAATGTTCTATTACTGAATGTACCTGGTTACCTGGTTCGACTTTACTCTCCATATCGCATAGAAATGTCTCTGATTCTGGCGTTTTATTGTTGCTTTCTTCTCTTCGCTTGGACACAGGATTTCTGGGGCAAGTTCAATCCGTAGGACAATGTGATCACCATTCACCAGGCTGCTCAGAATATTTTTCTCTTCTCTGAAACTAAACGTGGGAACTTTTTTGGGTAACTTGAGTCCTTGTTGTCTCACAATGAATTTCTCTACTTGCTGGTTTTTGGTTGTTCATGCAAACAGACCCTGGGAGAATCCTTCTTGTGAAGTCTCCAGACATCAGCAAAAGGTCTGAATTATGAGGATGAAAAGCTTAGGTTTTACACTTTGTTCCTGCTGCAGCAGCATTTACTGTAAAATATGATTTGACAACATTCTGTTCAATGTCTCTTCTGACCACCCACATGTGAGTCTATTTCAATTATGGTCTTGTATTTATGAGTTTGGAAATAGATTTAGGAGCAGGCCATTAGTTCAAGTAATTTCTGTATGACCTGGTAGCCAGCTCGGTATGGTGATTTAATTTGTTATCTTGTGCATGTCCCTAAATTGCTCTGAAATTCAAGCTCCTCTTTGAAGGGGATTATTTACCATCTAGAATAATAATGATAATACCGAATGTTTATTGTATACTTCTGAGAACGAGGCACAATTTCACATATTTTGTTATCTATCAACTTAATGTTCCTTCACACCAATCCCATGAAATAGGTGCTATTATTGTGCACGGTAAAATCTTTCTAAATAATATACATGTATTATAATGAATCACCCTTATTACTTTTAAAACTAGGTAATGACAGGACTCATTCAATTGACCTAACTTTCTATATGATTTTAGAAATAATCAGTTGTACAGTTAACACATCCTTTCACTAGAAAACAGATTGTATCTGTCTATTAAACAGGCCTCTCTGTGAGAAATCTCATGCATGTGAAATTTAGGCCTCAGACAATTTTGACCTCCATTCAGATCCATATCTCCTCAGTTAATCTGAGTGAGGGCTGCAAGTCAGAGCAAAGAGCTTTGAGAGTAAGCTAGAATCACACAATCTATCAACTTTTATTTATTTTGAAAGCAGCAGTGCTAGTTCAGTCATCTAGCCCAGAACCATACACCTCATTTCACTTTCCAGCCCCAATCGGACCCTCCCGCTGTGAAGGGATTTCACTGAAACAGCACACTGGGCCAGCGTGAGATCATCCCTGTCCTTGCATTCTTTGGTCTTTGCCACGAGTGTTCTGTAACAGGTACTGGCCTTTTATTTTCTTTTCATACAGCTACCTGCATTACTTTCTTCTTGATAGTGAAAATAGATCCACTTGGTTAGTCATCAACTTGTTCTTATCTGCTTGACTGCATGCTTTGCAAGCAACGCTGACATATGTGGCCAGAAATTTAGTTTTGATTAACAAATTCTGTTATATGGTTGAGGGAAAGATTAACTAATTTGTTAAGAATTATAAGCACAAAATGTTTAGGGTTTTTTGTGTGTCTGTGGGGAAGGGATTCGAAGAATTACTGATAATCACAAATTTTTGCATTAAAATTCTAGTTCATTAAGTAATCAGCATGGGGGTGTCTGATTGGTTGATTAGATGGAGAGGCAAATCATTTGTTACTTTCTTAGGGAAATTTCCATCAAAGGAGTTCCACCTAGAAATTTAAATCAATGTATCATTTTAAATACTTGTATATTTATTTTCAAATGGAGTTATCTTGTAGAACAAAGAAGTTGTTCTTATCCAGAATACTCAAGGCTTCCAGGGTCGTGATAAGATTGAAAAAACTAAATAAATAAAACCTTTTCCAGTCATTAGCTCCACACTCAAGACAAGTACGTGTATAGATTACTGTATGCTTTTCTGTAGTTCTCTCACTCTCTCTCTCTCTCTCTCTCTCTCTCTCTCTCTCTCTCTCTCTCTCTCTCTCTTTCTCTCTCAGCAAAGCCACAAATCTACATCCTAAGCTTACAATTTTGTCTCCACCAATTTTGAAAAAACCTAATATAGAATAAAAGTGATGAAGTGTGGATCTGATCGAAAGTCAAAATAATCTCTATTACTTACAATTTTGTCTGCTGTGGATTACTTTTTCTACTGCTCTATGCCTTGAATTAAGGTAATTTAGTTAGTACTAGTTAAACCAAGGGGCCCACAGTTTTGCTCAGGCTTCAAGAATGGGAAGGGTTAACCATGCGGGGCCTTATTCACAACTTGAGTAGGCAGTCAACATACTAGTTTAAAAAATGGGATAGGAAGCTAGATGGATCCCTTCTTGCCTGGCTAGTCTTTTTTCAAAAGGAATGTCAGGTCTGACTCCAACAAGTTTTTGAGGGTTCAGGACCATCCCATATCCTAGAGATTCTTACTCTTTCTTAGCTTTGTATTTCTGATCTAGAGTCTCTTCCTAGTACCTAGAGGTACCTTAAGAACTTCCCACCAAGATTCTGTTTGGAAAGTTGAATAAAGTCACAATTTGCTAATATCAGGAAACCTTTGGCAACACCCCCTGGGGCATGAGCCAACAATGGTAGGAAACCACTCTGTACCTCTGCTCCATTTGGATCTGAGAGCAGCTAATCCAACCAGACCTCGCACTCTTGTTTATTCTCAGTCCCTGCCCTCCATTCAAGCCCCTTTGACCACCTACCCTCTCCCTTACTCTCAGTTGCAAACTCTACTTCTGCCTCTCCATTTCCCTCTGCCTTTTCTGTTATGACCTCCGTGAGCCCCATTCTATGATCCAAAATCCCTCTGTTGTAACCCTCTTCACAGAATGCTTCTGATCATCGTCTTGCCTTAACTGAAATCATGTAATCCTTGAAGTTAGAATTTCCACGCAAACATTTCTAATGGAGAAAAAGAGTGTCAGTATCTCCTCCTTCACCATTAAACCCTGGACACCAAACTATTTCCTCAGCAGGTCAAAATCTGCCCCTTGGGGCTGATGTCTGTGAACTATATGCCTTGTTGCTGTCCTTTATTAATCTCCAGTCTGAGGACCTAGGCCATATATTCCCTTTCAAAGTGTCAACAAAAGTTTCCATTATCAACCTGACTAACTTCATGGCTGTTTCAGGTGATATTTTCAATACATTTCCTCGTAGATTCATCTTTAAAGCCAAGTCTTCAATTCTTACTTTGCTGAACCACCTCTCATACACACCCTCAAAATAATTCTGAAATACTCTGTCTGAAATCTTAAATACTCACATCACATTCGTGGACCAAAACTTCTTGCTATTTCAGCTTTCTCATTCCTTACTTTCACTCTGCCACCTTTGACCTTCTATAGGCCTACACCACTTCTACCATTCCATTTTCTCTCAGTCAGTCATCACCTTCCTATCAAGCCAGGTCACAAGCCAACCTGTCATTACCTAGAATTTTGGATACAATGCATCTATCCACTGAAGGCCCAACCTAGCGCAAATCAATAATCCATCGCTAATGCCCTAAAATCCTGTTTGCTGAGTGCTGCTAGAGAAATCACACCATCCTATGAAATGGAGTGATTATGGATTTGTGGTCTCTCTCTTTAATGAGCCCTCAATGCTGCTTGACATACATTCAATGGGATCTTACCAGCAACTGATGCCATGTTCCTCGAACTATTTCAGCCTTCTCAATTCTCTCCGAGGCCTGTTATGTGTGCCTTTCCCATTGCCATCCTTCCCCTCTGAAATTAAAGTTGAATGGTTGTGTTGTCTCCATTATTTTCAGTATAGGTTTTCTGATGGTGGGGTTGCTGTGGATTGATTTCCTGGTTTCTTATATACTAGGCAACTAAAAAGCTTCCTGCAGCAGAAAACTTTCATAGTATCTTCCCTGACCAAAATGAATGGATGTAAAAACACACACAGGAAAAAAGCATTTTTCTACACCAGGCTCTAAACAGTTATGAAAATTGTCAGATCACTGGCTACAAGGATGTCTTTAGGGATTTGACTCCCATGGCAAGGGAAGCAAAAGCAAAAATAAACAAATGGGAGGCTGACTACGTCAAGCTAAAAGGTTTCTGCAAAATGAAATAAGCTATCATAAAAACAAAAAGACACCTAACCAAATGGGTGTAGCAAAATACTCTTAGGAAGCAGCCTTTTGAAAAATTCTTACTCTTTAAGGAAGTGTATTCAAAATTTTGAGAGTCTCTGAATATCGCTGTGTCCATCGTGGAGATTTTCCAAATCATTTTAATTATACTGAACTTACAGCTGGGAAATAATGAGCTATTCACTACCAGGTCACTTCATCTTGGGATTGCTCTCATACCCTAACCTGATAAGGAACAAGTATTATTTCTCCAGGATCTCCATAAGTATATATTTTAGAGTATTAATAGATCATTTGCATTAATTAACTGGATGTACAGAAATGTAACAGTACTACTTTTCTATAGTTGACTGCAGCTTACCTCTGAATTCTTGTTTGATTTCTATCAAAAAATAAAAAAAAATCATAAAGTAGTTTATTCATTTACATCTTGTTTCAAATATTCTCTTTGAGGTAAAAATTCATTCATATTCAAGATTTAAACTTATTCAATTCAGAGTTTAATCTCTTTAGCATGGCTGTTCTAACCTCTCAAAAGATTTCTTTGTCCTTCCTGGAGCCGACAGAGTATAAGAGAAGCTCATCTAACAGCATTTTGTTGTTTGGGGTGTGTGTGTGTGTGTGTGTGTGTGTGTGTGTGTGTAGGTGTGTGCTTGCACATGCACACAAGTGCATCTATAGGGAGGAACTGCTCTTCATGAAATGTCTTCTGCTCCAAGACCTCTTGTAATTGGTTACTAATCTCTGATCTTGCTATTATTTGCTTTTACTGGTCCTTCTTGACCGTCATTCCTACAAATTGATGTCTACCTTGACCTCCAGTCACAAGATTGAACATCGTTCCCCTTTATCTTGATGTCAACATTGTGCTGGTCCTCTCAGCATCTTAATGTTAACTTCTGAATCAACTTCTGAATCTCCTTCCCAAATCCCACATATTACACCTGCAGGGGCCATTTATGCAAGAGCAAAAATGAGGGCCCATATATCATAATTATAAATATTTTTGAGCAAATAAGCTAAATATAATATATTCTATACTTTTACCTTGACAAATACACTTCTGTAATGACATAGATCTTTCAAATTTAGAAATATTAGAATACACATTGTTCCATGCTGAAATGTGTTGCCATAAGAAAAGCAAGTCCCAATTTATGGCCCACTTTCCATTCCCCTGGCTCCTTTTCCCATGGCTCTGAGTTCACCAGTGTGGAAATCCCATCTGTACCCTATACCCAGCCCTGCACACACACACACACACAGACACTCATGTGGACACACAACCACTTCTTGGCCACCACTCAACCCTAGGGCTATACACGATGGCGTGTGGTTACTAGGCTAGACCCAGAAAAAGACACACAAAGCTTGGATGCAGGTTAGGGCAATCTTGGCAGAATTTCTGTTCCCAAGGAGTCAGAGTATGGTTTAAAATGGAAGGAGCAGAGTGAGCTCTGGGAAGCAAGTTCCTTTGGTCCCAAGGACTCCAGCCAGGTCAGAGAAAGACAAGGGTATGTGCCCCTTTAAATCTTGAATCCTGAGCAGATGTCTAAGAGTGGTATTAGGAGCATGTTCCCCCCATGCTGCAAGTGGCACAGCTGAGGAGTGGCACAAATTTCAAGGCTTTGTTCTCTCTCATGCACCATCTCTGCTCTGCTGTGGCTGCCAAGGTGGAAGGAAGGCACTTGGAGTTCTCAGAGGAAAATAGAACAAGTGGCCCTTGATACTGAGATTCGCAATCCATTTAATGGTCTCTATTTGCCCCTCTGGGTTTTAAACTTCTGGGGTGAACCAAAGAATCATGCCAGACTAACATCTCATTTATCTCTTCCCTCCCTTTTGGATTTTGTCCTTTAGTTCAGAACAGGTGTTACTGCCTTTCACGCAGCAGGAAACCACCATTATGTTATATCCTTCATCCTTCTCTATTCCTGATGATTAATTATGTTATAGCATTGTCTTTATTTATCTATTTGAGTATGTATAGCTGAAAGGGTTAGTCAACTCTAAGTACTTATTACAATTAAGCATGGTTCCTTAAGAGCTTTTCATTTTTCCTTCCCCAGTTAATTTGAATCTTTTAGTTGATACTTTCTGTGATTTTTATAAAATTCTAAATATTGTATTATATAATATTGTATTATATAATTATTACTATTGAACTTTCAGCTAAAGTTGAAAGGCAGTTTTACATTGGAATGATTAGCTGATTTCTCATGCATTTCCCACCCTCCCCAAATACATACTTATATATCGATATATTAGACTGCTGATGGCAAAATTCCTATCTTATGACCTTCCCCATCTCCTTCTTCCTTCAAGATTCGCATCAGTATTTATTTTAAAAGGGCCTGGTGGGATTATGACAGCCCTGTAGCCTGAGTCAAAAGTCTCAGGATGAGATGCAGGCTACACAGGAGAGGATGGGTGGGAAGGCTGCACAGGGACTCAGGAGCATGGACCCCGAATTCAGTCTAGTGGAGACCAGGCTGGCCACATCCAGGCCAACTTCCTGAGCCCGGGCCGAATGGGGTTTGACAGACATGCGAGACCCAGATCTTCACTATGGCTGATGGGCTCCACTTTCTCCTAGTTCAAAAGACTGCGCTCAAGGTGACTGAAACCACTGACTGTTCTTTCATGAAAAGACAGTCATATAAAGAGTTTTCCAGAGGAGAATGGATGCCATATGGATGAATCTGAGAGATTCAGAGACTCTCTTTAAACTTGTATATGGCATCCATTCTCCTCTGGAAAACTCTTTATATGACTGTCTTTTCATGAATCTATTTTTGTAACAGCATTGAAGTCTGAATCGAAGTTTGATCAAGGACAGCATATATTAGACAGAATGTTGGCTATTTGAAGCTTTGAGCTTATTTTCCTGAAGTATTTGGAGGTGAGAGCCTGGAAAAGTAGCATCAGCTACAAAACATAGAAAATAAGGAGACTTCAGTGGCACGAATGCTAAGTAAGCCTGAAAATCCAGAGACTGACCATAGCATCAAATTCTCAAGTTTCAAAAATCCAGTGGATTTTATGATTGAATTGTCTCTGTTAGTCAGCAAAAGAAGTTTCAGCAAATTTGTATAGACAGAAATAAGTCTGTACAGCATTGGGGAAGTGGGAATTTTAGTGTTAAATGTAAGAGTTTAAGATACTCTTTTGAGAAGTCTGTTGGGAGGCAAAGGAAAGATAGCAGAGAGGAT
Source organism: Scalopus aquaticus (assembly GCA_004024925.1). Lineage (NCBI taxonomy): Eukaryota > Metazoa > Chordata > Mammalia > Eulipotyphla > Talpidae > Scalopus > Scalopus aquaticus. The sequence continues at coordinate 194,632 of PVIJ01000265.1, forward strand.
GAGAGGATATGAGAGAGAATTCTGAAATAATTACTGGACAAATGTCAGCATGCACAGTGATATTTGTAAATAGTGTGGAAGATGCCAACAGAAAATAAGATACTCAAGACACAAAGAAAGTAGATAATCAGAGGCTTAAAGTCATGACCAGTGGTCAAGGATTTAACTTTAAGTAGGAGAGCTATATCATCCACTGAAATGAGAGGCAGCAATAAAAAGAGGCCAAAGGAATAAATTGAGAATTAATTCAATGTAACTGTGGGTATCGGAAGAAGAGCTGTTTTAATGAAGGAAGGAGAAATATTAAAAGACAAATATCCTGGGCCTCCCTGGTGGCACAAGGGGTTAAGTCTCAGCACTATGAAGATATCTACAGCCACTGCAGCATGAGTTCGATCCCCGGCCAGGGAGCTGACCCACATGCGCAACAGACCTCCTGCCTCAGCCGCTACTCCCCTCAGCAGTGTATTTTGGTCAATCTGCCTGTTCTGCTCCCCACTCTCTTTAGTGAATCCTCTCACCACCCCCACACTCTGGCCTACACCCCAGCTTGTATGCAAAAATAAATAAATCTTTTTAAAAAATGAAGAAACTCCTAATATATGGCTTGGGTCTTCTAGTCAATTTCCAGTGAAACATAAAAGATGTGGCTGGCTATGTGCTGAAAATAGGGAGGCCAAGAAGGCTGAGATCTAGAAAATCTATGGAATTTTTTAGAGTTATGGAGACCTCATGGCAAATAATTTTGTAGCTATCAATAAGAGATGTCAACTTACATAAGAAAAAGGTTTTGTGGGATGTAAACCCATGGGTTTTTCAAGCTGACTCCACAATACCACTTTCAGATTGTCATGGATAGTCATCTCACATTCATAGCAGTCACTGTAGATTTGATTCCACAATCCAGATGTCTGGAAAGCTAGAGATGAGTTCCTCATGCTTTCAGCTATTTTATTTTGTCTACGTGGCTTCAGGTTTTCCTATTAAATTATTATATGTACATTGGAATCTCCAGGGCATCTGCTTGGTTTACACAGACATTGCCAAGGTATTTTCATATAACCAAGACAGAATCAGTTTTATAAAAGAGAGAAGGAGTGGGGAGGGCTTGTAATTGGGAAAGGTAGATGGACATTGCTAGAGATTGTGATAGGACAGAGCATGAAAGAAAAGGGGGTGTGAGATGATAGACTCATTCTTTGTGAGTCTATTACTGTGGTTCTCAATACTGATTTTGTCCCCAGAAGAGGTCACAGTAGGGAGCATGCTACGGAATTAGTGGGGAGAAACCAGGGATGCTGCAAGGCACAAGGCAACAACCACAACAAAGACTGTCCTGGCCCAAAATATAAATACTTCCAAGGTTGAGAAACCCTGGTTTAAGGACCCTGGAGGAAAGCAAAATTTTGGCAGGCAGAGTCTTTTTTTATCCAGTGCCAAATGACTGGCAAAGATGGTTGAGGGCATTGATTTTAATTCTAACATAACATAAAACATTCTCATTATTTTTCCAAGAGACATGATGAGGTAGTGTTTTAGTATTTACTGACCTAATTCAAAGAAATTATATATTTTGAGGTGTGGCGAAAACCAATTTTTACATTCCATTCATACTGTCTTTGGCTAAACTCAAGGCTAATAGTTGAATGGTAGGTTGGAAATCTATGGTTTGGAGTCTATTATCTATAACAACGGTAGGCATCAATATTATGATATAGGGACACATGTACTCTGTTACATCCTGGCTTTGCACCATTATCTGGGTGCTTCCTTTAAAAAGTCAGGTCTAGAATCTGATGAAGCTGAAATTATTTTCTTGCCTACTGCATCCTCTATTGCTGTGTTCTATTACTATGTCATGTCTACCATAGGGGGGAAAAAAGTTCAAATGAATTACAAGCTTAAACAGTAAAAGAAGAATTATGCTTATTGTAGTCCAATGATTCTGAGGGATTCAGCTCAAGGGAAAAGAACTATGGGATAAAAAGAAGAAAAGAAGAATGGGGGGGTGGGGAAGAGAGGAATTTCCATATGGCATGTGAGAAGAGGAGGGGAATTAAGGATCGAGAAGAAAGAAGAAAGGCCTGGCAGCTTAATAACCTTTTCCAGCAGCGGATTTACAGAAGTTAGTGGTGCTTCAAGAAAATAAAGTAGTGTGCCTGATGCCTTTTGAAACAGGAGTCTGTTCTCAGCTTTTCATCTTCTGTGCCTCCGTTACATGTAAATTGGGTTTCATGGCATATTAGAACTGTGAAGATGATTTAATATGCCAGAATGTGTTATGGATCATTTGTGCATCAACTCTCCAGTTTAAACAGCAGTCACTGAATTGAAACTCAAAACCTCCTTTACCAAATCACAGAGAACTTTAGGATTCATTCGAATGCAGCACCTCTTTCTAAAGATATACCCAGCTCCCCACCACCTATTCCAGGTACACACCACAACTTCAGTTTTGTCATTGGTTAGTGTTGTAAGAATGTGAGTGAGACTAGAGTATTAGCGTCTTCTTCAATCAATACTGTAGTTCAGAGATCTCTTTGACCTGTTCAGAAGTTAAGATGAAGTTGAGATGAAATATACCATCTATCCACATTAAGCTTTGCAGGAGCAACTTGCTAGGAAATCATTCCTGGAGAGTGGGCACATCAGTCTAAGTAGAATTATCCTGCTTTCTCTTTAATACCAACCACACAGAATTAATAAGCACTGGCAATTGAAAAATAAGTAATTCATCATAATCATCATATTACCACCACCATCATCATCATCATCACTTGTGTTTATTTTAAAATTTATTTTTTAGTCCTTTCTTTTTGGAAATAACTGATTTTAGTTACAAAGAAATTACTATACTCTACTCATTCTTCTCTACAGTTGTTTTTATAAACAGTGCAGACAGCTCCTCCAGCCCTGGCTCAGTTGTATATCAAAGACTGGATCAGGTACTTCAGTTGAAGGAGGGGGACTTAAAGAAAAGGGGAATTTGAGTATTTATTTTATTTATGTATTTATTTAAATGATCCACATGCACAGAAAGATGATTAGAAAAATATCATGCAAATGATTGCCCAAAAATATATTATGGATTAAACATGGCTTTGAAAACTAAGTTTATTTCATGAGATGAACTCATCTGTGTCTCTCGCTCTGTGATATCATCGTATTTACTCAACTCATAGGTTATGATCCTAGTCAATCTAAGATTAAACCTCATGCTCTGTTTCTAGACCTTGAACCCCAACTTTGACCCATGATGCTCACAAGTGAGAGCACCACGGTGACCAAAGTGGACTTGTACCCCAAAGGTCATTTTTTCTCAAGCTTCAGCTCACTTGTACTCATAGTTGGAGGAGCAACCAGAAGCTAATACAAAACACACACAGACCTCATGAATACATCACCATAACCTGAAGAGAAAGGTGACTTTGGTGAGAGAGTCATGGGGTCACTTCAGATCCTCTCACATGCACAGAAAAACTTGGGTTCCATAGTGGTGACCATCCTTACGATGAAGTCATTGTCATTTTCCCATTGATGATATTGATGGAGGAGCTATAACTCCCATTTCCTAACTCAAGGGTAAAACCAGATGAGGAAATGGGGGTAGAAGGAATTAACATAACCATGAGCACAATCCCTAGGCACCAACACCTCAGTTACAAAACATAGGAAGGCGCTAGACTGCAAAGATATGGAGATTGAGCCCATTGTAGAATCTCAGGTCTCTTTTCTAATTCTAGCTAGCCAGCCCATGGGAACCTTTCTAGAATGTGAGCCCCTCCCGACAGAAACAAGAGGATAAAAGCCTGACGTGCCCGCACAAAGGGGCAGCTCTTACTGCCCGCTTCTGTCTGTGCAAATGTCCTATGCTTCGTTGACCCTTTTCCTAATAAACCTGTTCTTTATAACTGAGTCTTTGCCTCGTGGAGAAACTTGCCACATGCTGCCGAAGGGAGCTCTGGTGAAACCTTTCCTAGAGTGAACACAAGAACCCGGCGCCACTCTCTAATCCATAGGAAAAATGACATCAGTATCAACTACTTTATCCTGGGTGTTATTTATGGTTTCTCCTGAGACCATTTTTTTCTAACTTTATCTTTATTGTGTGTGTGTGTGTGTGTGTGTGTGTGTGTGTGTGTGTGTTTGTAGAAAAACTGGGGTGTAGGCCATAGGTATGTGGTGTGGTGAGAGGATTTACCAGAGACAGAGTGGGGAGCAGAACAAGCGGATCTACTGAAATACACTGCTAAAGGGAGCAGTGGGTGAGACAGGAGAGGTCTGCTGCGCCATATGTGGGTGAGCTCCCTGGCCATAGACTTAACCCCTAAGCCACCAGGGAGGCTCCTGGGGCCACTGTAAATCTTGAAATCATACTAACCAGGAATCAAAAATTGCACATGCTATAGGATGGGGATGGAGACAGAGACGGGAGGGTGTGGATCAGCTGAATGCATAAAACTTTCAATGTTACGAACATGTTTTATCTGCATTCTCCAATACAGTAGCTTCTAGCCATATGTGACTTTTGAACACTTGAAATGTGCTGGTATGATTGAGGACCTGAATTTGAAATGCCATTTAATTTTAATCAATTTAAACTTACATTCTACACGTGAATAGTGACTACTGTCTGGGGAAGTCCTGTTCTAGATATCCTCCCAACTCTTTGAACTTTTATTTGCTTTTTCACAAATGTCATCTGTGTTTGACCCTTACAATTCACTACATTCTTTTAGTGAGTAAAATACTTTAATGACCCCAAATTTCTTTTGGAAATACATCCACCAGGGCATTTCCACAATATTTTAGCTACTAGTTAAAAAGTGAACATTATGAAGTGGTTTGCAAAGTTGTTAACTATTCTAAATGATTTACTACATGTTTAAAAAAATATATCTAAATCTAAATGGGTTTAAATTCTGGATTCAGAGTATACATGCAGGTCACTTTGTTTTGAGTCTGTCCTTAACTATCCAGTCTGATGTCAGTCCCAAACTGATGGATTAGCTCATGTAGTTCTTACTAGCCATAGTAGGAGTTGCCTATGGAAATCATCTAACCTCCAGTGAAAGAGGAGACTGCCCTATCTCTTCTGGCTTTTAGATATCTGTGTTGTTAAGAAACCCCTCAGGCATTGTACCACCCACATCTGAGGGGATAGAGGAAGTCACAAGTTCAGGAGGTAAATTCTGTCAATTTCTCTCTGGTAGAGTTGATTTAGCCCCTTTGTTCCTTGACTTGGCATTTGCGCTTGGCAGTATCCCTCTATGAAAGCTTTAATGAATTCCTGTTCTGAGGCTGCAGAATTTCTTCAACTGTCAATTAACTATTAGGCAACATAGTATTATGGTCACTGTGATCATAAATACTAATATTAAGCAAATATCCTTTTCTGTTTTGTGTCAAATTATGTCAATTAAAATTTACATATTAGGAAGCAATAGAAATCAAAATAATAAACATAGCATTATATTGATTGTTTCTTCCTTACAGTAGATGTAAGTCTTGTTTACCTGATGTTTTCATGACTTAAATGAACAAAGGATAGGAGTTGCAAGATCAGCACATTAGAGTGAAAAGAGTGGACTTTCAGAAACATTCAAATAATTCAATAAAAACTAAAAAGTGTAATAAAGTCACAAAAACTACATTAACATTCCTTCAGGAATGGGTTTCTGCCTTGTTCCAGTGCCAGAGCAAAGAATGAACAAGTGCATAATTTCCTCTCTCTTCCTAGAAAAACTTCCGTAGAATTCTGCTTTGACAAACTCTTCATCTTCCTTATCCTAGAAAATGATAATTCTCATACTCGCAAGTTTTAAGATTCCTTTCCCTGTATCATTTATGGGATCAAAGCACCAGTGTTACCTGAAAAACAAACACTTCCGAAGCCTTCAGCATTCACTTCTTCCTCAAATATTTTTTATTTTGTCCTTGGTCTCCTTTCTGGTCAAACTGGAACTAGCTCAAGTTGTGGCAATTTCTGTAGTTCTTTTTTGAAGCCATTTCTTTGCTTGATTAAATTATATTTTCCAGATGGTAAATGTTATTCAATAGTGCTACAAGCAGAAGAAAACACAGACCCATCCATTTAGAATGCTAATTCTATTGACAAATTCTTCATGTTGTGAGACTGGCGGCTGAGTCATTCTGCTCAGTTGACATTGACCTTTAGAGGAGATCATGTGGGTAGTGAAGGGCAGAAGTGAGAAGATGGGAAAGGTCAGAGCATGACTTTTGCCTACCTTGATCATCAGGGTTAAGGCAGAGTGAAGGAGACAAAAGTCAGCTCCCTTCTAAATTCTTCCTTCTTACCCAATAAAAATTTTGCTTGTTTCCACTTATCAGTCATTACTTACAAATACAGAATTGATTCATTCTCTTAATCCATTTCAGGTGCTATAGCAGAATACCATAGATAAGGGGGCTTAGAAACAACATGAATTTATCACTGTTCTGAAGGCTCGGCTGCCGAGGGCCTGCTTCTGTACAGGGTGGTCCCCACGAAAAGGGTGTGTTCCAGGTTCCCCGCCCCACCCAAGGGAGGGTGGAGCTGAGCAGGGGAGATAAGAAGCTGGAGAATAGAGAGGAGAGGAAAAGAGGAGACACAGAAGGAAGGAAGGAGGATAGAGGGTCAGGAGAGGCACAAGGAGTAGAGAGATTTGTAAAGAAGCTGCACTGGCCTGGACTGATTGAAGCAGATGTGGGTGAGAGCCCATGGGGAGGTTAACTATGGCAACGTTGATCTGGATTTTGATTTTGTTCTTTTCCTCAGAGATTTGTCTGACTGTTTCTGACCCTTTTGTGTGCGTCCCTGTCGAAAGGTGTTTTAGTTCCTCCCAGAATTGTCTGGCTGTTTCTGACCCTTTCTGTGGGTCCCTGCCAAAAGTTGTGTTAGACTTGTGGTATTTCGGGACTTGCTTTGGGCCAATCCCATTTGGGTGGACTTTTACCCACAAGGTGAGGGGTAACTTTGGGTGCTTGATATAGAAACTATAATCTTTGTCTCTTTTGTATTGTACACTGATTGTATTAAAGTTTGTTTCCACTTAAGGTCTTATATGTTTTGTATTGATGTGGTGGATGGAACGGGCAGGTTTGGGGGTTCTGTGGGTGCCCCTCTCCCTGCCCTGTAACACTTCCTCATTCATAGAAAGCCATCATTTCACCGTGTCCTGTGGCTAAAGGAGGAAAGGTGCTCTCTGGGATCTTACATGGTCACTAAACCCGCTCATGACTTAATCACCTCCCAAAACCATCACATCAGGGGATTCAATTTTAACTTACAAAATTTTGGGGGTGACACAAACTTTCAGTCTATAGCATTCACTTTACTGTGCATCCTCCGGTTCTAGAAAGTTTCTCCCACCAACCACCCACAGGTCACGATTAGCTCTTCTTGCTTGCCTCACCTAGTTCTGCCTGCTTTAAGAAGGGGTCAATATTACCCCATTTGACAGCTGAAAAAAGTGCTGGTTGGAAGAGACTAATCAATCTTTGGTTACGGGATCTCCCTCACATAATGCAAATCCCCACCACCACCACCCTTAGACTAGGTACTCTTCTGTGAATTCCATGCTCTGAAAGAGATCAGTGCACAAACAAACCCAGGAAGTCTTCTAAAGAAGAAAGCTAAAGAACTTCCTTATGCTCCAACAATACACAAACATTTTGCCTATGCCTTTTTGGAAATCACATCTTCTGTAGTGAATTTCTCCATCCCTAGGACTTTCCTTTTATCGTGCTGAGAATATCAGGTCACAGAGGGAGAAAGGTGGCATCATGGTAGAGACACAGGAGAGAGATTTGGGGACAAGCAGACCTGAAGATTCATCATGTGGGCTTTACTGTAGAGGTAGTAAGTCACTGATTTTACGCACATGTAGGCTTGTCTATCCAAATTAAGGCAACAATAGCAAAAATTAAAGACAAGAAAAACTGGATAAATTGTGTCAACACAAGCCTCAGTTACCCAACTTGCTAAATCTGGCTTCATTTTGCCTTTGGGACAATGAGATTTGCAGTGTGAAATATTTCCTCAGTTTATATGCATCTGTTGCTCCTTGGAATTCTAAAAAGTCTGCAGATTTGGTACTCATAGGTCTCTATGCATCCCCAGAATAGTGTGACCTCAGCATATTGCACTGTCAATGCCTGCACTTTCTCAGGTTATTTTATCCCTCTTTGAGTACAGACCAGATCACGCTTGGCTTTTTTTTATTGCCCTATCTTATTAGTAACAAACAGCAATCTAATTTGCTATCTCCCAAACACTAAGCATTTCTTAGTTATCTTACTTGGTCTGATTAATTTATCTTCATCTTTTCCCCAGATTTTATTCATTTGCATTTTCCCTAAAGTTATTTAATTATGTTATCTCCTTATTTAGTGCCTCCTTGGGTTGTGGGAAGCAGGAAGATGCAGTAGATCGCAATGGCCTCCATAATATTACTGCGAGCCTAATTTTTATTCTGTTAATGAATCCCTCGATAACCTCTGGGAAGTCAGTGAGTTTCTTCCAGCCAAAATTTCTTCACCTTGAAAAAATGGGAGAAGAACAATGCACCCATTGAGGTGTCCATGGGGAGTAATTAACAAAATGAAATTAATAAAGTGAAAGTGATGCACAAATCAGCATTTGTGAGACTCACAGAAATCGGTTTCCTTCCTGGCAGATTAATTACAATATCTCTTATTTTGGAACCTGACCATTTCTTTGGGGTAGGATGGAAGAAAGTTTAGAATTTATTAATGAGTTTGTTTCTTCCTCAATGCTTCATAGTCATAATGCCCATAAGGAAATTAGTATTAACACCTTCTACAAAATTGGCTGTTTTCACCTGTCTTTGTCCTTTTATTTAGTCTTAATTATAGTCAGGACTGAATTTATATATGTAATGACATATTATGTACACATATTATATAATATATAATATATTATGTATGTACTTATACAAATGTAAGAAAGGAAATGAATATATGAAAGGTTATGTTTGTATTGAATATATTAGGAAAGATATTACTTTATGCTTTGGGTCTCTAATACACACCAAGGCTAGAGAAGCTCACAGATTGGAAAGAAGGGAAGAGATCAATAGATAGTTTGTCTATATTATAGTTTTGCCACCCATTAGCTGTTATTTTAATAATTTTTAATTTGGAATATTCAAATTTATGGGAAAATTGTGAATATAGTACAGAGTTCCTATGTACAGTTTCCCCTAACATCGCGCATTTTTTACAATAATGAATCAATTATGATTTTTTTTTTAATTAACAAGCCCACAACTAATATCACACTGTGTGATGAAAAGTTGAAAACTTTCCCTTTAAGATCAAGAACAAGGGCCTCCCTGGTGGCGCAGCGCTCAACCGCTGCTGTGGAGCTCGCGATGCCAGTTTGATGCCCATCCAGGGAGAATCCCACATGGTGCGGCAGACCTCTCCTGCCTCGCCCGCTGCTCCCCTCAGCATTGTATTTCTGATCTGCCTGTTCTGCTCCCCGCTCTGTCTCTGGTGAACCCTCTCGCCGCCCCATGCCTCTGGCCTGTACCCCAGCTTGTATGCATAAATAAAATAAAATCTTAAAAAAAAAAATTTAATAAATTAAAAAAAAAAGATCAAGAACACGACAAGGACGTCCACTCTCAGCACGTTGTTCAATAAAGTACTGGAACTCCTAACCAGAGCAATCAAGAAAGAAAAAAAACACATATAAACTGGGAAAAAAAGAAATGAAAGCGGCTCAATGTATTATATACAAACCAGTAGCGAGCCCCCCCAAAACTCTTAGAATGAATAAACTAATTCAGGAGAGTTGCAGGATGCAAAAATTTATATTACACTCCCATATTTATCATTATTGCAGCATTCAAAGTAACCAAGACAAGGAAACAACCTAACTAACCACCAATGGATGAGTGAATACAGAGGATGTAAGGTAGATATACATCTATATCTACACACACACACACACGCACATGCACATAAAGCAAAGCACACTTTAAATAAATCTATATGCTTAAAGTAAGAATGAGGTATTGTCAAATCTTGGTTCCTTTTGTTTACTGCTTTACAAGTTATTTCTACAACTGATAGAAGTGAAGGAGATGGGAGTAGTGTAACTGGTGATCAGAGATCAGCTCAGCCATTGTTTTGTAACTGCAAGACATAGTGAAGCCTTGAGCTAAGGTGTGGGTAAGAGGATCCAGAAAAGGTAGTAGATTTGGAGACATTTTAAATGTAAAACTATGAGGATTGGTGATATGTCAGATTTAGTAGGTGAAGGTGAGAAAGACATCAAAGATAATGTCAAGATTTTTGACTTGGGAGTTAAAGAACAGAAGGAAAGAGTAGATTTGCAGGAGCAGATAGGAGTATCTCTAAGTTGTCCACTCGGACACACTGAACAAGCCACTGAAAATATAAATTAATACTGAAAAGACATCTGGGCTAGAGATCTCAGTTAGGATATACTGTCAAAGTACAGGAGATGAGTGCATTCCTAGTAGGGCACAGAGGTCTATATAAAGCAATGAGAAAAGGTATGTACCAAAAAAGGGGAACCAGTGAAAAATGACATTAAAATGCATCTTTTTAAACTCTTTCTTTCCATGATCATGTTTAAAGGGGCCTATAATTGGAAACTTCAATTTGCTTCTTCTACTTCCTCATCAGTCAATGACTGCTTCACCTTTTCATTCCTGAACTCCTTGTTTCTATGTCTTTAACTGTGAAGCAATGATTCCTTTCTATCCTGCCATGTAGTATACAACAAAATCCTAGTTGCCTTCTTTCCTTTCCAATAATATATATTTTCTCCTTGACTGTTTTTGTATTTTTTTCCAACCTCTGTATGGATCTTTAGATCCCAAAGAACTGGGTTCAAATTCATGTTTAGCCTTTCCAGGCTAAACTCTACTACAATAAGTTACAGTAGAGTTATCAGTAAAATGGACCACCCAGTGTGGTTATGTGCATTAAAAGCTTGGACTTAGGCCAATCACCCATTCTTGTTCTTGCCCCTGAGCAGGCCATCTGTAAATGACTCAATCCTAATTCTTACTGCTCTTCTTGTGCTATTCACATTTTGTTTGCATCTCACTGTGGATACTGGCTAGGTATATTCTTACTGTTTCCTTCCTATAATAGTTCAAGCTCTTTGAGGACTAGGAATGGAATGTGTCCAAATTTAGATATATGTGTTTTTCATAGCACACAGGATAGTAACTGTTATAGTACAGTATAGTATAGTACAGTAAAGTGTATAGTATAGTAAATTGTTATAGTATAGTACAGTATAGTAAAGTAACTGTCTAATATATGTGTGTATGTGAGTATACACACGTATACATGTATACACACATACACACATATGTACTAATAGATATATTAATATGTGTGTGTATATATATGTATATATACACACATATGAAAAGGAAATCTTAGCTTGATTTTATGAATCAAAAAGCAAGTAATATCCTAAATTCTAAGTCTTTGGGACACTCATGTCTCACTGTGGGCCGTGCTGCTTCCTGAGGTCAAATATTAACCAGTGCTATCACTGGAAGGAGCAGCACTCTAACTGATCCACTGGGTAACTAGTCTAAAATGCTACCTGCTTGGCACTCGTGGCCTAGAGAAGGAGAGTGAATCACAAGTGCTTGGCACTATGCCAGTTCAGAGTCATGCCCTGCTTCCCCAATCCCTTACCTGAAGTGCTCTTTCAAACTACATTTCCCAAACTGGCGACCTGTGTTTTACTTCAACTCAGTTCACTTTCTTAAAGGTAAAGAATGATATACAGTTATACCCACTGTTAAAGAAAATCGATGTCAGGACTCGTACAAAAAGTGTGGAGAGGAAAGGCAAATGGGTGAGCTGTTGGCCTTGACTGTGCACTCCCTCAACTCTGCACCCCCGGTGAAGCTGATAACATTTTTGTGTCTCAGTTTCCTCATTGGTAAAATGGCAATACGAGTTAATATTCTGTCATTTTCCCAAGACTCTTCTAGACCAGGTCAAACAATTGGAACTATTTGAAAAGGTGAGTATCCCTCTGAGTCTTTAGAAGGTAAATAAAAAGAACAACTTTGCAGAAGTGAATTAACACTAATCTACTGTCCTGTGAAGAAAGGGTCTACTCCATTCTGAAGAGTAAATCTACTATTTATTTGGTCTTTGATAGTTAAAGAGGAAATTCTTTGACCTGGTTTGATATTACCCTCACAAATACTTCAAAGGTTCTCAGTTTTATGTGTCTGCTTGCACCATAGTTATTCCTTAGAAATATATTTTGACCTAGTTTGTCGTACATCCTTATCTTGATTGCTTTTGTACACACACAGATTCTTGAGAAATTAGTTTGGTGCTGTTTAAGCTTGCCTCTAAAGCATAAGTGCAAGAATCTGAGAAAATAATCTGTCAGTTGTACGAAATAATCAGCTTCAATAAGCAGTTGAGGCTTATCTGAATCTCGCCAAGCTAAACAAAGAGGCAGTCAGCAGAGCCTCAGACGCTGAACTCTGAACTCCGCCTGGACCTTGCACTGGGCAGTCTGGTAACAGGAAGGCAGCAAGACACACTTTGAACCAGGGGTTCTAAGGCTGCGGTGGGGTTATAGACAGGGTGACAGCTGCACTTTGCAGCCTGAACTTTGTACCTAGACACAGGGGCATTTAATCTCCATAACAGGCACTTTGTTTCATTACTTATTAACAGCTCCTCCTTGAGTAAAGTTCTTTGTTAATGGAGCTTTAAAATACGATCCTGCTCCCCTTTATTCCTGCTCCTGGATGGGCTTTTATGCACTATCTTTCCCTCACAGGGGCTGATCTTTCCACAGGGAAGGCATTTTCCTCTGTTCTGAGAGTCATCGCTCTGTCATCGCTGCACCAGAGGCTGCCTTGGGGCTTACGCTGGGATAAGGTAACCATGGTCCTGGTGCCATTAAATGTCGCACCAAGCCACCACTTGTGTCATTTCAGCAATCTCCGCCATTAAACCACCTCTTTCTGCTCGTTCTTTTTCCTGCCCCATTATTTCCTCCTTCTTTTTTCCTCTCAGCACGTTCAGCCTCCCAGTGGCACCAGAGTTAAATAATGACGACCCCTGTCACATACATCATTTCCCCAGCCAGCGTAACCAACATATGTCTCATTGCAGCTAGAAGTCGGAGCAATTTAAGTGCAGTTCAAGTATCCTCCTTCCCAAATAAACACATTTGTTCTGAACTTCAATGCACCACTAACTGGTATTCAGTAGGTTTAAAGGACTAGCTATGTAAAGAGAGGCCTGGACTCTAGGAAAAATGCAAAAAATATTGTTAGTTTGCAAAGCATACGTTCCCATCTATAAAATAAATATTAGTCCTATTGAAGATATTCTGATTTCCAGACCCCCAAAACAATGAATGTATAGATTATCTCAACTGCTAAATTGTATTCAATACTGATTAATAAATAGGTTTTGGTATCTGGGACCTAAGAGGTGGTCAGCAAAGAGCAAGGAGCCCTTTTGGAAGTTTTGCTTGAGGGTTTAGGGACTCAGAAATTAACCTTTATACGACTTGGCTACTCTATTTGGGGTATAGTTGGGTTTAGTTCAGACAATAATTTACTCTTCTCATTTTTCTTGTTACGTTTAAAAATGCCTGTGTGTCTAGCTCTCATTCACCCAAGGGTCAGCCCTGTCCGGGCACCATGCATCAAAAACTCCCCATCCTCCCTGGCCCACCACCACACTCCAAACACATGCGTGCCCTCCAGGGTGGTTCAGCTCTCCTCTCACCAGTTCTCAACCTCCAAATCTATTTAATGCCCAAGCTGTTTGATGAAAACCAGGATCATGGCCTCCCTGGTGGCGCAGCAGTTAAGTGCTGCGCTGCGGAGCTGTCGGCAGCAGTGATGCGAGTTCGATGCCCAGCCAGGGAGATTCCCACATGGCGCAGCAGACCTCTCCCGCCTCGCCCGCTGCTCCTCTCAGCAGTGTATTTCTGCCGATCTGCCTGTGCTGCTCCACACTCTGTCTCTAGTGAACCCTCTCACCACTCCCACCTCTGGCCTGTACCCCAGCTTGTATGCATAAATAAATAAATCTTAAAATAAATAAATAAATAAAACTAGAATCACTTTACACATCCCCACCTTACCTTCCTTTTTTGTTTTCTAAATTTTTCCTCTTGCTTCTACGCTTCTCATTGTCTCTCTTTTTCATCTACTTGTCCTCCCTTCAATGTTTTCTTTTTTAATTAGGGTTTTCAAATTCATTGTCAAAGTACAGGTGAAAATGCACAGGCTCAGAGCTGGCTTCTCCGTGCACACTGCCCTCACTCACCCCTACTGTATTTTTGCAATTCTGCCATGATGAGAAGATGCAACCCAGTCAATTATCTTGCTATCTGGATTTGGACTATTTGTCAAAAGAAAAAGGAAATTAAAAACAAAGATAAATGCTTCAGCCACACTGAGTCACTGGTGTTTATATTCAGTTCATCCCGGGATGATACACAGGCCCTAGATATCTCAATTTCTGAACTTTGTGGGTTTTTTTTTTAGTTTTTTTAAAAAATTATTTATGCATACGAGAACTGGGGTGTAGGCCAGAGGTACGGTAGGTGAGAGGATTCACCAGAGACAGAGTGGGGAGCAGAACAGGTAAAGCTACTGAAATACACTGCTGAGGGGAGCAACGGACAAGACAGGAGAGGTCAGCTGCACATATGTGAGTGAGCTCCCTGGCCAGGAATAGAACTCATGCTGCAGTGGCTGGCAATAGCTTGGGGATAGCGTTGAGACTTTAACCCCTGTGCCACCAGGGAGGCCTGATTTCTAGACTTGTTTTTTTAGTAACCATCCCATTTCACAGTGGGGCAACAGAGACATCAAAACCAAAGCAGAGTTTCACAGCTGCAACGGCAACAAGTCATCAGAACGAAAGTGCTGCTCTTTGGGCTCAAAGGGCTCGCTCCCTCCAGTACATTCTCTCTGCTTTCCTCTTGGATCACTCAAGGCCTGCAGCTGGCATTGCAAGGGCCCCTCCCAAGGCCTGGATTAGGGCTGCACCTGTTTGGGATTTACTCAATCCAAAAAATAGTAGGACTCCTCAAGAACGCCTAATTACCTTTGCCCTAAGAGCAATGCAGTCGGATGCTTTGGCAGCACACTTAGGACAAGCATGGCAGACATGGCCTCTGAATTCAGTCCCAACTACCATAAACAGGACACCGACTACCCTAAACAGAGCGAGGCAATTGAACCTTAATTTATATCCATCCACCTTCTCCACTTGCCTCTCAATCTAAGAATCTTGCCACCTGCTCCAGGCAGGAAGGTTTAACAAAGTGCAAAGATTATTGTAGTTTACATAGCTAATAGTTATATGATGCAAGACAAAATTAGTCTGATTTTATATCCAGTATAATAACCCAAGCTTAAAGATGAGAAGCATGAGTTTTACTGAATTTTTTTGGGGGAGGGGGTTAAGATGAATTCAATGAAGTAAACATGATTATACCATTTGGTTCTTAGTTCCTATCCAATGATTGAGAATTTACAGGCTAATATGAATTCAGTGTTTTTTGAAACTACTGTATAATAACTCTTCCTCTCCATAATTTTCTGTCTCTTCTCCCAAGATACACACACATGCACACACACACACACACACACACACACACACACGGCAATAGGAAAGAAGAGGTGGGAAAGTAAACAGTAATCTTGCTGTGGATAAGAAGGAATAAGAAGGAGCAACAGCCAGCCATGAACACAAGTGTCTGCACCAGGATCTGTACAAATGCTTGAGAGATAGAACATTTGTTTATATTTTTCAGTGATTAGTATTTTCATTTGTAAAAGAAAGAGCTAGGCACTAAATCCCAGACTGAAAAGTTGAAGGAAAAAAGGGAAGAAAACTAGCAAGGACAAAGACACCGCCACACTAAATGCAGGAGGTGATAAAGAGAGGGGAATATTGCAGCAAAAAGGAAACTATTGGTTTGCTCTCTCTGAGTCCTCACACCAATCTCTCTTGCAATGCCTGGATAAATCCTCTTTCTCTTCATCATGTTCAGAATCTTTCTTTATAGAAAATTAACTGATACTTTAAAAAAGAAAAGGAATGAAGGGTAATGGTTAATTTTGCTTAATATCAAACACTTAGATAGAATACAAAGTTAGATCAACTAATTATTCTTTGACATAATCAATCAACCCACAGCTACCCACAATATCTTAGCGCTAATTTTGCATTTTTTTTTTACATACGTTAAGGTTAACTGCCTTTGAATATCTAAAGTGAGTTGCTCTGGGTAAAGAAAGCATAACATGCCTTTAAAAATGTTGCGTGATTGCCTAGTTACTGCCTGTCACCTCTATATTTCCCCCATTCCTAAATTAGCACTTTAAAACTACTTTATATGAAAGGTCCAAACCTCATGTATGTTTTCTCTAACTACTTCATCCCTTATCCTTTCCTTTCCTTTTCCACTCACTGCTGATAGGCATTGCTTTATCTGAGACTTGAATATTTATGTTGCAGTAGCTGTGATCTTTTGGTTCAAGCTTCATCTATTATGCTTAATTAGGATACGAAGAAGTCAACAAAAATAGGAATTTGTGCTTGTACTGGTATGGAGGAAAGACTGGAGAAAAAAATTGGAAACTGACCTAATTACTCTGCAGAGGTCTCTAAAGGAAACACAGAAAAGTGGGGTATAGTGCTCCCCAAAAGAAAGAAAATTTGCCATTTATTAAGCACATTTATTTAGTCTGTACCAACTAAAAAAGTTTAAATGTGTGTGTCTTATCTGGGGACAAAATGTTGAGCCAGAAATTTGCACAGAACATATATTGTTTACCAGAATTAGCGATATAGTTGAGGACCAAGAATTGTTTCCTTTTACCTCACAGAGCCTGTGTAACTTCTTATCCTGACATTCAAATCCCTCCCCAATTCAGCTCCACAGGATCCGCCAAAATTTACTGCACATTATTATGCATAATATTTCCTCCCTTTAAGGCAACTGATTACATTTTTATTTCTGCTTTTATGCTCTTTTGTGGTGGAAAATGTCTTTGGAGCTGACTGGTTTTGTATTTTAGTTTTTGTTCTATCATTAGCTAGCTGTGACATTTTTGAGTCACATTTGCTTCATATTTAAAATGGGCTAATGATTCTTTGCAAAGTTCATGTAATACAATTATACACATACATATGTATATATATGAAGGACTCAGCCTTATACATGGCATACAGAAGATATTCAATGATATGTTATTATGTCTTCATTATGATTAACATTTAATGTCTTCTCCACCCCAATATCTTCTACATCTTACTCATCAATTAACAATATAATACTCAAATTATATTTGAAGTTATTTTTCCACTCCCAGTCAAATCCATAGATTATTTTTTTTCATATATGTCACACTTGATCATATACTGTTTCGCATGGCTCAAACCTGGCCTTAAATTTCTTGAAGGGTAAGACAAAATCTGATGGGTCTCTGTTAAGTCTGAGCCTTCAATAAATGAGCAGTAAATGTGTGTTGAATCTTAATGTGTGTTAAATCTTAACCTTAAGCACTTACTGTGCTTTCTAGGACATAGGATAATATTTTATGATATAAATCACAGGCACCATGCTACAGGTTCTTAATTTTAAATAAGTTAAAGTTGCCTAATGTGGTTACCATAGAATATAATATTGTATGTGGTGTGGTATCATACATTTGAAAAAATGTGAACTTCTACTCCTAAAATATACACAGTAGTATAAACCAATGTTACCTCAATAAAAAATAAATAAAAACAAAAAATTATAATTTCAGTGAATTAAAATAAAAGCATATAAACCAGGAAAAAATGACATTGTAATATGATGATGTAGTAAACAATTATTTTCAGTGTGATGTATGGGTTCACATGTTCGAAGAACTTTCTAAACCTAAAATTAAAATATGCTGGAAACACACTTTAGTATACCTTTGAAGAAAGCAAAAAGCCTTATGATTAGCATTAAAAAATGTCCCTTGTACATGTTTTCCTCTTAACTTCTCACTAAAATGAAATAAATCAACTGAATGTTCTGGAAGCTGGCCCTCTTATATAAATAACCTGTGGTTTGCTTTTGGTTCAATATGCTGATTTATACAACATATGCAAGATTATAAATTACATTTTGTAAGATAAAGGTGAACAGTTTGGAGTGATGACTGCATTACCCAGTTTAAAGAGGAATCTAGAAATATTTTCATTCTCTCTATGGAGAGATTGAGAGAAGTTAAGGGGCAATGACATGCAAAGTCCAAAATGTAGATCAGTCTTCACCCACCTGCTCAGAGACTAGCAAACCTTCCTCCTGGAACTTTATAGTTTTGATTCACACCCAAGAGACACACCTAGCTGTGTCTCAGGGATCTGCCCCAACCAGCCTTCTCACCCAGGACAGGCTGAAAGAAAACTCCTTTGTTCCTCTTTATATGAATCTATTTGTCTCACCATTTCCTGCATTTTTCAGAAGTTACTTCAGTAGTTTATTTTTAGGAGCAAGTTGAAAGTTGCCAGTATTCATTACATTATCTGCAAAGCTCAGAGTAAAAAGCTAAAGTGCAAGATTTACTTCTGATGTCAGTCAACTTTCTAATCTATATAACCAAGTTTCTATTAATCATTGAGGCTATTTCCTTCTTTCACAATGTTTTGTGTTTCCTCAAGTCCTTCCTAACCGTCTATCTGCGTACCCTTTGCCATGGGTCACTTTTGAGAGGGATGATTGATAGGGAGAATTGAGATATCTCAAACTTCTCTGAAATGCGAAGAAAACTTATGTAATAATCTACTGTAGATATAAGAGAAAGCCCAGAATAAGTTAATCTGAATAGCTAATAGATTTCAAATGCTTAATGTTTGAGCAGCAAGTTCTAGTTAGCACCCTCATCATAGAGTTAATTATTTAGGAAGGTCTCAGGTACATCTACCAGAGATTGGATTTTCCTCTCCAATTAACTTGTTATCTACTTAGAGTATCTTGCAAATGATGGAAAACAGCATCCTCAGTATCTGGAGGTTTCCATGTCACTGTATCTGGTCTGTGTGAAAAAGAAAGGGCAATGGACTAAATCAACCCTTTGATCAACAAATATTATTCACCACCTGTTGTTCCATGTATGCACAGCATATGTGCTTGGCTTGGGAATCATCCAAACTAACAAAATACCCTGTGACACAGAAACAACTGCAATTAGGAAAGGTAACAAACACCTATGTAATCATGCTCAAGCGAAATGCACAGCAATGCTTCATAGTCAATTTCTGGTCTCAGGTCTGTCTTCTTAGGAAAGATATTCCACTTCTTTGGTGTCTCAATGTGCTCTTTCATAAAAATTGAGACAATGAAGCTAACTTTCAAATTCTCTTGAGATCTAAAACTATGATTTTTGAATCAGAAGACAAGACAGTATATGATAAATGCCAACATTTCAAGGTATTTACAACTAGACATTAGACTAAGGAATTGTAATAATCATTTACTATTAAACAAGGAATAGCTGAAACCACAAAGCCTGAATGTCATGTTCCTGAGGCAATATGAGATTTTTTTGGAAGTCCCATTAAATAGTGAGTGAAATAGTCAATGCCAATGAGAATTCAGAATAGGCCTCACCTTACCCTCTTCTGTTTCCCTACTGCATTCTGGTCATATTGGTTCTTTATGCTTAGAACACAGTCATGCTCATTTCCACCATTACAGACTGATGACTCCACAAAGATGTCCATACCCTCAGAATCTGTGAAGGTTATTTTCATGGCAAAAAAAAAAAAAAAAAAAAAACAGATGTTGCAGATGTGATTGAATTAAGGATCTAACATAGGAAGATCATCCCGGATTATCTGGGTGTGCCAAAAACATAATCACAAGAGTCCTGGGCCTCCCTGGTGGCTCAAGGGGTTAAGTCTCATCACTATGAAGCTATCTGCAGCCACTGCAGCACAACTTCGATACCTGGCCAGGGAGCTTGCCACATGGCGCAGCCGACCTCTCCTGCCTCGCCCACTGCTCGCTCCCTTCAGCAGTGTATTTCAGTCAATCTATCTGTTCTGCTTCCCACTCTCACCGCCCTCACACACCTCTGGCCTACACCTCAGCTCTTGTATTCATAAATAAATAAATCTTTAAAAAAATCACAAGAGTCCTTATATGAAAGAGATAAACAGGAAAATCAGATTCACAGAGATTTGAAGGTGTCACCCTGTTGTCTTTGAAAATGAAAGAGGGAGGCATGAGCCAAGGAATGCAGGTGGCCTCTTGAAGCTGGCAACACCAAGGGAACAGGTTCTCCCCTATAACTTCTGTCAAGCATACCTGTCAACACCTTAATCTTAGCTCAGTGAAACCTATTTTGAACTTCCGACTTCTAGAGTCATAAGATGATAAATTTGTGTTGTTTTAAGCCTTTAGGTTTGTGCTAATTTGTACACTGTCATAGGAAACTAACACATCCACCACCTTAGAATTTTCATTAGCTGTTTCCAATACCTAGAATGTTCTTTCTCTGTAATCATTACACAGCTGGCTCATTTTTGTCACTCTTGTTTCAACCTGTGTCATCTTCTCTGACAATATAATATAAGAAGCAATCCAGGCCTTCCCACTAATTCTCTGCATAGTAGATGTGTCATTTGTCTGATTTGTTTATTGACTCTCTCCTTCTCCACTGGGCCATCTCCATGATAATAGGAGCCTTATCTGTCTCAGTCATCAAGTCACTGTAAATGGTGATCTACAGTATTTAGAATAGAGTCTGACCTTGATCAACATTTGTTGAATGTAGGATTTAGGGAATCCAGTGAGAGTCAATGAATCTGAATCTTACAGAAAGTCTCTGGGACATTCATAAAAGGACCACAACATATACACGTCTTTCTTTTAATCATTGCAGAAACCATCTGGTACCAGCAAAAAAGCCCCACCTCTTTTTTCCATTTTGATTTTCTCTCCTTATCTCCACCTGCCTCCCAGAGTAAAGTCTCTGGGACAAGTCTACTGTACAAGTCCACTAAGCAAATTTGGGGATAAGGATAGTGCCTAATTGTTGTCAAGGCCTTTGGTTTCTTCAGAAACACATGCTACTATATAAATGTTAAAATACTAGTGTTCTTCAATTGAAAGTTCCATTATTTATATACAACATTGCCACTCCAGCAAAAATCTATTGCAGCAAAAACTTCCCCCCTCCTTGAAATTTGTTAAAATGGCATTTCCCTTGTGTTGCATTTCCTTAGACCTGTGCAAAAACATCTCCTCCCAAGATAGAAAGCAATGCACAGCTGTAGCCCTCAGAAGCATAATGCTGTGCTCGGAATATCAGATTTTTTAAATCTACCAAAGCTTGAAAACAGATTAAGAGTTAAGGCTGAAACTCTGTCTTTAATGTGCTCTCTTATGCACCAGGCATTACAGTTAATATGTCCCCTCAGATTTTGATGACCTACTTTTCTGGGTTTACAGATGCAGCAGTACACATTAAGGTTCAGCAAAGACTGTGAATTTCCTTGCTTCCATTGTTTGACCTCGCATCCTCAATATTATGGGGATATTTTGTGTGTAAGGAGGAGAGAGGTGGGTGGTGATGAGATAGTGAGAGAAAGAGAACAAGAGAAATAACTGTACTTGTATGATCACCATAAATAATACATCAAAAGGGGAGAAGAGGATAGACTTTAAAAGAAATTTCCAACCGCACATCCATTTTTTTAATCTTCTGATATTTTAAAATATTTTCCCCTTAATTGAATTTAAGGTTTCCATTGGAAGTTTTTAGTGCTTTGATTTTACTTTTTTACTTGACCAGAACTTGCAAGCTGCAAATATTGGCTAATTATTTCTTGTCAGCATAATTTGTTTGGCAACTCCTTGCTTAGTTTTATTTCCTACTGGGACACCTTTAGGTAGACAAACCCACTCCTATTTTCAGTAGATTTGAACACACAATATTTTCAGACATCTGGCTGCTTCACACTTGCTTTCCAGATCTTCTTAGTCCCTAATGCAAGGGACCATGATCTAGTCTATATTTGGCTGATATGTGCAACTTGGAACATCCAATTCTAGAGGCCTCCATAGATGAGTACCAGACTGTTTACTTTGTTGTTCCCATGAAGTAAGAATATGATTCACAAAATATGGCAACTTTATTTTTCACTCTCCAATTTTCTGATTTGTGAATTTAGGCAGTGAAAAAAATCCTCATTACAAAATTAAAATTCAAATCACAATTAGATTTATTAACACCTTGCCTTTCCCCCCCCCCCCCAAAAGGATTTAGGATGGCAATTAGAGGCAGTTAAAAAGATCCACAATGAATTATTTTTATGTGGAAGCATCAAGTAACATAAAATCTGGATAATCTTGGAAAATCCTGACCACATCGATACTATTTGCCTGGTAGAAGTCACTCATGGGAGACTGCTGATGTGTGGAATTTTTAGAAATGCAGTTTTGAAGTAGGAGACAGTGTTCCATTTTCAAAGTGTTTGGCTCAATTGATAGACATATGATTTCTCACTAGACCAGGGAAGACTGGGAATTTATGTAACAGTCATCAACCTACATCTGTCTCTGCTTCTAGTTCAGTAACTGGGCAGAGGAGCCCACAGAGATAACGCTTATCAGAAAGCCCAGCATTGAAATAGAAAAGCAAGTGGAGGTGGAACAGGTTTTGAGGCTAATGTGGTAACCAGGTAGAGCCAGGAGATACTTTTATTTACAATAGCCAGAAAATCCCAAAGGAAAGCACATCTTCCTTGCTCTGAAATTCAATTATTTTCTCTGTTCTTGTCCCCATCTAGTTAATTCACTCCACAATTCAAAGTGCAGGAAATATTGGGATACACATTTTAAGGCAAGCCAAGTCCAAGCTACCATCATCTCTTCCCTGACTTTTGCAAAGGTCTACCAGTTACTCTTCTCCAACACCAGCCAGACATGACTTTACAAAGTAATTTTGATTACATCCTACCTTTTCTTAGAAATCTGTGTTCTAAGAAATCTGAATTCTGTATTCTTAGAAATCTGAATTTCCCTTATTCTTTTGGTTAGCCACAATACATCTAACCTACGCTCCAAGGCCCTATGTGATGACATAACTATCAGGGGATTTCTCAATCTTTACTGACATTTTAGCTGGATAATTCTTTGTTGTGGGTGGTGAAGAAGGGAGGCTGTCCTTGCATCACAAAAGCTTTGGCAGCATTCATGGCCTCTGTGTAGAAGATGTCAGGAGAACACCCTCCCCTCAGTTGTGACAAACATCACCAACAATTGCCAACTATCTGCTCCCACTGAAAACAACTGATCTATTTGGACCCTCCCTTGACTCCAGTCTGACTGTTGCCCACTAACCCCATGCATCCTCACCACCACCACACTCTCCTTTTCTCTAGAAAGGCCATCTTATTCATCTCTTCAAGTACATTCTTCCACCATGTCTTAGTCTGCTCAGCTATGACAACGAAACACCATAGACTGGGAGGATTAAACAATAGGTATTTATATAGTTCTGGAGTCTGGGAAGTCCCAGATCAAAGTGTCCAATTCAGTTCCAGGATTGTAGATGGCTGCCACTTTGCTGTCCTCACAGGGAGGAGACCTTACTTCTTGTGTTTGTTCCTTTTCTCATCAGGATATTAATCCCATCAAAAGAATCCTGCTTTCATGATTTCCTCTAATCCAAGTTACCTTCAAAAGGCCCAACCCCTAAATACTCTCAGATTGCGGGTTAAGACTTTAACATAAGTTTTGGGGGACACAAAATTCATTAATAGAAGTTGAGTCCATATCACACCTTTCCCCATTTACTTCATGTTTGTTCTCATACCTCCAACTCTGAATGCCTAATTTCTACTCAGCCTTCAAAATGATTTTTTCCTGGTCCTGGTGGTTAGCACCTCACTCCCAAGCCTCATGTGCTTTCAAAGCACCTAATTTTTTTGTGAAGACATCACCATGATTGAGATTGTTTTTATAATTGGTTCTATTTGATATTCCTTCTGCACTGAAATTTCACCAGAATAGGAGCCATATTTGTGTAGCTCACTGCAGTTTCCAGTCTATCACACAGTGCCTAATACGCAATATTCCAGGAGACAGAAAAACTATATGTAGTACTAAAAGTCAGGATGCTCAGAGAGGGATGTGATTCTGAAGGTTCCTACCCAAGGACTCTGTGGAAGATGGTGCTATAGTGTATAAAATGTACTACATGGGGCCTCCCTGGTGGCACAAGGGGTTCAGTATCAGCACTATGAAGCTATCAGCAGCCACTGCAGCATAAGTCTGATCCCCAGCCGGGGAGCTCACCCACATGGTGCAGCAGACCTCTCCTTTCTTACCTGTTGCTCCCCTCAGCAGTGTATTTCAGTAGATCCGCCTCTTCTGCTCCCCATTCTGTCTCTGATGAATCCTCTCACAGCCCGCCCTCCCCGCCCCACACCTCTGGCCTACACCCCAGCTCTCGTATCCATAAATAAATAAATATTAAAAATAAATAAGTAAAATACACTACATGGTGTGCCTGCAGTAATAACAATAACACTGCGTACTTAATTTATAACAGGTATTGTACCATAAATTTATTATATCAACGAATTCTTAAATCACCGATGAGGTAGTCGTGATTAGTCCCCTGTTTTACATAGAAGTCAAATGGATTTACTAGAGACCCACTTCCAGTAAGTGTTGGAGCTTTAATTCAGACACCAGAAGATGGACCCAACAGTTGCTATTCTGCTACCCTATACTATATTGCCTGTCATGAGTTAGGATGAAAGGAGTTAGATTCTTAACACTTCCTCAAATGGTGTGATAGGACATTATTTTTAACAATACCTGACATCTACAGAATTTCCATGTCAAGCTCTATATTCTCAAGAATGGGATAAAGAAATAATTCAGAAACAGAATGCCATTTGCCAACTGATTCCTCTCAGTATGTTTTGGAAAAAGGGATTTGGCTTGGGGATACTGGGGCATAAAAAAGGGGGGGAAACTGTCTCCCCAGCATATCACATTCACTTAAAGTTTCAATTTAATTAACAATTTTTCTTAAACTTCATAAACATTTTATTCACTCATGCCACAATATAGATTATCTTGACACCATAACAAGAGAACTTTCTTTCGTGTGTGTGTGTGTGTGTGTGTGTGTGTGTGTGTGTGTGTGTGTGATGCATGTGAACCTAATAACTGTGAATGCTGGTGGCCATCAGTGCAAGGTAAAGATGAATGATGTGACTCAGAACAGTTTGGAAAGTCATAAGCTTTGCTAGGACCACTAAATCCTGGGTTCCAAAAATGTAGGCAAGAGAAGGACCCTGAAAATGAAGTGGGAAAATGCCAAAAGTAATTGCTACCCATTTTGCAATTACTTCCAGGACCCAGAAGCTGAGAAAAATCATCCTGAGGGCTACCTTTGGCACTGCACGACTGCAATAGAGTTTTCATGAATAATTCACTTTGCCAAAGTAAAAGTAACCATGGTTTGTAGTTCACTTTCCTTCCATTAATTTAATCTATGACTTTCATTTTGTCTATCTGTAAAAACAAAAAGGATACTAATATTTAGCTGTGAGCCAGGGAAGTGATTTATTAGGCAACATTTATAAGTCATTATTTATGGCACACTAATAGTTTGGCAAAAGTCTTTCAAAAATAAGATTTTTGAGGAGGAAAATGAGCATTCTCTACATAGTTGATGGAATTTTATCTCCTCTCTACATACAAAACTTCATCTACCCAATTTTGATGCCTGTATTCAAATACCAGGGAAGGTTCAAAGTATAGAGCCCATCTGTCTAGTGGAGGTTTAGCTGTCAATCAAATTTGTCACTACCTGGAACAAGTTGTTGAGATGATCAGCTTTTTTGGAGAGTAAAGATGATGGCAATGGCATAATAAACTGGTGAATGACCCTACACTAATGAAAACCCAAACCCTTCTTACTTGGACTCCCTTCGGGACTGGTTGAAAGAAAATAGCCTCACAAATAGCATCTCGCTGAGGCACCCGCCCTGGTCATCGTGCTGCTTCTAGAGTCCTGGCTATCAGTGACCTCACAACTAATTAAAACCTTGCACAACAGCTAAAGGGCTCAGAGTCCTTTCCCTCTGAAAGCAGGAGACTTCTGGCTCCAAGTTTGGGGCTTGGTGATATCAAGCTAATTCCACCACATGGACACAGGCTATTTTTGGGCAAAGGCAACTCCAGTGTCTCACTTCTTAGCATAGGAATAGGAGCTGACCTTAGCTGAACCTAGGTGGCCTGGATATCATGGCTTTTCTAGAGAAGTCATGCTGAGTTCAGCAAACAATGAGGAGTGTTGCCTGCAAAGACCCTGGGGCTGGATGGTCACAATAAACTCACAACCTCTCAAGAAAGGTATTTTCACAGCTCCTGACAGTGAAAATCCTTTATTCTTTTCCTCTTCTTTTCTCCTCTCAAAAATATTGAACTGGGAGGTGAGATAGGAGAAATGGCAAAATTGGTCCTAAACTTATGCATAATGTAATAAGATACTACTTAAAAATAAATTGAGTAGATTTATTTCTCTGGAAAAGTTCTATATGTCCCTATTGAATCTTCATTTCTAAGATTGAGAACATATGAAGGAAAAGGGGTTTCAGACAGCCCTGCGTGTCTTTCTCTCTGACTGGGTCAATATTTTAATATATAAATACAAATTACTTCATACCCAATGAGTGAAAGAAAATTTAATTTAATTTAGGGACATTTTGCATAAACACATGAGATCAGACATTCTTGCAAAGTATATGCTATTTAAAAAAAAATTATTTATTTATTTTGTATAGAAGAACTGGGGTACAGGCCAGAGGTGTGGGGGTAGGGTGTGAGGATTCACCAAAGACAGAATGGGGAGCAGAACAGGCAGATCTACTGAAATACACTGTTGAGGGGAGCAGCAGGTGAGACAGAAGAGGTCTGCTGTGCCATGTGGGGAGCTCCCTGGCCGGGGATCAAACTCAGGGCCACAAAAGGCCCTCATGGTGGTAGTGCTGAGACTTAACCCCTAGGCCACCGGGGAGGCTCCTAAAGTACATGCTTTCCTTCCCTATGAAGGGCAAAGTATTAAAGGAAAGAAATGAAGAAAAGCGGGTAGCAGGTTATCATCTAATTATTTCCCCCTCCTTTCCTTTGGTGAATTATCCTGCAATTCTGACCTCGAGCACTTACTTATCTGACTCCAGAGCACATAGGCAACAATCTTTTCTGTGTATATACTGCCTCGGGAAGGCAGTAAGCAGGATACTAAGTCAGGATTTGGGGTAAATGGATTTGGGGTGCCTGTACCAATGGAAATCCAAAACTTTGTAACTTGGACTCCCTTCAAGAATTCTGGAATGTTTTCGTCCTATCCTCTCTCTTAGTCTCTCCTTATCCCTCTAAAGTAAAGGATGTAGGGGCTGCCTTAGAATTTAAGAAATTGTAAAGATGATATGATGATAATGTAAGTTCCTCACTTTTCCTTACTTTTCATATCTTTTATTTGTTGAGAAAAGTAAAACTAAGTTATGTTCATAAGATTTGGCAGGATAGCAAAAAGCAATGATAAAGAACTTTTCAGCTTCAACGAATTTGTAAATGCTATTGAAGCACTAAAAGAATATCCAGATTGGAGTGATAATTCCCTAATTGTTTTGAACTTAATGAGTTTTAATTATGAATGAAAACATGCTGAGCAATATTGTTGCACATATTGTCCTTGTAATATAGTTAATTACCTATATCTAAAATTATTATATCAGTATGTCATTCAACAAATATTATTGAGCCTTTACTTTGTGTTCTGTACAATGTGAAGCATGGAATGAAATCTAACATACAGTAAAATATGGTTCTTACTGTTGAAGAGCTTATACTCTGAAACCAGAGAAGGTGTGCTTTAATAAGTTTGTTGTAGGTTTTATAAGAAACATATTTCTAAGAGAGTGAAAGGAATTAAAAAAAATACTTTTTAGTAGCATAAGCATGGAAAGCTCTTCAAGACAGCACTTGGTACTAAACCATAATATAGTATTTTCATCACAAAATTTTTTGTGAGTTTTTCTTATCTCCTCATAATCCATGATCTTCTTGTGTTGGCTCTTTTATGTTTTAGTTTTTAATTCTCTATCTCTTATTCTCTTAGTAAGGATCAGCTACCTAGAAGGACTTTCATAAATAATTGTTTTTAACACTTGCTAAATGGTTAAGACCAAAGTCAGAACAAATGCTGAAAATTCCATCCACACTTTTTAGCTGATTAGATTCCAAAAAATAGTGTTGATGGATACCATGAGATAGTAGATATCACAGTGTTTGTCTTCTGTTTGGAGAATTGGGGAAACTGGATTCTAATTCTCACTTTTCTATTGGCCTAGAGTATGACATGGAGGAGATCAGTCTTCAAGTATCTCACCTAAAAGTGAGACTGCCAGCGTCTTGAAGATTTTATAAGTATCCATTTGTCACAAAAATACTGTGATATTATTGGGATAGACATTATACAAATACAAGATGCCATTATTACTAACACAACTTCTATGTGATGTTAAGTTCATTCTTGACAACAGAGCAGAGATTTCTTTAGAAGCATGTCATTGCTTTAATTTTTTATTTCACTTTTATGTTTCATCTTGCTCATCTTTTTGAAGTCATTCTCCTTGTTTAAATACTTTTGTATTATACCTTTTCTTTCAATTTGCTTTTATTTTGATGGATTTCACTTCCCTGGAGGGAGCTGCATATGGAAAAACCTAAGAACCATTCAACTGCTAATAATAATTATCCTCTGCCCTTTCAGAGCCTCTTTTATCTGAGGATATCAAAGTACTTTTCAAACCAGTATCTATAATTACCTCCATCATACAAACGCATAATTGCCAGCAAGGCTGAATGACTTCAGGAGGTTGACAAAGTTAAAAAGCAGAACCCCAAATTCCTCTCCCCCTTCTTTTTCCCCCCAATCTCCTAGACTTCAGGACTGTCAGGAAGAGTGTGACTAGCTTTGACTCCAAAGGGATTCAGAGAAAGAAAAACATGGTAAGTAGCTCTAGTGATGGCCTAAAGAAACTACCCTGCATTGTTTCATAACCTGAGGACATGTGAACGTGAATGATAAGACACCAGGAACCACAGGAAACCAACAGAGGGAGAGAGGTCGCTGTGGGCTAGAGAGGCTAAGAAAGGTTTTGTCATATGATGTTTCAATCACCCTACCCCAGAAAGTGGCTAGTTCCCACAGCTGCCTTGCCTTGGCAGTTAGTTCTCTTTCTCAGGAAAATAAAATTTTATTTGGGAGAGGACAAGACTCCATTCCCCCCCCCCCCCCCACCAAGCCAAGTTTAGGGTTAACAGGATATCCGAATTTCTGGGTTCCTCTGAAGGGTATAATTTAGGCCCTGTGTTCACTGAGATTCAGCGTGCTTTAGCAATTGACCATCCATTCTTTAAAATTTTCAGATTTTCTTACTGGGTTCTATTTGCAGGTAGAATGACATAGCTCAAACTAGAAAAGTTCCCCTAAGTATGGGAAAAATGAGTAACATGCACAGGGCCTGGTGAGCCAGGGCATGTTGACTAACGTGGGGACGGAGGACAAGCATTAGCTCTTGCTCTGACTGATGGCAGAGAGGGCTCCAGAGCCTCTACACTAAATGGTGAAATAGGCACCATAAAAGAGATAATGTAGCAAAGATTTTTAGCCATCAAGATATTCTAAAAATGGAGTAGGGCATTTTACAGGTAGAGAGAAGGGCACTGATTATTATCTGAATAGTGCTAATATGTCCCATAGAACCTACTTGGAATAATTTTTTACTATTAATTTGAATAAGAACGCTGACTCTTTATATGTATAATAAAGCTAATTTTTATATTTAATAGAGACATTTCATTTTTTAATGTTAGTAAAATCAGAATCTTATTAAATTTTAGAAGTGAATAAAACTTTTATAACTTTAGGATTTCTTTCTGGACTCTGTTTGGTGATTAAAATGCTCTCATTTCAATTCCCTTAGATTAGATTGAATTTTATGGTGCACACTATTTTTCTCTTAGATGTATTTCTATTGCTTTTATAGTGTAGCATTTTCACAAGCTGTATCATGCATTCATTTTCATATTTCTTCCATATTTTTACCTGAATGCTAATGGTTTGTATTTTCCTGATCAACAAGGAATTGACCATGGCTGATTGAGAGAAATAAAATCTATTATTTGTGAATATTTACTGTATACCTCATCCTCTGCTAAGCAGTATGTGTGGTCATTTAATCCTAAAAACAGCAATAGTAGGCGATGCTAGAATTATTTGCATTTTATAGATGAAGAGACAGAGGCTTAGAAATTTAAGTCATTTCACTGATGTCCCTCCACTAATAAATGACACAGCTGTCATTAAAACCGAAGTCTTGGGAATACCAAACCCACTCCCTGAAAGACTTCAACTTGAACCAGTTTCATAATTGTCTCTGAAATGTCTCATTCTGTGACCTTCACTGTGTCCCGCTAAGCCATCACAGACCATGTGCTACCACTATCTGCTCAAACATCTGCAAGCAGCCTGTTGGCAAATATATAGAGATGATCCAGTTGGAAATAGTGCAGACTGGCAGACTGGTGCCACCTGACTTTTTGCCTTCTTGGGGCTGAAATGACCGAGCAGCTACCTTTTTCAGCTTTGATGATTATAATGTCCTCCCCAAAAGAGATGACCTTACTAAGTGTCATTTCTTGGTAAATAAAGCTCTGCTGCTGTTGACTTTTGATTCATCACCACACGATATTTAGTGTCAGTCCTGTGTGACAGACGAGGCAGTCTTGAACACTTTTAAAGGGAAACAGGTGGCTGGTCACGTTGGACATCTTCCTTTTGGCAGAGGTGGGGAACTGCAGCTAGTATTTAGGGTTTTAATTGAGGCTAGCGTTTGCAGAACTACTTTTCTATTTTAGATTCTTTTCAAATGAAAGGAAACCAAAATAGAAAGTATTATGACTCCTTCCCGTATCATGGACTCTTAGCTTCTCCAGAAGCCAACACTTCTCCTTTCTTTGACTCAAATCTAGCATTTACATGTTCTTGAGCTAATATGCAGTCCTCAATCCTAATACCCACAGGTGTCTTAACTATAAGGGAGAGTAAATGTTTCTGTCAACTTTTTAAACAACTTCCCGCACAATCACCAGCACCCTCCAAATAGAATTTGCTGACTTCAGTGGCAGGGTCAGTGTTACAGAGTGACTCACTGCCGGATTGAACAAACAAGCTCAACAAAGGCTACTTCAAGTAGTAAAAACTGTTTCCTTATTGCTAGTGAAAGCGAGATTTTTCACAATCTAGATCCAAAAAGCCTGTTTTGGGGGGCTTCATGATGTCTCAGATATCCTTGTACCTCAAGAAATACACACACACCCTCTCACAACTGTTTCCCTACCCTTCCTCTCCCAACTCCTAGAGTGCAGCAGATGCATTGAGTTCCTCAGTGAAAATACTCCTGAACCTGATCCAAGCCAGCTCTAACCCACGCCACTTCCCAGAAGCTAGCCTTGCCAAGGTCTCCAGTAACATGCTCTCTGCCAAAACGAAATGGCACTTCTCCATCTTGATGCTCCTTGACCTATGTACAGAATTTGACACTGCTGATAACCAATTACACAACTCTCTCTTCTTGGCTTCTGAGCCTCTTTCCTCATTTAGTCTGCCTCTCACCTCATCTGCTTTAGAGACCCTTCACCCCTCAACCCGTAACTTCCACTTTCCATGGGGTTACCCCCATCACTTTGTAAATGAGCTAGTTGACATCTGGCTGATGCACTGACCCTTGCTCTATACATGTTGGAGCCCCAGTGCCTAGACAGTGCTCACAAAATAACATAGCCTCAAAAAAAAAAAAAAAAGTGTCTGTTGGATGGACGTGCACATCAATTCTAGATTCACTTCTGTCCTGCAAGTTGCATCTAAGACAAGTTGTATGAACATTTTATATTTGACAGAAATTTATCATCTGACTTTAACTTTTCCTGCACCCGACATCCATGTGTCAGTAAAGAACACTGATAAATAACAAAGCTCTCCAATAAGCTTCTCCCTGACTCTTGGTTGTTTTTCAATTTCTATTTCCAGTTCCCAATTAAATCTGCTTTTTCAGTCATGACATTTTCTGAATCTGATTTGCCATCTTTTTGACTCTTCCCATGGATGTTTTTAACAGAATAAATACAAAAGTACTCTGTGTTCAATTGGCATTTTGTATAGTAACTACTTGCTCTAATTTATTGCAAAGAGCAGCCAGTTAATGTTTGTTGTGTGATGGTCACACGAACAACTAGATTATGTGTATTGTCTCTCAATTTGATCATTAAGGTGGGCCAGATAAGGGAGTGAGTTGTTCAGTTGTTTGTGTAGCCATTTTAATGACCAAATCATATTATTTCAAAGTTGATATAGTCAGAGTAAAGCAATTTGGTAATTCACTGAAAGTAAGAATCTGACTCTATAAACTGTTAATTTTGTTTTATGGCTTATCTGTAATCCTTCATTTCCTGTTTGTACAAGCAAAGGTTCATCTCCCCAGAACCCCAAATTATAATAATTCTTTACTGGAAGTCTTTAAATCTTCTGCCAAATTTATCTTTTTCACCTGTTCTTTTGCATATGTCAGACTTTTCTGAGGCCATAAATTTTTAAAAATTCTTTCTTTAAATTAGACCCTCTTGCCTAATTATAAAGTATGCCATTTTGATTTTTTAAAGGTACTAGTAGCCTTTTTTTCCTTCTGGTATTCCCTCTGGTGGGGCCACATCCCTTCACATTACCACCCTCTTCCTATGGGCATTGCACTTTATATCTTCTTCCACTGTGAATAAGTAGCTGGAAAAAATGAGACAGAGAGAGAGAGAGAGAGAGAGAGAGAGAGAGAGAGAGAGAGAGAGAGAGAAAGAGAGAGACCGCAAATTCACATCTTATATATGTACCTGCTAGCACCAAGAACTCACTTCTCAATGACTGGTATTTTGTCCTCCTTTTATGTATTTCTCTATTTCATTATTATCAGCTCCTGATTGCAAACTCCTAAAAGGAACTCATATTAAACTTACCTTAAACAGCTTTTAGCCTTGTAATATGAGGATTTCTGCAATTAAACCATTATTTCTCTGTTAACAAATGATGTATGTATTTGAAACCATGTACCAGAAACCATAAAAATCAATTAATTCTTCCTTCTTTTACCAGTATATTTTTTTAATTTCGCTAGAGGGAATATGGAATAAAAATGGACCCCTTCCATTATTCAAGGGATCTTGTTACATCAGTAGTATTTCCCACTTAGTGAAATGTGATGTCTCATGATTTTTCATAGCAATCTGTATAACTGGAAGGGATTCACTTTGATTAACATAAAAGAGTGGTATGTTGTATGAGGCATCATAATGAGATACAGGAGAAGTCTCCGTTGATATTTCTAACCCATCTGAATTTCCAAAATGGATAATTCTGGGTAACTAAAAAGAACACCTTTTTGATTTTCCTATTGTTTATTATTTCTTGTAGTTGATACTCTTAGTTATAAACCATATACATTCTAAATTTCTTTCTGTTTGTTATAGCCATGCTTTTGTCCAACATTTTAAATCTTCAATGAAATATAAATGAGCAACAGCTTCCTGCTAACCACAAATTCCCCTCCTTGTTTTGCTTTGTCTAAATGTTCTTCTTGAATGCCCAAAGGACTTTCTCTTCCTGCTTGGCACAGCCCTAAATTAGTTTGAATCACATTATTCTTACATCCAGTGTACCTGCATTATGATTCCAAGGGTAATTTGTGTCCTTTAACCATAGTGTGCTTATCATCAATGCTTCAAGGGACTACAATCTGGCCTTGATCTTGCTCAGTTCATCAAGGCTGCTTGGGGGTAGAGCTATTCTTTGGCACAACTTGGTTTCATTCCTATGACAACTCAGAAATCTATTTCTCAACCAAGCCAGTGATTTCTAACAGTGTCTTTTAAAATCACATTTACAAGACTCTGCTGACATAAAAATGTACATCCATTTTTTTCCCCATTAAGATCAAAGCAAGCAATTCTTATTCCCATCTCTCCTTGAACTTCAGTTCTGACCTAAAAATTCAGCCCTTGAGCATCAGCTAAAAATCTTATTCTGCATTTGTGTGAGTATTTTTTTTTTCAGTGTACATGTTTGCCTTTCAATGTCTCATTAAAAGATTAAGAAGTACTATTATTAGTTGAAATAAATGGGAAGACATTGCCTTGCTTAATTGTTCATTTATGCTTTTATCTTCTCCCAGCTAGATTACCCTAATGATGTGTCAATAAGTCTGCCAAAAAGACTGATTATATGCCTTCTTTTTGTGCAAAATCCCCACTGTCTACAGGGTGTGGTGTAGAGCATTCAACCACTCCTGAGTTGTCATAGCATTACTATACTTTTTTTGTGAATAAACAGATCCACTTTAAGAAGTTATCTGTGCTTTACAAATGTGTTTTTGGTAACCAACCATTTTCCATGTTTATTTCTGGATGCTAACCTGGTAGTTATCCTCTCAGCTCAAAGTAATTGTCACAAGGCCTCCCTGGTGGCGCAAGGGGTTAAGTCTCTGTGCTATCAGGCTATCACCACTGCCTGTGGCATGAATTCCATCCCCTGCCAGGGAGCTAACCCACATGGTACAGCAGACCTCCCCTGTATAGCTCGCTGCTCATCTCAGCAGTGCATTTCAGTAGATCCACCTGTTCTGCTGCCCGCTCTGCTTCTGGTGAATCCTCTCACCCCCCCATACCTCTGGCCTACACCTCAGTTCTTATATACGTAAATATTTTTTTAAAGAAGTAATTGCCACAGGTTCAATGAAGGGAGTTAACATTTTCCTAAATTCTTTGAAATTCCTGGCTTATAGTATATTGCCTCAAATGAATTCTATGTAAACCTCACACAACCAGCCTTAACTTCTTTTTTTTTTTTAAGATTTATTTTTTTTATTTATACATACAAGCTGGGGTACAAGCCAGAGCTGTGGGGCGGCGAGAGGGTTCACCAGAGACAGAGTGGGGAGCAGAACAGGCAGATCAGAAATACACTGCTGAGGGGAGCAGTGGGCAAGGCAGGAGAGGTCTGCCGCACCATGTGGGATTCTCCCCGGCTGGGCGTCGAACTCGCGTCGCCGCTGCCGACAGCTCCACAGCGCAGCGCTTAACCACTGCGCCACCGGGGAGGCCCCAGCCTTAACTTCTTAACATGTGTAGAAAATATTTTTTATGCATACTACTTATTATATGCAAAATTTGGTCAAGACAGTTTTGATGTGATGACAATGCCTCAGAAATGGAGAAAATGTAATCTGGAATGCATTAGTGACAAAGTTAGTCATGTAAGTAATAAACAGAGGGATCATCTCAAGAAAACATATTTCTTTTATTTCTCACCATCTTATCTGAAAGCTTAGATCTCAAAAAGACGTGTGCTCTAGATCAAACTTTTGCACTCTCTAACTAGCTGGATGATGCCAGGCACGTCAACTAAGCTCTTTGTACCTCAGTTCTTTTTTTTTTAAGATTTTTTTTTTAAAGATTTATTTATTTATGCATACAAGCTGGGGTATAGGCCAGAGGCATGGGGCAGTGAGAGGGTTCACCAGAGACAGAGTGGGGAGCAGAACAGGCAGATCAACGGAAATACACTGCTGAGGGGAGCAGCGGGTGAGGCAGGAAAGATCTGCTGCGCCATTTGTGACTCTCCCTGGCTGGGTGTGGAACTCACGTTGCCACCGCTGACAGCTCCACAGCACAGCACTTAATTGCTGTGCCAACAGGGAGGCCCAAGATTAATTTATT
This sequence comes from Scalopus aquaticus, assembly GCA_004024925.1. Lineage (NCBI taxonomy): Eukaryota > Metazoa > Chordata > Mammalia > Eulipotyphla > Talpidae > Scalopus > Scalopus aquaticus. The sequence continues at coordinate 230,546 of PVIJ01000265.1, forward strand.
TATGCATACAAGAGCAGGGGTGTAGGCCAGAGGTGTGGGGGCAGGTGAAAGGACTCACCAGAGACAGAGTGGGAAACAGAACAGGTGGAGCTACTGAAGTACATTGCTGAGGGGAGCAGGGGGCAAGACAGGAGAGGTCTTTTTCACCTTGTGGGAAGCTCCCTGGCTGGGGATCGAACTCAAATAACTCCTGCTGAAGTGGCTGTCCTTAGCATCATAGTGCTGAGACTTAACCCCTTGTGCCACCAGGGAGGTCCTCTTCAGCTCTTTTCTATAAAATGGGGGGATTGAACCTGAGCAGCAATTGCCATGTCTCAGGTTGGAGCACAGAGTTCCAGTTCTGACTCCAGCTACTACTCTTTCTTCTTCTTTCTTCCTCCTCCTCCTCGTTCTCCTCCTCCTCCTCTGCCTCCTCCTCTCTCTCCCTTCTTCTTCTCCTTCTTCTTTTTCTTCTCCTCCTTCCCCTTTCCCTCCCACTCCCCTTCCCCTGCCTGTTCTCCCCCTTCCCTCCCTTCTCCCCCTTCTCCTCCTCCTCTTCCTTTTTTTTTTTTTTTTTGCAAGGAACTGTAAGCCAGAGGTGGGTGTGTGTGTGAGAGAGGATTCACCAGAGACAAAGTAGGGAACAAAACAGGTGGATTTACAGAAATACACTGTTAAGGGGAACAGCGGGAAAAACAGGAGCTGTCTGCTGTGTCATATGTGGGTTAGCTCCCTGGCCACTGCAATGATAGTGCTGAGACTTAGCCCCTAGGTCACCACCAAGGAAGCCCATCCAGCTATTATTTTTGATGCCAAATGCCCAAGCTTCATCTTTTTTCATGAACTCGTGCAGCAGAAAGATTATGTGGACAATAGTGTCACCTCCCTGAGGTGCTATGGGAGATAGAGAGGTCAAGAATTCCTGGGGCAGATAATCTCCAAGATATCCTTAAGTATATAAGTTCTTCCATTTTAAGTGAATCATTGGCATTTTAAAAAAAAGTAATTTTTTTCAGAGACTAAACAACTGAAAATTATACCTGGGGCTATGCCATAGTTTTCAGAGGATCAGATTATGGAATTCTGTGCATGAAACATGTAACAAATATTGTCACAATGACCACTTCTACTTATAGTAGCACAGTAGAACACCAAACTGTTTCACTTTTCCAGAACACAGTCCCTAGCCAGTGAAGCAGCACCCAGCCTAACGAAGGTGGCAGATGTGTTTTCAAATAATTAAAACACAGGCTGCATGAGATTGAGACTCACTCTGCAGAGGGGGTGGGGGAAATGCCTGAGAAGGAATTCGAAGCTCAAGTCCAGTAAGAAAAGAAAAGTGACATGAATCATCCAAAAAGAAGTAAATTGCACAAAAGGTCTGCTATATTTGAGGAAAGATGAAATATTCCAGTTTTTCCAGTCCCATTTGTTGGAAAAAATTTCCTTTCTCCATTATATACTCTTGGCTTCTTTGTTTTAAATTAACTTTCCAGATTAGTATAAATTTATGTCTGCGTTCTCAATTGCATTGAGAATTCTATCCCATTCATCTGTGTGTTTATTCCTATTCCAGAACCATACTGCTTTGATTACTATAGCCTTGTACAGTATGAAATCTGGGACATGATACCACTATTCCTCTTTTTTTTAAGGTGTGTAAGTAATATTTGATTTTTAAAATTTATTTGTTGTTACTGAAGTACCATTGTTTTACATTCTTGCTGGTGTTTAGACATTATAGGATATCCCGCTATATTGTAAATAGGATTGTTGCTCTGCTAATTTTAATCCATTTTCAGTATTTCTCTCAATTATCCAAGTCCATGGTAATATATTGATGTGAGTATACATTTTAATGTTTGTAAACATCTAAGGATGGGCTGCTAGTGGTATCTGACTTATTAGGTGGCAGAATCACAGAGGCTAAGATAGCTTGGGAACTTAACTCCCACAGGCATATATAAAACTCTTGGGGAATGTTTAGATCAACATATCTAAACATGAGGAACTGAGGGGGAGGAAGAGTTCTTGCTAAATTTATCTAGATGTCAAGTGGAGGGAACAGAGATCCAAATAATCTCTGCCTATAGCTGGGTTTTCATTGGATGACCAAATTCACCATTAGTTTAGTGAGATGGGAACTGATGAACACTATGAAATTTGAAGCAGTGAAATAACACATTAAGAGGTGATCTTGACAATAAACCAACTGAAAGTAACATTGAAAGCAAAGGTAGGTGTCAGAAAGTACAACCATATATCTAACTTGCTAGATCTGGGAAATGGTACTTGCAATTTAGAGTGATAATAGGGTGGCAGATTATTAGATTTAGAATTTGTTATCTTTGAAGTGATTGTAATAGAAATAAGTGGAAATGCCTATCAGGAGATTGTATACTTAAAGGGACTATGCAACCAATAACATTTTATTTAGTAAGAATGAAATAAAGTCAGTACACTTATTTCCTCTTAATGAGTTATGTGGTTTCCTTCCTTCTTTCTCCCTCATTCCCACTCCCCCATAGCATTTCCCCTTCATTTCCTTATTTTTTATTTCCCTCCATGTTCTCTCTTAGAGAAAATAGTTATTTTAAGAAAATAACACATCCTTTTGCTTTCAACTTTTTCTAAATTTTCCTCCTTAAAAATTATTTTACACATTGATTTCACATGCAACTTGATGAAAACATTTGCTCACATGTATATTAAATGAGTTTTCATAGTTTTGATGTGGTATTGACTAGGTTTGGGTAAGGTTATTAATATCGGTAAAAAGAAAGTTGTACTTCTCATAAGTATTTTATTTTATAAACATCTAATTTCTCATATGTTTTTGTCTTAAGGGGAAATTAATCTCAAAATTTTTCCTCTAGTCTATCTTAACATAAATTTAATTCCCTACAATTGCCCTCTTTTTCTTTCTATCATTCTTTCTATCTGCTATTTTCATGTGAATTAGGACTTTCCAGGTCTTCTGACTTTTAACCACCAAATGTAAACAACTAATTGGATCATATCACTATGCACTTATGAAGCTTTAATTCTTTTTGGCTCTGTTATAGCCCTCTTAACGTTATTATGTAAATGGTTCATTTGAATCATTTAAAATTCATTAAGCCCATCATTTTTCAATAATCTAAGCAAGGTGGAAAAGCATGTGAGAACCATTTTCATGAGATTTTGAAATATACAACACAATCATTGTTTTTTCTTTAACTTACAAAAGAATACAGATTAAAATCTGTATATTTAATGAGAAATTTCATTGAAAACTTTTGAATTTGTAAAAGCAAATAGAGATCATTTAAAAGCTTTTTTAAATTAGGATAATTTTAAAGACATGATTTATAAATATAACATGTACTTACTAGGAAGATATTAAAAATGTTTGAAAAAATAGTAATTTCTAATGAAAAAGTTAAAATGCTTGTAAAAATTAGTGACAGCAATGAGGATTACATTTTACTGAATAAAATTTACTACAATGTCACAAATAATTAAATACTTATGAGTGTCACTGTTATCTCCACAGAAATTTGACTTAAAATAATCATACTTAGAAAAAGATACATAAAGAAATAAAAGAAGAAATATTTAAATCATCATACTTCATTTCTGAATATCCAATTCTATAGATGCATTCTAAACATTTATAATCCTAGCAATTTAAATTGATTTTTGAACCTGAGTGGAATAGAGTCTACTATAAAATTTATATCTCTTCAAATTTCTAATTGTTTTTAATAATTTAATTGATGAAAAATAGGACAAAAGATAATTGAAATAAATTATCATCATGTAGATTTTGAGGTCCATTTAATCTGAAAAAAATATATTTGAAAATGGTAGTGATTTCTCAGAAATTATCCAATTATATATTAACAATAACTATATTTGAATATCATTTATTGCATTATATATTTCTTCTGAAGAAATCAAGGTATTTTATTATATGCACAATACAAATCAACAAATACCTTTTGAGACAATAGATACTCAGAGTGTACTCAAACATTAAACAACGGAAGTGAATATTCTCATTAAAAAGATTCCTCAAAAAATTTTCCAGAAGTTCACAAGAAATCAGTAGTTGAACCAATAAAAAGAATGTAAGTAGTAATCCAGTATGGTGTCCACTTCTAAGACAGCATAGTTTTCAGAACTTTCACCATGTATATATAAATGCCATCCAAAATTATCTCCTTTGAGGAGGGAACTCTCACTTATAATTATGAATAGATTCTCCAGAATGAAGTCTAATGTCCTGTAACTAGTGCCTCTTTTATAAACTTCATGAAAAGGCTCTCTCTTTTATATATTTATACATGTCACTCAGCACTCTTTCTTGTGCATGGAAAGCCATCAAGAACTTTTTTCTTAGGAGTCAGTTACCAGTCTGTTTAATGAACCAGTCAGCAGGATTCTAGAGAGCTGTGAGTATAAGTCTGTGCCCATTTTTCTCAGACTACGAATGCCATTACCTTAAAAGCAAGCGATGGGGAAATAATCCTGGAAATGTCCATTTTGATTTATATGTCACAAAACCCACCCAGACAGCCTGCCTTGGGCATCCACACATTTGGATTTAAAGATGTAAGTCTACTGACACATACAGGTTTATCAACACAAGGAGAATCACTGAAAACTCTTCCTTTTCTCTTTGATATTATCTTACCCAGAATGTAGATCCTGTAGGTATTAAAATGTTGTGGTTGCCTCCCAAATAGAGGACATAAATTCACAGAGCCTTCAAATATCTTATGTTGTCTCACTCCTCGTTCTCTCCCTCCCCCAGGATATTATCATATTTGGCAAGATGGGGTTCAATTCCACTTAAAATTATGGAACTAAACAGTCAGCTCATCTAATGCTTGGAATCTATACACTCTAAGGAGCATAGTTACATTTAATCAGATATTAGTCCATAAAATTAATAGTTCTACATTTGGAAGGAAAACAGATTTTGGGGTTTTATTTGACATTTTAAGAGTGAGTTAAAATAAATAGGCAGCAGTAGAACAACAAGGCCATTAAACCAAAATAGTTAGTGGTCATCTTTTATGTTTTATGACTTTGTAGTGTTACTAATTGCTAAGCTATATTTTAACTTTAGTATATTTGCACATTGTATATAAAATTAAAGTAAAAAAGGAAAAAAAGCATTTTGGGCCTTTAAAAGAGAAGTGACTGTATCACAAATAGAGTTCAGTGTTGATGAATTAAAGAAAATTTATGGGGTATAGTTGATGCTGTGGTGAATCTTTTGGGAACTCAATCATCCCTTAAATTGTAATAGGAAATTTTAGATTTTTATATCAACTTTTTAACAAACGAAATATAACTATATTCAGATAGGCTAAACCCTTTTATTTTTACTATTCAAGCCAACCATGTTGTAGATTATTAACTATAGAATCTTGAGATTGATTTTTCATCTTATTGTTTTACCATTTCTTTGACTGTTAAACATATTTTGGAAGTTTCTTCCTCTTCAAACTCTACCCCCCAGCTTACCCCCAAGGCAATTTTTTTTTTTTGCTTTCTTTTGATAGTGTCACATGCTTCAAGAAAAATAATTAGAAACTTCTTAGGAAAAATAATATTGAAATAAATCATTAAGGTCTTAAAAGTTCCTTCTTGCCAATTTCAACAAATAAATTAAAAATGGAAGATAGTGTGCCCTTAATTTTTAGTACAGTTGTCAATTGCATGAGTCAATAGATGGCATTTACTCAAACAAGACTTTTTTATAGAGGAAAGAGAAATTGTTTCAATCATCCATCAAAATAATAGGCATCCATATCACAGTTCTCCTTAAATATGGTGGAACTATCAATTGAAACTTTCCCTTTCACCACTCCTTGACGGTTTTCTGGAGCAACATAGATTTTACCTTAGACTTTTCTGGAGAATATATATATTGGTTTTGGAATGCTTTGTAGTTGTGCATAGGATTACCATCTGGAAGTCTACACTCCTACTAGGCATAGCTGAGGAAAGAGAAAAGGAAAACAAAGAGCTATATGCTTAGATTTATGAAAGAACATTTTGGTTTCCCAATATGTAATAAAAGACAGAATGGGAGGTGTATAATTCTCTATATTGTAGTAGTTCTGGATGGACACTAACATATACTGAGCATTAACATTGACTTTGTGCCAATAAACCACAGTTTTTATTAAATTTACTCCTAAAAATAAAGGTCAGATGACATCCTGAGTTTTTAAAATATATATATATATATATATATATATATATATATATATATATATATATATATATAATTTTTGAAGTTAGTAAATAGTGTATAGAGGGGGAAATGTCTTTAACTGTTAGCATTTTGATGAAATTTCTTTCATTTTACCATTTGAATGATTCTTTCCATTATTTTTTCCCATGAATAAACATATAATCCTTATGTAGTACCAGCAAACTAGTAATTTTACATATATATGTTAATTTTTTTCATTTACTCAACATTGCATTATTTACTTATGTATTATTGAATTATTGGCATAAACAGTTAACAGTGTCCTTTGGTATAGACTAGATATACCATAATTAACTGTCTCATGGATTTTAAATTATTAATTTTTTACTATTATTGATATTTCTAGAAGAAGGGTCTTTGCAGAAAGAGTTGTGTGTTTGTGGTTATCATTTTTACTTAAGATAATTTCATTAGCAGAAAATGTCACCTGTGAAATAATTGGGAAAGGGAGCAGTACAAGTGTTAATAAAATAAAAACAGTAATTAAATATATTTCCATTTTATTAATAGAATTATTCTTTTAGAGATATTACTAGTAAAACTGTTACTCTTTTACTCCCATGCAGTGCTGATGTGGGCTTAAACAGATAAAACTCGTTGGAAAACAATCTAATGTATGACTTCTTATATTCCAAGACCTAGCATTAGAGTACTGGGAGCCTCCATCAATGAAATAGTACAAAAAAGGTAAATTCATCTAGCACAAAGATGATCATTGCAACTTTGTTGATTTTTTTATTCTAAGCTTATAAGTAAAAATTATTTTTGTTATTATAAGAACAATGCATATTCATGGTAAACAATTTAAAAGTGCGTAAGAACAAAAGACACTTCCCAGTCCTGTTCTCTAGTACCAACTATTCCTAACAAACTTCTATGTAATCTTTCAAAATGTTTGTATTCAAATCTATGTGAACACATATTTCTTTCTACACAAGGGCATTCTATACAAACTGTTCTTCATTTCCTGTACTATCTTAGACATCTTTTCATTTCAGACAGGCAAATCCAACTCAGTCCTTTAAATGGCTAAATAGTTTGCCATTGTATTGTTGCACATGCTTTACATATTTTAAGTTGTATTTTTCTCTTATAAAGAATATTACAGAGAACATTCCAATATCTAAATTTTTCTACATTTTCAAGTATAATTATAGGATAATCTTAACAGTATAATGGCTAAGTGGGGGGTGTGTGCATTTTAAATTTGGGCAAATTATTATCTAATTGCCCTCCCAATTAATCTATATTCTTACTAACAGTGTCTGACATCGCCTCTTTCCTCATATCCTTTACAACACTTGATATTCTTAAACTTTTAAATCTTTGCCAACATGATGGGTTCTCATTTTATCCACAAGCATATGTGCTCATAAAATCAGGAATTCAGCAGAAGAAAGTCTACCAGTTATAAAAAGACAAGCAATGTAGCAGGAAACAAAATATGTCTTGAAAGCATTCAATCAAAAAAGCTTGTATCTTGAAAAGTTATTAGAGAGTGTATGCTTCAAGTTTCTCATCTTTTATTGTAGACTTATGTCTTGCAGAACACATATACAAACACACAAATACACACACACATGCACACACACCACAGGAAGATGAGAAACCACTGATGCTGATTTCACAAATAAGAAAACTAAGATCCAGGAAAAAAAGAAAACTTCCAAAGTCACAACTATGTCTAGACACAATTTGAGTTATAAGACAAGTCAACTACAGACACAATATTAATTATTTCTAAGGCAACATAAAAATAATGTGGCTTTATATGCAATATAATATAGACCATAGCATGACAGAACTGGTTGATTTATGATTCTTATAAGTGGAAATCTCTGCTAACTAGCACAGTAATAATTGACATTTACAATGAATAACTGCCAGAAGATTAACATCTGTTCTTTCCAGTTTTTAGAGGTACATGTGTTTAATGTTGAATGCATTTCGTTTCTATTACTTGAAATTAATCAAAGATGTGTGTTAGATTTGGAAATTAGAATATGAACTTCCGAAGTAATTGTCATCTTTCCCAGATGCAAAAGGGTTATTGCAAAGGTGTTGGAAGGAAAAAGGAGAAAGGAAAAGAAAAGCCAGGAATAGGTATGATTGTGTCCTGTTTCCTTTTTTAAATAACAATATGAACATTTTCCCATGTTATTAAATATTTTTTTAATACTTAATTTTAATGTCTACTGATAAATTTATAAAATTCCCTTTTAGATTATTTCCACTTTTCTATGTCATAAATAATGCTGGGAACAATAATCTTGTATGTGATGTTTTATATGAATCTCTAATCATTGTCTTAGCAAAAATTCATTGAAACGGGCATATTAGGTCCAAGGATATGAAAAACCTTAAGGATCCAAATGACTTTCCTAAAAGACTAGTCTCAATTAAATATCTATCATAAGAGCATAGCCTGCTTATTTCATGCCACTGTCCACCCCCAAACAGACATTATCATTACATTGAAAGATTTTTGAAAGGGATTGGATGGGTATTGCTATCAGGGAGATTTCCATTCCACCCTCCTCCCCCATCTTCCAAAATTTATATTTCACTTTTCTTTTATATTTAAGTGTCTTAATTTGATTAGTCATGTGCGACTATGACATGTAACAATTTGACAACCTTTAAGGATAAAACTGTGTGATCCTGCTAATATAACTAGAAATCAGTGAAGGAAGGTATGACTTCAGCATCAAGCTTCATGGTATGATTTTAGACTATACCTTGAACACCTGTTAGAATTCAAGTTGGCAAAGAGGCAGATAAGACTACATTTTAGGGAAAGGAAGAGATTGAAATGAGTGAAACATCTTTTAGTAAGAACTGTTTTTTATAAACTAGGAAAGCCAGATTGGACTGGTTTGATCCTAAAATCTCCTTGGTGGTTTTCTCCTCTCATCTCACTAAAGTAAAATATAATTTTGCTTGGCTTCTCTACTTCCCTCAAAATTATTGAATTTATTATTATCAGTACAGTGAATATGAGTGAAGTAGATAACAATTTTTCATTTTCAAAACCATATTTTTACTAATCTAAAACCATGTTCTCTGCTGACCTTTGGTTTCATAAGCATTCTCATAGTTTATTATGTCATACCTGCTGATTGAAGACAACCCAGTACAATCATGCTTTTTCAATTTGTTTTTCTGCATTCTTAATCAACACTCTACTAGGCATCATATTTCTTAGGTTACAGAATCTGAGCTGACAATTTTCAATTCAGTGTTTCAATATAATTCTTTTGCTAAATATAAGATTTTCTTAGTGAACAGAGGGAAGAGAAGTTTTTATAAGTCTTTTTTAGAGATTGTGTTTTAATTAGCTATCTCCAGTATAGAGTACCCTCAATCCATCTGTAAACTTGTGTTCAAATCTGACCATCTCATTATGTGTGAACAGTTATATTAAAAAAATGGAAAATATAAGGCAGCCATCTGGATATAACAACAAAAGCCAAGGTTTTAAAGCACTCTGTATTTCCCTTCAGTTTCCTCTTACTCATTTATTCATTTATTTTTGTACTTTTATAGCTTGTCTAAAAAGGAATTGTGGCTTTGTATAATTGGGCCCTAAACAAGCCTCATTTTATACAAGAACTATAATAACCTTTTTCTCACTCTTCAAAATGTACTTTTTTTATTGAGATAACATAGCATGTAACATTATATAAGTTTCAGATGTTCATCTTTGACAATGTACATGTGTCTATACTATGTTAAGTTCACAGCTAAAAGCCCAAGCCTGTAGAAATTTTATTTGTAGTAGTTCTAAACTGAAAGTAACTCAAATAACCTAATAAGAAGGATCAAGCTATTGATACAGGCAACAACTTGGATGGGTCTCAAGAGAATCATGATTATTTTAAAAAGTCGCTCTCAAAAAGGTTGCACACTACAGGATTCCCTTTATATAACATTCTCAAAATGAAAAGTAATACAGAGGTTCTAAAGAGAATGCATCGGGAGACCCTTTGTGATGACAGAAAATCTCAGTTCTCTGATTGTGGCGTAGTTAATATGAAGCTTTACATGGGGCTAAATTGCATAGATCACACATACATGACCATGTGTGCACTCACACATGCACACACACATAATTACATGTAAAAACTGGTGAAACCTGAATAAGAACTATGTGTAACCTAACTACTAGTATGATAACAATGTCAATTTTCTGGGTTTGCTGTTATACAATAGTCATATATGATGTCACCATCAGAGACTGGTGAAAGGTTCACAGTACTTTGTGTACTCCTTTTGCAACTTCCTGTCAGTCTATAATTATTTCAAAATTAAAAGTTTAAAAAAGTGCATCAAGGTCTTCACCCATGTTTTACCTCTATTGGAAACATCAGTGCACTGAATCATCTTTAAACCCCTAAACTTTTGACCTCTGATAGGAGACTCTTCTTGGTTCCCCAGATTAGGTTTGTTTCCCACTATCATATGTTTACATGATACTTCATAGTAAGTGTCTATTAAATATTTCCATTAGTGTATCTTAGGTTTTATATCTGCCTTTCTCACACTATAAATTTTTAAAGATACCGTATCTTTGGTACCTGATATACTACATGAAACACTGTAGGTGCTTAGTCAATATTTGTTGAAATAAGGATTGAGTCATGTATCAAAGAGTTAATATTACTAATGTGGTCATCTTACCCAAAGCAATATGCAGATTCAATGAAATTCTTATCAAAGTTAAATGGAATTCTTCAAAGAAATAATATAAACATTACTTAAATTCATATGGAACCAAAAAGGAACCCAAATAGCCAGTGCAATCCTGACTAAAAAGAGGAATAATGATATTATCATATTTATGTTCTTCAAACTATGCTACAAAGCTATAATAATCAAAACAGATGATACCGGAACAAAAACAGACAGACCAGTGGAATAGAATTGAGACCTCAGAAATAACCACACCCTTATATTGATAGGTAGTCTATGACAAAAGAGCCAGGAGTATAAAATGGAGAAAAGGCAGTCTCTTCAATAAATGGTGTTGGGAAAACTGAACAGCAATGTGAAAAAGAATGAAACTAGACCACTATCTCATACCATACACAAACATAATCCAAATAAATAAAAGACATGAGTGTAAGACCAAAACTATAAAACACATAGAAGAAAGCATAGGCAAAATACTTCATAACACAGGCTTCAGTGATGTCTTTGTGGACTAGTTAACAGCTAGAGAAATAGAAGATAATATAAGCAACTGGGACTACAACAAATTAAAAAGATTCCTCATAGCAAAAGAAACTATCATTAAAACAAAGAGACACCCTAATTAATAGGAGAAAATCTTTTCTCACCATACATCTGACAAGGGGCTGGTCAAAGAACCCAGTCAAAAATTGGGAAGAAAAGCTAAATAGGCACTACTCCAAAGACAGAAGGCCCACAGGCACATGAAAAAATGAGATCATCATCACTTATTATCAGGGAAATGCAAATCAAAACCACTTCAGTTCCATGATATACCATCTCACTTCTGTGAGAATGTCCCATTAAAAACAAACAAACAAACAAACAAAAAAAAAAAAAAACAGAAACAAATGTTAACAATGATGTGAAGAAAAAGGAACCATGCACACTGTTGATGGGAATGTAGACTAATCCAACCTCAATAGAAAATAGTACAGAGACTTCTCAAAATATTAAAAATAGATATACCACATGATCCACATGTGGTTTCCATTCCTAGGTTTCTACCAGAAATAAGCAAAACACTAATTTGAAGGGATATATGTACTCCTTTGTTCCTAGCAACATTATTTACATTAGTCAAATTGTAGAAACTGTCTAAGTACCCAAAGACAACATAGGGGATTAGGAAGATGTGTTATACATACAGAATAGACTACCTCTCATCTATAAAAAAGAGGTGAAATCTTATGATTCAAAACAACATGGATAGAACTGGAGCAGGTTATGTGAACTGAAATAAATCAGAAGGAGAAAGACAAATACAGGATGCTGTCACTTACATGTGGCATATAGTGAAATAAAACAAGGATCAGAGAACCAAACCAATAAAATATCCTGGAAATATGACTGTAGAATTGAGGCCACTCTTACCAAAGGAAGAAGGAGGGGAGGATAAGTCAGAAAGGGGGCACAGTAGACTATGGTAGACTACGGTGCTTTGGTGGTGGGTGCGATGTGGTGTAATCCTATACCTCTAAGTCCTATACACTGTTGTAAACCAATGTCACCTCAGTGAAAAAGGAAAGAAAGAAAGAAAGAAGTGAGGATGACACAGCACATGAGCAAGCATTTTTGTAAGCTAGAGAATTTCAGTCAGAATTGAAGATGAGATCATGGGGCGAGTCAGTACACAGGTAGTCAGTCATTCATCACATTTAGACAGCTGTCTGGTACCATAAAGTATAAATATTAATGCATAGCCTGTTAAATGGTCAGTTCACAGAGCCAATCAAATAAGTTGTTTGATTATTTCCATCTTGTCTAGAAGAACATTTTGACTTTTTTATTTGACATGAGTAAAATACAGTTTCTATCCATATTCTCTGTCCTCTGGGGCATTTTCCCAAACACACCCATTAGAACAAAATCAGATATTAGGACATTCCTGATTTTCAGTGGCATTCAGAACTGTTACTGCCCCTGGGGTCTAGATAACATATCATGGAACTATCTGGCCACTGACACTCTGACACTTTACTTATCCCATTCCTGCATTCAGGAAACAACTTTCTCTCAATTCAAATCATATCATTTCTTCATACCTACAGTGTCTCTCACACACACACACACACATACATACACACGCACACACACATACACACACACACACATTCCCTTTTTCCTTTTCCTACATCTCTCCCAAGTCTCATTTTTTAGTTTTCAAGTCAACTCATAGGAGAAAAGAATCTGAATACATTGAATAAAGTAATGAATGTAAAGCAAACAATTCTAAAACAGTGAAAAAAATATTTTTGAACAAAGGCAGTGTTCACTTAATCCAATTTGTTGTCACCCATTTCCCAGCAGATTCCGAAAGACCAGGCATTGCAATGGAACCAATGGTAACTCATTTCTGAAAGTTTTCCAACACTTAAGTTATAAATCCAATGGAAAGTGTGAGAGACATCTGGACATCCAAAATTTTGCAATGCTAATACGTGTGTTCTGGAAGCAAGTACACAAAAAAGACATGTATGAGATCTCAGCCTCTTTCACAAAGTAAGTTCAGAGCTACAGTGATGATAAAGATAGTGGCAGAAGCCACGTGCCAAATAGCACTAAGGAAAGTCTATAGAAAATCAGGAATGGCCAGGAAATATTTAAAAAAATTAAGTCCTTCATAAAAAAGTAAACAACCTTGATTTTACCTCACTGATAGTTTAGTTTGGAGTAGTTAGATGATGATGGTCTTTCAGTGTCATTATTTCTCGGAGTGATTTATTTTAACATCAGAGGTTGAGCATTTTGTGATGTACATTTGCTTGTGAAAATTGTCATTATCTGAATCATCATTTCAGATAATGATGTGATAGAATCAAGTAAAGGGGTTAACTTTGAGTAATTATATTGTTGATTAAATATGAAGAAAAAAATCAGAACTTTCGCTAATTAGAGATTTTCAGAAAATTTTTTCTCCCCAAATAAAAAAATTGCCTTCTGTATTTCTCACATGACAGCTTTTCTTTTTAATGTAATAAGAATTATGTTTCAAAATATTGCTGTTACTGACCTATCGTTGTAGCAAATTATAGAGAAGGTGTAGACCATGTTCCTCTCTCATTCTCTGGTTTATTTTACGTGCAAATCACTTCACCACAATTTGAAACCACGTACAATTCAAGTAAATTAATCTCTTCAAGGCTAAACCAACCATCTGTCCCTTTTGTTCTCCCTTAAGTTATTTTGGATCTCACTATTGAAAATAAAGTTGCTATCTCTAAGCAATATAATAACTATACAGCAAAAAAAAAGTATAGAACACAAAAAGAAAATGAGAACATCAACATCTATTTTCTTAGATTCATGGTATTCATTATCAGAACCAGAAAATTATCACAATAATAATAAAAATACAGACTCCAACAGGCATACGGATTTTGCTCCCCCCAAAAAAAGTATTCACAAGTAGATTGTTTAGCACATTAACACTTAAAGAGAAATAATGTTCTACATCATAGTTGGGGCCCTCTGGCATTCTATGAATGCCTATTTATTTCATCTGTTTGGTCCAAATCCACAGGAATCAGCCTCACAAATGGAGAACCAAGGAGGAGGAAGAGAGAACAGAAAAGTTTATTCCCCTCTAGATTACAATCTAAACACATTTTTGAAGAAACAAAGTTCACCTTTGGCCTCCTGCTACCCCCACTTTTGGCATCCCTTGCCCTCCTTTTGGGATCTTCAGCTTTGGTTCCCAACCTTTACATCCTGTGAGAACGACATCACAGAAAGCTAGATAGGTTTGCCCCCCTGGACCACCTGTTTTGTGGTAAAAAATGATCTCTCAGCTGACAGAAAGGTCCATTCTTTCAAGTAATAGACCTCCCACATTTAAAATAATGACTGGCCTACACTAGTGGGTCAATAAATATTTTTTGAGTAAATAAATGGCACAGCACATATTAACTTCATGTGAAAGAGGAATTTCTAAATTAGGACAACCTACATTTACATTGGTTTGGAGTTCCACATTTTGTTGGAATTCACCCATAATTAATTTTTTCCACTGGTATAGAAACTTACTCTACTGTCCACAATGTAAAGTGGGAGACTAGTGGCTTTCTCAAATTCTCTTGTAGTAATAATAACAATAGTAATAGATAACACATAGACCACTTACATGCCAGGGATTTGGCTAAGTGCTTCTCATACTTTAACTTATTTAATTCTCTCATTAACCCTAGAGACATGTACTGTTATAATCTTCATTCTAGAGATGTGGAAGCTTAGACACAATTTAACAGTTTATTCAAAATCACATACCAGTCAGGCTTACCAACGAGCTCTGCCACTTCTGGGGTGGTCTGGCCCCCTTTTCCATTTACCACTATTCTTTAACATAAAATTTCCTTAATAAGAATAAATCATCAAAACAAATTGGTTTTGTTTCATTTGTCAGAGGTAGTGGTGGTGTCCCTACTGTATGTTAACAACCTCAAAGACAACAAGAAAAAGGAAAAAAACAGTGTTAGTTGAGTGTGCAAAACTGGCTACTATCATGCTTTTTAGATTTCTCAACATTTTCCTAAATACTAGGCTCCAGGAATGATAATTGATACAGGAGAATGTTCTTAGTGTTTTTTTTTTTCATTAAATTTATTTATTCATTTTCTTACACTGTTGTTCAGTTTTGGGCAGTATTTGATTTCTCCCCTCAGGTGTAGTTCCTGTGGTTCTTCCACCCCCACAGCGCCTGGGATCCATCACCACAAGTGCTTGTGTCTTTCCCTCCCCTGCTTTAACCCTCCCCGTTCCCGGTTATATGCTTCAGCTCTATGGTCAGCTTGCAAGTTTTGTCTTTTGCCTGACCCTTTGTTCAGTTTCTCTATATTCCACAAAAAAGTGAAATCAGGCAATATTTATATTTTACCACCTGATACAGAAGAATTTTTTTTCTGAGCAATATTTTTAATATTGCTGATCTCTGTCATTAAAGCAGGTAGATTGTCAAGATGATGACTAGTCAAATTTTTTCTTTCTTATTAATATCCTCATTCTTGGATAACATTGAGAAAACTGGTTAACTTACAGACTGTCAAAACAAAATCCAAATCTATATCTGATATCACTTCAGGTGTTCAATAATTTGTTTTTCTTTTTCTCCCTGGTCACTTATGTGTTATATGATAAGAGAGAATAGTAGTCCAATGGGATTTCTCTTGAAAGTGAAATACTTTGGCTTCCACAACTAGAAATCATGAAAACTATCTGCTTTTTATTGCAAAAAAAATCTTTTTATCGAAACCACCAATTATTATCTAAGTCAACTTTTCAATAAATTTTCAGTAGTATCCCTAACCCTCCTGCTACCAGCTGGATCTTCCCTTGCTTAGGTGTTCTTTCTCTCCTAAAATAAATACCTACTGTCTACACAGATCCAAACAGTTTCTATTAAACCTTTTTTTTTCACATTTGAAAAATTTGCAAGTCATTTTGGAAGCCGATCTATCAGTTGGCTCATTAATTAGCTTCAGTGTGTGCTATCTGATACTTTTTTCAAGTCACAACTCAATTTTGTATCACACACTTTCCCCCGAGTTTCATGCTTATTTAGTAGTTGTCATTTTAGAATATGATTATTTTCATGTCACAAAATAAGTCAACTTGTGAATTTTTCAAACAATTCCAAAAGGCAACAACAAACAAACAATAAACATATTCATAAGAACAATGCTAGCCTTACAAAATGCTGTATAAAACAACTTCACAGAGCTAAAGAGCATAAGAAAGCAAATAATTCCTCACTGGATTCAGAACCATGGGTTTGCCAGGACTGATTCTTGAGTAATCCAGATACTAGTGGGGTCTTCCACTTGGATTATAAATGTTTATCATTTCTCTTTTTGCCAATGTAATATGAAAACCAAAACTGTCTAAAAATAGAATATAATATTTCTCTTTAGCTTTAAAAAATGTAATGAATAAACTGGAGAAATCTTTTAAGATAAAAACAACAAAAGACCATGCTTAGAAAAGGAAAAGGAAAATGTATCACATACTCTTTCCACTATGTTCTACTTCTTAAAGATCAACGAATGATAAAGAAATGCATCTTATATCCAAAGACCAAGTCTGAAACCACCCATCATTTTAACAAGGATATGTAGCATTTAGTTGATGAATCAAACCACTATAAATACATAATTTAAATGAGTCTAATGGCTTTTGGAAAGAATATTTATCCACTGGAAATTTGCAAAATCTCCACTTGATCTGGTCTTAAGGTAAAACAATCAGAATTAAATTGGTTTTTACATTTATTCTCTGGGTTCATGGATCCTAGAAATTCCCTTTGATGTTGCTTATCTGACAACACTTTTTACATCAATATTCTTAGCATCAATATTTATTGAACACACACTGCAGCAAATGAAGAAGGTGCAGAAGATTAATCTGACTATGGACTCATCACAGTATATGACTTACATGGCTTCTGTGGAAGGGTTTAAAAATAAATCGGTAAACACAGTTTATTTCATTTGTCAAGTGTAGGATACAAATTCTTCCCAACTAAGGTTTCTGATTAATCAACATAGTGCTTTTTCACCCCCAAAATATGCTGTGCATCTTTGGGTTCAGTGAATGAATCTTTGGTATTGTTTCAGTGTTGGATCTGCTTCCTGATTAAGCAATGAATTACCTTTGGCTCATCTATAATGAGCTATAATATTCCTTTAATTTAATCAATAACATTAGAAACACCCCTGGCTTCTAAAAAGAATTACAAAATAAAGAGAGTGTAAAATCAAACTGGAAATATTTTGTGGCACTAAAAGTTTAATTTGGAAAAAATAATTAACTCAAACACATACATCAGACCTTTAAAGAGGCTTAAGTACTCAATGTTATGACAAGCCACTGAGTTTTATTGCTGCGCTATGGACAACACTACCAAGCTGTCAGCCTGGACTTTGACCTAGGCCCCCAGGGACACATGTTCCAAATGTTGGAGTGTTTTAGTTAAGTTTGAGATTAAAAGCAAAATACTGTAAATGAAAGCCACAAACTGTGGGTGTTGAAGAAGAGATGTGTTTTCTGAGCAACGACTTTTTAAGGTGCTGTGTTGATTTGTTTTTTGTCATTACTGCATATGCCATAAAAGTGAGAACAAATATTATTTCCTTTCAAGACAATGAGTAATTTAGCTCCTTCCTTTGGAAATCCTGACACTAATGTGCTGCATTAAAACAAAGTTTTAGTACTCAAAAGACTCAGAGTGCTAAGTGAAAGATGAACGGTTTATGGGAATTCATAAATTCTACATTAAATGTAAAAATAGCAGTTCAGGTTTTGAATGACAATGTTTATAATCATTGACTTGTATACATAGCAAATCCTCTATTCCTGTCCTTTGGGTTTTATTCTCAGAATTGATTATAAAATATAAACAAGTAA
Organism: Scalopus aquaticus; assembly: GCA_004024925.1. NCBI lineage: Eukaryota > Metazoa > Chordata > Mammalia > Eulipotyphla > Talpidae > Scalopus > Scalopus aquaticus. Next base: position 248,928 of record PVIJ01000265.1, read on the forward strand.
TTTAGAAATACCCCCAAAATTAGTTTTCTAATTTTTTTGTCTTTGTTTCTGCACTTAAATCATACAATGGAAAAGATTGATGTGAAAATTCTCACCAAAGATATGGTGCAAAAGTCTCTCTAAATTGCTACCCATAAAATTCATTTCATTAGCTACAGTGTAATTTATGAAATATTTCCATCTGTATCTTGGGCCAGTCTCCTAAGTATTTGATCTAATGGAAGGGGGTAGACAGATATTTGATCCTACACAGGCCGACGGCTTTGGCCCGCAGCACAAGATTGCATAATGCATGTGGAAGTCTGATAAATGAATGTCTCTATTTGCGGGGTGGGTTGCAGAGCGGGCTTGGACGCTGGCAGCCCATATACAGGCAGTTCACCAATAACATGGTTGGTGAGAGGCAGTTCACTTTTCACTGTCCAAGTGCCAACCCAGAAGACAGGTGTCTTTTCAAATTTATCCCCCCAGAGGGAAACTTTTTCTCTGAATGGTCTGTCTAGAGATCAGAAGTACCTTGAAGATACTGACACACAAAATATACTGCCACTTGCAGCTTTGTCTGGGTCCAAATTACATAATTTAAAATGCAAGTCATAAAAAATGACAGTACTCTGTTTTGCATTTAAAAGAAGACCATTTTTACTTACTATTGAAAATGAACATGTTTTCTTAGGTTTATAACATACTTAAGAGTCTATTATCTATGGTATATATTGTCCATATGAAATAAGATAGCTAAAATGAATAATATAGTAAATATTAACTAAATGAAGTTTTGAAACTTTAATTTTTCTAGCTAAATTTATAATTTGTATTTTAAAATATCACTTTTGAGAGATCAGATTTTTAGTGACAAACTAGGAAAACTGTTGAGGATGAAATCCCTGGGCTCATCTACTGATACTGCCACTTGCTGTATAATCTTGCCTAAGTCTATTTCCTTACCCCGAAACTGGAGTTGACAATAGTACCCACCTCAGACAAATATTGTAATTGCGAAATAAGTTAATCCATAAGTACTTAGCACAGCACCTATGGGGCAAATACTGAATAAAATGTCAGCTAGGGAGAGTAGTTGGGAGTGGGCAGGCAAGAGGGTAGGCAGAATTTCTAAAACGGTCCCCACAGATGCCCTGCCTTAATCCTCAATTTTTGGAAGCTGTGAATACGATGAGCATCACTTCCACAATTACATTATATTATATTAAATTATATTCTATTACAGTTGACTTTAAGAAAAGATTGTCAGATAGGCCTAAGTGAATCCCATATATACCTAAAAACTGAGAACTTTTGCAACATGGTGGCAGAAGAGATCAGGGAACTTCAAAGAGAAGAATTCAGTGCCTCATTGCTGGTTCTGAGATGGAGAGGACCCCCCAAGAAGCAATGCAGGGAAGACTCTTGAGTTGTTGAGCACCTGCAGACAGTCAGCAAAGAAATGGTAACCTCAGGGGCCTCCCTGGTGGTGCAGAGGCTAAATCTCCGGACTATCAAACTATCACCAGCATGAATTCCATCCCCGCCCCCCCACCACCACCCCAGGGAGTTAACCCACCTGGCACAGCAGACCTCTCCTATCTGCCCAATGCTCCCCTCAGCAGTGTATTGCAGTAGATCCACCTGTTCTGCTCCCCATTCTATCTCTGGTGAATCCTCTCACCCCCACCCCACCCTTGTCTATGCCCCAGTTCTTGTATGCATAAGTAAATGAAAATAAATCTTAAAAAATAGGGTAACCTCAGTCCTACAACCACATTAGACTCTGTCAGCAACTTGAACAAGCTTGAAAGTCAGTGATTTCCTGGAGGCTCCACTGCTACAGCCCAGACAGGCCAACACCTGGAGTGGGACCTTGGGAGCTTGAGCCGAGGCCAGTTGAGTACATAACTTGGCTGCTGACCTTCACAACTATGAGATATTAAGTGGGTATTGTTTTAAGCTGTTAAGATTGTGGTAATTTGTTACCTAACAATAGAAAACTAATTCAGGCAGTCTAAGGAGTGGCTCTATATTCAGAAAGGATACCTGTTTCGATTGTAGGTGTGAACTTTCAAACAAAAAGACATTTTCATGTTTGCTTGGAGAGAAATCTTGTGAGACAATTTAAACTAATAGGTATAAGTACGAAAGGGTAACATTTTGATTTTCCTAATAGCATGCAAAAATGGTTTACTGTAAAGAATCAAATGTCAAACTTTCAGATAGATGTCGGTGTTATCCATGGTCAACAACAAAAACAAATAGGAGGTATGTCTACAAATATTTTTGCTAGAATTAAGATAATTATTTAAAGCAAATGTATGTGGTAAAATGCTTACTCTGGATCCCCATGAAAAGAATTGATTCTTTTACATTTAAGCATTGCTTGTATTGGTCAAATATATTAAAAACAGTGTAGGAAAAAAGCATCACAATAGGACAGCTCCTAGGATATTATTGCTCAAAACCATCTCAAGAACATGAATAAAAATCTCTTTGAGTTTTCCTAATCTATAAAATGCCTACTCGTTTCCTTTGCCCATTTTCTCCTGGAATTTTTTTTTTTTTTATTGAGTGAACCGCCCAACCTGACTGAGTGAGATCACAAATCACAAACCTTTCCCGAGAAGGTTGACATTTGCTACATTTTAGCTCATCAGAAGACCCTAAGCTATTCATAATCCCTTCTGTGCACAGTGACTGGATCAGACTTGTTTGTAGTACGATAGCAACTTCAATTGGGGGACCAACCAGAGAAAGAGAGGAAACACAAACAAACAATAAACACCCCTAACCTCTGTGGGATAAATATTAATTGCATCATGTGTTAAATTCTTGATTATAAAGCTACTTCTTTTCAAATTCTAGTCTCTCTTTCCTATTCTTCTTGTAGCTTGCTTTACATTCAGTAGCCAATTTTTTTTTTTTTTTTACGTTCTTCTGAATTGGGAAAGGACAGGAAAAAGAGTATATATTTCTTGCAATGGCATTTGTTGGCAGGGGACAGTTTGGGGAGAGTTAAATTGGGACTTATGAGGATATCACACACAAACATTATTTATGCATCTCATGTCTCGATAACTCAAACTGACTAGAATATGTGAAAACTCTTGAAATTACATATACTCTAGGAAGCAAAAGCTCGGGATTCAGCATCTCTCGGTAGGATGTGATTTGGTCACAAGTGAGGTGACTAGCTAATTTGGTGAATTGCTGTTTGAGCTTATTTTCAGTTGAACTTCTGCTGAGAGAAGAAAGAACAAGCAGGGAAGCAGAGAACATACTATATGCATCACTGAAACTTATTGCTTATCTTTATTGCATTTGAGTAAATGCTCTTTTTTTTGCTGTTGCCAAGTAAGTCATCATATTTTAGTTCTGCACTGAATCCCTCAGCAGGAGACAAGATTTGAATAGATCCAGAGTGCAGAAAATAAAAAGAATGCACATTTTGGCTCTAATGCTCCTCTCCCCAGCCTCTTCCATAGTTTTCATTGGTCATTTGCACAATTCATATTAATCTATATGAAATACTTTGTAGAAATAGTGAGATTTCATGTTAAAGCCTTCATCTAGCTGGAAACATATCTCTATTCTTCTAATAAAAAAATAATACACGGTCATTGAAAAAGTAAATAAAGAAGTGTATGAGGAAAATAAAAACATGATCTGATGTTCCACCTTTGGGAAGTCCTTAACATTTCTGTGAACGTCATGTAACATCTCTATTTGTATATAACCTATCTATATGATATTATTGGAATATGATCATGGTATTAGGATTTTTTATTCCATAAACAACTTTATTTTTACATATTATTTACTACATCTCCTTTCTTTGCTCCTTCTATTCCACATGTTTCTCCTAATTAATCATAAGCAAATATATTGCACAAGGAGTTTGTCATTTTTACCCTCGAATGGACTCATATTTCATATTTCTCTGCATCTTACTTTTCCTACCTCGTCACATACTGTTGAATTCCTTCAAAGGGAACTGGGATTAAATTAACACTCTTTTAAAAATAAACCCTAGTATGAATGCACCACAATTCATTGAATTATTTCTCTGTTTATGAATATTTAGATTATTTCCAGTTTTGTTACTATAAGAAATAATGATACAATAGACATTTTTATATGTTGGTGCTTTTATCTTTGTAGAACAGTGTCTCAAAGCAAGATTGTTGAGTCAGAAGAGTATATACATATGTATGTACATACAGACATACATTTGATGTTACTAGATACTGCCAAAGTGCTTGTAAAGATAATCTAAAGGTACACACATCTACATCCCTTTCAGCAACTGTATATAAACCTCTCATTTTCATAATTTGATGAGTGAATAGTGATTCTCACTGTTCCTTTATTTTCTATTTCCTTTACTACTAGTTAGATTAACAAAATATAGATTTCCCTGTATGTTTAGGTCAGTTAGGGATCCCAATCTATAAAATGCCTACTCATTTCCTTTGCCCATTTTCTCCTGGACTGTATTTATTTTACATAACCATTAAAAATCACAATGATGGTTATTTGAAGAGCCCGAGGATACTGTGATCCCATGTTTGTCTTTCCTGACATTACCCTCTGTTCTTTTCTCTCCTTACATATGGCACAATTGGCCAACTGCTGTCTCTAACCATGTTTACTCTTTCTCCGAGTGTCCTGAAAACTCTTCCTACTGGGACAATTTGTTTGGATGAAAATGGTTTCTGCTCTCCTTGGCTTTGGAGAACATTGTTTTGTACCAATGTCATGAATAGACTGTAAGTCTTTCGGGAAGAAAAGTATTATCTGCTTTTTAAAAACATTTCATTTCTTGTTTACCTGGGCATCTATTTGTAAAATAGCATAAAGATGATCTCTTGCCCTAGATTAAGCTGTGAATAATTCCTTGATACATTCCTAGCCTGGCCTGGTGCTCTTCAGTGCTGTTAGTTGCAAATATGCTGTGTAGAAAACATTGTGTGATCCGATCCTTCATTTTTTGGCAGTCAAATGAATGCTAGTGGTGTAAAAGGTTACCATTTGTGTAGACATGGGTTATGCTTCAGGTCTGCAGCTTTGTTTGAAAGCAGTAAGTGTCTCAGTAAAACAGGTGAAGGCTTGAGGGTTTGTGGACAATAGAAACGTGTATATTTAGCTCTGTTTGTCCTGGCAAACTTCAGAATGCAGACCTGGCTATATTGGCTCCCAGCAATGCCTGGCTAAACTTTACCTAATACTATAATCATATTTAACTTTATATTTCTTTATCAGCTGCCTATTCTCACCATTTCATCCCAGAAGAAACTTGTACCCAGTTCCTTAAGAGAACTGACAAATTGGTTGATAAATCTTCAGTCTAAATGGCAGATTCCAAACAATATAGCCAGAACAAGTACGTCAGAGCTGGAAATACAATACACACTCTCATTCTGCTCTCCTGTAAAAGGTGGTACACATATACTAACAGCTGGGCAACATTCAAGAAACTTGGAGCTCTGCACAGAAATAAAATGAGATTCTGGGTTACCTCAGAGGCACTCAGGCATGCCTGAGAGTCACCGAATAGTCGGCCTGCTCCACTCCAGTCACATGTGACACCCAAATTGTGAGGTGCTCCTAATTTACTCATAAATCTTGCTTTTCTTGAAGCAATTCTTTCCCTTGAAGGGATCTTTTAATTACCATCCTCTGGACAAACCAACCAAGCTGCAAAACCCTGAAAGCAGCTGAGAGAGTCCTCCTTCACGACCGTCCTGCAGCCTCAGCAGGTTTCCCTGCCTATGGAAGCAATTTCTATCAGCCACTTCCTGCCAAAGCACCAAACTGAATGGAGATTGTTGTTTCAGATGCCACTTCATTATCCACCAGAACAGAAAACTTTAAAGCGAACATTTTCTGTATCTGAAAATTGTCACAAGACTCATAAAAAAAAAAAAAAAGAAAGATACTCCTGGATTTGGGGGGTTAATAATATCCTTTTTCTATGAGGAGAAATTTTTTTCCTTCACCAGTGTAGGATGATATTATTATAAGGAAGTCACACTGTGATTTGCTATAAAGAAGCAACCATCAATTTTCTCTGTAGGAGCCTCACTCTTGCTGAGACCCTCCTAAGTCAAGGTCTAATACAATAGCAAGGAAATAAATTCATACTGTTCAATATTAAATTTAAGCTCATTAACACCCTGCACTAACCATCCGAGCAACTACTGGGGACTAGATACAAATAAACTCTGAAAACAATAATAAATGAATTTGAATTATGCATTTTGTCAATATACAATGTAGATACAAAGCCATACTATCTGCAGATGAGCTGAGCTGAGATGGAGCAGCGAATGCAGTCCAAGTTTCATCCCCAGTAAAAAAGATGTACAATCACTCAAAGATTTAAGCATGGTGAAATATTATGATTGTAGTTTGCGCTAGATGAGTCATTGTTCCAAACTTAGTCATGAAATAATACAACTAGAAGAGGCTTGTACACAAGATCCAGCTTTTTTGTCTGTCTCCATGTTAAGTTAATGAAACCATCTAAGGCCATACTTTCCAAAGCATATTTCATGAAATACCAGCCAAGCTATAGATTCTGCCAAAGGAGACCAAAAAAAAAAAAAAAAGATTATGGAAAACGTGGAAATTCATAATAAACATTATAATATTAAAAGCTTTATTATGACCTTCAGTGTAGAAAATAATTAGTATAACCTAGTATTTCTCAAATAGGTTTGACCAAGAGCTTTTTTTCTATGTGATCCCTGTTAGCATCCAATGAAACCACCATTACACAGAAACATACTTTGAATGTTAGTCAAATGATTATAATTGCCAAAAGAGCTCTAAAGAAAAATATAAACTATGTTTCACACACACACACACAAAAACCTTATGAAAGAATCTTCTTTTGTAAATATTCAGAGTTAATCTTGATTAAGATTTCAAGAGAAATCTTCTTTTTGGTAAATTGGTCTATGGATTCTTAAGAAGGTGACCCGTGGCTCCTACTGTTGAGAGGGGGAAGTAACCTGTCACTCAGGCCCCATTATTTCTACAAAGTGAGTCTCACTTCAGCTCTCCTTCTGGGAAGAAGCACTAGAGAAGAACAATTCCCATTTCTCTCTGTCTTTGGATCTTTGCTTTTCTACTTTGTTAACATTGGGGCAAAATCACTGCTCTTGTCTGCAATCTTGATCTCTTGCGTCTCTCCTTGAACTGCATAAGTCAGACAGCAAACATCCATGGGCCCATGGGTAAGGTGCCTTCGTTTTCAGACCCAACTTGCACCTTGATTTGGCCTCAGGTTAAGATTTGTGAGTTTAGTAGCAGAAATAGAGCTATGAGTGGATGAGGGAAAGTGGACAGGGTAATCAAACAACTTACTTGGGTCTCAGCCAAGCTGTACCCTCTAACACAGGACAACAAGGCTGTTTAGAATTGTAAAGCTGGTTATATCCTTGAATTCTCACCTGGATGTTTGTGTATGTAGTCTATTTGGTTCTGGAAATTTGAAAACCGGAAGTGAAGAAGAAACTTGATATTGGCACACTCCATCCCCAACACCTATATCCTTATAATACACTTTCATCAGTTGAAAATGATTATGAGGTCACCGTGCAGCAATTTTTTCTCCAGGTCAAGTAATTCCAAGTTCTTTTTCCTTTTGTTCCCCATAGGTCCATTTGCCAATACTAATTATTTTTGCTGCTCTTCTCTGGTTCATTTCCAACTTTCCCAAGCACTTAAAAAAAATATATAGAATCCCAAATGGGACAAAGCCTTCTGCGGACCTGGCTTAGTCTGCACTTCTAGGTGGTTTGCTAGACACACAGCATTTTATGCTTACTGGTGTATGCAAGTGTATGCCCATGTTTTATGAGCTTTCATATCAATAGACTAGCACCAATGACCCCACTCTATGGTTTTTTGCAATTTGCACTCCTGTATCGTAAAGGTGCTTAACAACCATGATATTATGACAGTGACACCAGCTAAGCATTTCTCACTATGTACCAATATTGCTCATTTTTCTAAGTGTTTTTTACATTATATGCTATTCCTAGTGGATCCCAGTGGGTTTCTGTTCTAACTGTATCTCAATCATACATTTGGTTTTGACTTTTCCTTGTATTACTCTAGTTAAACCTCACGTTCATTTTAAAACCTCCACAATATTTAGTCAAATTTACAGATTATAATTTTGAGTTTGTCAGTTTCTACATATTGCATTGTTTTGCTAATAGACACTCAATGTCAAAATTTTTGCCTATACAGGTTTCCCTCTCTAACTGAAAATAGAATGTGGTGGAACTGGATTATTTTAGGGTCTGAGAATATGGTTCTCACTAGTTTACATGGAAAAAAAATTGCTAGCATTCTTAGACCCGCCCCAAAAAGCTAGCAAATCATACCAAACAGGATTATTTTTACTTTTGAATAACAAGAGGAACCTGTATGAAATAAGACTTTATAACTTTGCAGTTTGCAAAATACTTTCCCACTACATGTTCTCCTTTATTCATTCTCCTTTATTCACTCACCCTACAAATATTTATTGGCATCAGGAATTGTTCTGGCACTAATGGGATAAAGGTGAAGACAGCATTGCAACTGACCTCAAGAAACTCAGAATCTGTGGACTCAACAGGAACAGCTGCGGTTCCTTTCTATAGAGGATGGGAGGGGGTTCTGCAGGGAAAGGAGCAGGTGAATGAGGTTCACAGTACAGGGACCAATTCACTGCATCGGGAAGTGGGAGAAAGAGTTAAAAACAGAAAGTGGGCACAGATTTTGGAAGGCCTTCACATGACAAGTACTGATTCACTGGTCTGAGTGTATATTATCCCCCGTTTTACAGATGACAAATCTGGGACACATAGTCAAATGTTCCAGGAAAGATAAGCTCTAATCTTTTGATTCCTAGAAAAATTATCTTTTGTAAGAAATATCTGTGATAAAAGTGAATGGAAGACTGCAAAATGTTTACAACTTTTGCATTCAACTTTTTATAAAAAAGTCTTTTTTTATTATAAAAACCAAGTCATATTTACTAGATACAACATAGAAATGAATGGAGAATAAATAAAATTCATAAGATAATAGCATTTTGTAATATTTCCTCTGCAATTTATATAGGTGAATATGAATACATATTTTATAAAATTGTGACTATAACATATCTACTATATTATAGCCTGATGTTTTTCCTTGAACAATTATATTGGGAATATTTCCCTCTTGTGAAAAAATATGAATCCATACTATAATTTTTAATGGCTGGAAAGTATTCTGTTATGTTTAATGATTTTAGAATGTTCTACTGTTTGGATATAATCACACTAATTCATCCATTTCACCATTGTTAGACATTTAAGCTGTTTCTAATAGATTTTATTATAACTCTGTGGCGAATAGCTTGTTCATATTTCTGATTCTTTCTTTGGGATAAGGAATCACTAGGTCAGAAAATATGGTGCTTTTAAGGCTTATGACACTTACTGGCAAATTGTTCCAATTTGCAATCCCACTAGCAGTGAGCAAAATGCCAGTTTCTCCACTATTGCCAACACTGGGCAAAAGATAAACAACTTTTTTGGCCGACAGATAGTTTTTGTATTTGATTCTTTGCTAACTTTGAAGGATGTGTCTCAGAGGTAACAGCTTCAGGAATAGATAGATATATCAGCGTCTGGGGAGTAGGGAACAGGGGAAGTGGGAATGTGGAGGTGTGGATGATGTATTTCTTTTTCAACCATATTTGCATTAGATAACTTAGGGCCATTCTTCCACTCATTGTGGGTCCTTGTGGGAGATGTCCACCTGGCAAAATCATATCAAGCAAAGTCAGTGTCACTCATACCTGACTTTGATAAGTAATGTGTCAAAACATAGCTCCCATGCAGTCCTGAGAGGTTCTGGCCTTTGGTGGCAGGAGGAAATTCCTTCAGGGAAAGCTGCCGTGGTGGAGGCTGAACATTTAAACAGTTGCCTCCTAGCTTCCTGTGGCTATCTACCCACTTGATCCTGCTGAGCAGATGCTCCCTCCAACCAATGGCAAATTCCCGTGACCATCACCTAGGTTTATGCCCCAGTTCTCTACCACATACCATCGGTCCCCACCTCCTATCAGCCCCTGACCCCAAATCAAATAGTCTTCTCTCCATGACACTTTATAGCATATATAAATCCTTCTGTATACAAACTAATATTTGCAAAACAACTGATTCAGTTAAAATAGCCTTTTAACTTGAATAAGTTACTATTATGATCAACTGAGAATAATTGAAACATCAAGAAAGAAGAGATCCAACTAAAAGTAATTGATCTAATTGCCAGATGTAGACATGGAATCAATTTAAGAGTGATAATAAGAAGAAAATCAAGGTAAAGAGCGGTTTTTAAAACTTACTCAAATATGCTAGGGAAAAATATTAGATAATCCCGATTTTCAGTAAAGCAAGTACTCTATCTTAAGCTATCTTTTAAAAATTTATCTTATTTATGCATACAAGCTGGGCTGTAAGCCAGAGGTGTGGGGGGTGAGAGGATTCACTAGAGACAGAGTGGGGAGCAGAACAGGCAGATCTACTGAAATACACTGCTGAGGGGAGCAGCGGGCAAGACAGGAGAGGTCTGCTGTGCCATGTGGAACGCTCCCTGGCTGGGGATCAAACTCTTGCTGCAGTGGCTCTGGATAGTTTCAGAGTGCTGCAAATTAACCTATTGCACCACCAGGGAGGCCCTTAAACTATTTTTAATGCTTAGTGATAAAGTATGTTTTTACAGTTCTCATTTTGACAACTTTGTTCTTTCAATTCCAATTTCACTCCTACATTTTTGAGTGCTTGCAAACTGAAAATCATTTCAGAGCACATAGGACCTCGCCTTTCATCCCTCCCTTACTACCCAAAATACCAGAAATCTAAGCTGGCTCAGGACTGCCATATTCTCAAAGAGTTTTCTATGAACAAGGAAGAGGCTCTTGTCCTGTATCTTTCACTTTTCATTCTTTTGAAGTAGTTTTTATTCACAAATTTTTAACTTTTGATAACCACTAAAAGTGGTTCCCAGAGGGGAAGGCAGATGGAAGGTATGTAAAGTGTGTGAAGGACATCAATTGGATGGTGGTGGAGAGAAATTAGGCTTTTAGTGGTGATCATAATGTAGTAAACACAGATGTTGAAATATAAAGCCATAAAACTGAAGCTTAAAAAAGAACAAACAAAATAAAATAAAAGCAAACAGAGTGGAGATGGGGAGTGGGAAAATCAGGTAAACTGGGCTAATTGTAGGGTGGTGGATGGAAACTAGACTTTTGGTGAGGACCAAACAGTGCATATGGAGATGTCAAAGTATGATCCTGTACACCTAAGGTCTATATAATGTTAGAAACCAATGTTATTTCAATAATATTTTTAAAAGAGTTATGAAAATTCATTAGAAAGTCACATTAAAAATGGATTTCAGCTCAGTGAAAATGAAAATGTCTCAACAGATGAGCACGCGCCGACACGTTGTTACCCACTAATACGGACGGGTATAGGCATGCATTCATAAAATCGTAGTGTCTTAGGAGAAAAAAGGATTTGGGTTTTTTAATTCAATTACCTCTTCATTTTTTTTTTCAGACAAGAAAATCAAGATCTCATAAAGTGACCTGCTCAGATTACAGTCAAAGTTTCCCAAATTTCAATCTATTCTTTAATTTTTTAAAAATTAAACTCACCCTCAAACAGTTGCATATGGTCATCCTTCTTGTTCAAGTTGCCCACTATCTCAATCCTGGGCAGTCAGCATTAAGCAGATGCCACGTCACATAAACCAGCAGCATTTAGGGGAGCAGACGCCTCTCTGAAAGCTCCTTGGATCTGGGGACCTTCTGCCTATCCAGGCCATACTGAAAATGACCAAGACCTTTGAATTTGGACAGCAGGTGAACCTGATGATTTTTTTTTTTTTTAAGACCACTTAAAAGCCAATTGCTTTCAGGAGGGTTTCTTTAATAGTGGCATCCACCATTAAACTGGTCATTATTGTATGTCATTATAGGAGGCCAATTTTTATGTGAAAGATCTATTTTGTTGATTAAATGAAATTCTTTTTAATGCCATTGGGTCACACATAACATATGTCCAGTCAATTATTTTTGGAGTAGTTGAAGATTTCTCTTTTCACAGTAATAGTTTTTTTGGCAATCAATAGAGCTTTGAAGAACCATTTTTCTTGATAATGACCTAGATCTATTTTATAGGGGTTTTCCCCCCAAGATGGATATAGTTGGGTCATGGGAGAGGGTGATCAAACATGCTTTATTGTAATTTTTCCAGAAAAATTGATGGTTTTGCATTCCAAAATGATAGCATAAAACAATAGTTTTAAATAACCTGGAATGACTAAAAACAAATGTGGGTTGACTTGACAGATGTCAAATAAAAATATTGATACTAAAGAAATAGCCATCCTTTTTTCCAGGAAATCTCATCTCTTTTTATCTTACTTAGATCAATAAGACAAATTTAAGCTATATGGTGGTCAATAATCTAGCCAGGTAGAAGACTCAATATTAAATATTTGGAGATTTAGTTTCAGTTCTAATTCTGACACACACAATTTTTTTTTTTTGTCGAACTTTTAATTGCTTTACAAACTGTTAGTTTTTAGTGACCATTTGTGTTTATGAAAAAATTGAATGTTTATGAAAAGAAATACTTGTATATGTGTCTTTGCTTCAAGTTTGTGCTCAGATTAAAATAAATAATTCAGGGGGGTCATGAGCCTTCTCATTAGTCCATACATGCAAATGGTATTTTCCAAATGGTATTTTCTTCTAAAAGCTTTGAAAGGCTTGTACTGACTGGCCTAACTAGCAACCCCTTGTTGATACAAACAATATTTAAATGGACAATTTAGTTAAACATCTCTGCCAATACTATGTGAACATCAGTCATTCTGGTCATGATGAGAGTAACCTGCTAACCTACCCTTTCTCTTTCTTTCCAGTCTCCAAACAAGAAACTTGAAGTCGTGACCAATCTTTATGCTTGATAGCTATGCTGGTACCTGTCCAGACTAGAAGTGATAAAACTTAGTGTTAATGGGCTACTTTGCATGCAGGTTCCCAATCCAAGAGTCATCCCATCCACTGAGGAAGGGATCAAGTCAGGCCATGTTTCATACCCTCATTACACCTGAGGTAGAGAGGAGAAGCTGTTGTTCTATGTCGATAGTGTTAAAGCTTTCAGGGACCACATCCAATTCTTACCCTTGATAGACTCAGAGGCTTTAAATACCTACTTTGTCTATGCCCTGATCCAGTGGATCAAGCAATTATTCTGAAACAAATCTGTCCCTGTGTGATGAGGCAAGCCATGGGGTATCTGATGACACAGACTGAGCATGGGAGACTATTTCGTGTAAATGCTTCTGCCCATTACATAGTTTTCCGCTCAATAAGTATATTTACTTTGCAGATATTCAGTATTACATAGAGATGTATTTAAAGTTCGTTAAAATCCAAGGCATGAAAAAGAACAGAAAAGTCTGGAGTCATTTCCAGCTCCCCTACTCCATGCTTAGATACACATCTGCTGTGATTATAATGAGATTCCCATTTGGATGTGCTTCCCTATCTTGACCCCTACAGAGACTGGGGTCATCTCACTCTAACTCCTAAGTCTCTTAAAATTAAACCCTTGATCTGAGAGAATGGCAAAAGGAAGACAATTGGCCAAACTTTTAAATGCACTGTTATTCCCATTAAATATATCAACAGTTGATTCTAACAATTCTGAACCAAAGTAAATCGTAAATGTTGATGCCTTGAAATGTATCATTGAGATCCTCTTCACCAGCTCCGAATTAGAAGTGTTTTTAACATAATGTGAATAGACCATCTCTGCATTAATGCCAATAACATATTGAGAACTTTGGAAATGGAATTCTTAGAACAACACAACTATCACTCATCATAGAGAAGTTCAAGATGCCCAATAATTCCTGTGACATGCTAGATACAGTGACTCATGCCCTACATTTTCACTCTGCCCATTCCAATAAAGACCTCCACAGAAACTGAATGAGTAATCTGGCTCATGGGCAAGGCTTCAGCTTTCCAACAGTCAAAAACTCTTACCCTTACCCTAAGACTGCCTACCTTTCCGCCACCATAGCTGAGGGTCCAAAAGCATCTTGATAAGGGAAATCTCAGTGCCCACATCTCGATAAACTTGTTCCTGTTTATGGAACAGGGAATTCTAATAATGATGCCAAATTTGAGACAGGTCTCCAAGCAAAGGATGACATGGCATCTAAACACTGTAGTCTAGAAAAGCTGAGGCAACCAGGGGAAATAGCTGCAATGGGCTGTCTTTTTTCAATGTTCTGGCCTATACACACACACCCTATCTAAATCTTGAGTAGTCAACATCAAAGAAATACCAGGTCACAAAAACTGGCAGGGTTAGTAGAAAAGACACCTGACTGAAAACTCCTTGGAACTTTCTGCCCTTCCAGGCCATTCTGTAACTGACCAAGATAGTTCAGTTTGGACAGCATACAAATGCCTGCTCATATTGGTGCCTAGGCATGACCCAGAGTCTTTCCCAGCCTTTACGGGATCCTTATTATCTTAGAAAAGTGGTAGCATATCCCAATAGAGCCATTAGCAGTAGCTCCTCGTTCGAGGCATATTCTGGATCCCGGCCTAAACCCTGATCTATTGCTCTGCTCTTTGTCTATCTGGCTCCATTTCCTAGCTTTGGTATCTGTGACTCTTATCATTTGGCAATTTTCCTTTTGGCATTTTTGGATCTTCATTTCCTTCTCATTGTGGACAAACGAGGGAAAGGATCAAAAAGTAAAAAGTAAGAACCCCATCTTTTGTTTGAGAGATGATGACACATGCTTTAGTAGTACATCCTTCCAGACATTTCCCAGGTGTTTTACTGCACACAGACACACACACAATATTGTGCATATATAAGAAGATATGACACATGAAAGTAATGTGTCATAGTGCTTGGCACTCACTAAACACTTGAGTAAACATGATTTATTGTTATAGTTCTGATTTGCAATTTGCTTACAACACTGAGCAGCATAGAAAAAGCATGCCTTTTTTAAAAATATTTTCCATACTATGATTTTTAATAGTTATAAAGTATGCAGCATATTTTAATCCTCTATTGTTAGACACTGGTTGTTTATAACCATTTTGCTATTTTCTAGTTAAAGTTTATATTCTAGGATACATTTTTAACAACAGAAACACTAGGTCAAAAAAGTTTGCATAATTAGGATGTCTGAAATAGTGATAAAGTTGCCTGCAGATGACAGGTTTATACCAGTTTATACACTCCCTTCAGCAGCACATCCAGAAGGCCAATTCATTTATTCATTCTCTCATCCAATTTCATGAACTATGATAAATTCTTACAGTTACTTTTGGGTCTAAACAAAGTAGGATCTTCTGAGTATGTTTTTTAAAAGGAGATAACCTTTGAGTAAATATAACAGTGATCCTCACAGATATCACAGTGTTCAACTGCAATATTTAAAAAGAACTTTGTCTATAAAAACCAAGGTGTATTGGTTATATAGTGTGATGTACAAATTACTCCAAACCATAGTGAATTAAAACAATAAGCATTTTCTATGGGTTAGGAATCTGGTTGCAACTTAGCTACAGCCTCTGGAGAGATTTTCTATGTTTATTTTAGAGTTTGACAAGGTAGATGGTGGTGAAATATTAAATGTCAATGTAGTATATATTTATACTAAATATATTAAATGTGGAAATCAGAATATATTTCCAAGCTTATGGTTTCAGTAAATGACTATAAGAATCACAGATTTTATTATTAATATTTAATTGCTATTATTTATTTATTTAACAGCTAAAAGATATTTTCTCACTTAAATTTCAATTTAAATTACTTTTTATATATTTATTATTCAAAGCAGGCTTTTAGTTTAGTTATTTTTCTTCCTCTATCATAGCACTTATGATGTTATTTTTTCATAGGATAGAATTTATATTGGAAACTTGACCTTGAACATCTTTGTTAGTAATTTAACCATTAGAAAATGTTAGCATATAGTAATAAGTGAAAAAGTAAAATACATAATCATATGTTTCTAAATACATATGTAATAATAGTCATGTTTATATTACAATCAGAGGTATCTATATTTTCAAAGGCTTAGAATGTAGTAGACTAAGATTCAGGTAACAGTAGCTTTTACTGGGGAGGAGAAAGAAACTTACTTTTCCTGTATACTTCATCTGTCTTTTGAATTTAGTTCTGCATGCACAGTCTTAAAATTGACATTCTTAAAATTTGCATTCTAGTATCAAGTCAAAAGGTATATATGATGGTTTTGTTGAAATAAATATGTGACAAATGTCTACCCATTCTACTGTTGTGCAAAGACTATTTTTATTGAGTAAAAATGATGTAAACAAGTTATGTCCAGGAGAAATCATTCCAGAATGTGCTGAGTCAAAAACATGGAGTGCACTTTTGTCAGAACTGAATATAAAAAGTCATTCTTGTTACATGGCAGTTGGTAACCTGAATCCATTCGTAACAATAGTGTTTTGCTTTGTCTGTCAATGTCCTCTCCTCTGTTTGTGTGTTGTCTACACACAGGCATTAATTATTTAGTGCACACTATTGAGCTTATGCATTATCTAAATTCTTTGATTTCACATCCTTACATCCTTTGTCACCTGCCTCTTAATAATTTTCCCGCCCATTAACAGCTTCAACGGACATAGCTATAAAGAGGAAACACACCTCAAATTTATCTGTTATTGTTAATGCACAAATACAAAGGCTTTATTGAGAAAAGATTGAGTTTGACAATTAAAATGAGAGGTTTCAATAATTTTGATTTTTTGTGCTAAATTATTTCATGTTTATGCATTCTACTTCTTATTATACACTGGTTTTTCTCTTATGCTAGGAAAAAATATTATCTGCATAAAGAATTAGTTGGATGTTTACTGGCAACTCATTCAACATTTCACAATCTTCCCCATATCTTGGTAGTATGAAATGAAGAAAGTGTAGCAGTAGCAGGTGTTGAAAGAAGATGTTTCAGGAGAGTAACCAAAGAGAACAATAACAAAATTGAACAATACATAAAAAGACAAAGTAAAGTTATGTGGGTGTGACCCAAGAATGAATATAAAAAAGCCAAATATAAGATGACTGTTCAGAAGCAAAGAGTTCCAAATAAAACAAAGACCAACCTTTCAATGAGCTTGCTAAGAGAACTGGAAAATATAAGATATCCAAAGATAGGAGAGAATAGACTGGATAACTGAAATGGTACGATAGTGGACATGTACTTTTATTAGGCACCCAATATCTATTGATCTTATCCTGATAATTGTTTTAAATTGATCTATTCAGGCATTTGTTTCACATCTAACTTTAGTTTCTATAGTTTCTGGGTCCAGAGGTGGCGCAGGACAGGTCAATTAAAGCATCTTCTTTTTCCTGCAATCATAATTGGTTCCCAGGGATCCCATGGTTCAAGTCAGGCCAATTACTGTCAATAACACCAATTTGGGGGATTATATTTTTATTTTGAGAAATTAGATTTGCCCTTTTCTATCAGACTAAGAATTTTGGGAATTACAAGTCAGGCGATAGTTCCATCATTTTGTCTCTATGAATGAAGCTGTGAATTTAGCAAACACATGGACTAATAGAAATCAAGACCAGCAGGACCTGACTTGAGCTCTTAACTAAACCAGCTACAGTTGAACTCATCCCTACTCCTGGACTTCTCAGTTAATAAGCTAATCAAATCAATTTTTACCCTTAGAATAGCTTGAAATTGTAAAGAAAAAGTCATAGTTAATAGGTTTTATTCATATCAGGTACAGAGGGAAAGAAAGATGTTCTCATTTTAGTCGAACTAACCAGTAGACACAAGTAGGGGTATTGACTAATGGAGACAACTTGCCACTCATTCTGTAAATTTAGAAGGCTCTAAAATTGGGCAATAAATGCTAGTGGTTTCACATTTTAAAAGTGAGAAAGTGGTGGACCCCAACATGGTCCCTGAAAAAAATATCTAACATAGTCTTATTAAAAATTTGTGTTATGAGAGCATATGGATTTGAGACTGAATAAAAAGATGAATAAAAACTTGAGGGGTGGGGCAAAGCTATTGGATAGTGAAGTTCAGAACAGAAGTGTGGGAAATGCAAAATTATTTCCATCCCTAATATAATTGAAATCTCTCTGAACCTGGCAGTGTAACTGATGCCTGGAAAACATGGTAAATTTCACTGTGACATTGAAACTTGCTGAACTGAGACACTCTGCTTCCATCACACTTTGAAATCATCATCCTAGACTTGAACTTTTGGGAAAAGTTGAACAAGATCAAAAACTCTGAGTCACTTTTGCGATAGCTAAATGCCAGGAAATGATGATCTCTTAAGAAAAATGGGACAGTGACATCAGTTTGCAGTGGGTCACTAGGTATTGTGCAGGGTGGCAGGATTTTGTGCACTATCCTAGGATGCTTCTTGCATGAAATATGATACCAGAACTCTAATTCTAACAATGTTATAAACAAACCTATGCAATTAAAGCCAAGGGCATGACTGGAAGCAGGGATAAGCTAATAAGATTATGAACAAGCTAAATAGATCCTGAAGCCATATGATGACATCATGAAATTTTAGAAGATACAGCTGGCTTCCCGTGATATTTTTGCAGTTGAAAATATGTAACATCTGGTCTTTCACTTATCATTCTTTGCTGAAGTAGTCGTCATCTTAAGTTTCTTTTTTATCATGGAGATGTGTTCAGTTTAAAAATAAAGTTAGACATTTTTGATAGAGCATTCCATCTAATTTCAAGTGAAAAATAAGCAAAATTTAGTTACTGTTTCATAAACAACCTACTTGTAAGGATGACCAGTGCCCTGAGCGTTTACACTTGAATCAGGTAATAATGTCTTCTTTGAGCATCGCTCAAAGAGTGATTATCACTCAGGCACGTGGGGAAGGTTCAATCATTTATTCCTGTGTGTTTTAGAGAAATCATATAATATATGGAGAGTAGATTTCTTTGGTTCAAATCCTAATTTCACACTTACTGTGTAACTTTGAACAAGTTATTTAATCTCTCAGTTTATTCATCTGGAATAAAACAGGAATAACAGTAACTACTATCCAATGACAGAATCTATGTAAAGTAGTTATTTATTATATCTGATATTTTTAAACCCCAAATAAATATTATTTTCTATGAGTCATTCACTTCGCAAGTATTTAAGTCTAAACATGTGCCAGGCATGGCACATTGTGCTAATTCCTGGGAATACTTAATTCCTGGGAATACAAGGAGAGATAGTCTCTTAATAATTAACTGGTATGTAGGATCATCTCTGATATTTTTATTGTATGGCATTTGTGTGGTACCTATCTGCTCCATGCGCAGACCCTCAACTAAAAAGATTCTGTGGAACCTGTTTCTGTCGTACAGTCTCAGATGAGAAAGCGTCCATCCAGAGGAATAATGCTGAGTGGTACAGCTTAGTACACCTAATGAAAAAAAGAGTGTGTTCTAAAAGTACATGCCCTCATTTAAAACAAACAAATGAATGAATGGATAGATAGGTAGGTAGGTAGATAGATAGATAGATAGATAGATAGATAGATAGATAGATAGATAGATAAAGTTCCTAGGTGGTAGCCATGATGTGGAAGGAATCATGGGAAAACATTTTCAAATCTGATTGGTCCCTGATGGACGCCTCTGACTTCTAGCTTCATTTCTGTTATATCCCTGTGCTTCCTCAGCCCCTGCCACTGTCATACTGCTGACAACTTTTCCTCTGCCACAGGGCGTGTCATCTCCATCACACCACCTCACAGAGGCTTCCACTGACAACTGCGCCTGGCTGCTGCCAGATCTGACAGAGACCTGCCTTCTGGGAACTCACAGTCTAGTAGGGTATGGACGTTTGAAAATATGACCACATTCAAGTCTGGCTGACGTATTAGAAATCAAAATAAGAAATACAGAGAAAGGAAAGTTTTATGAGGAGAGTGGTATTTGAGCTGATTCTGTCTTTTGATAGATAAAAAATAAAAGGGAGACCATCTCAAGCTACTGTAATAGCATAAACTTCTAAAAAGGTCATCACTTTGCTGTTCTTTTAATAGCACAAAAAACCCAAACCAATGAAGGCTTTCAACACGATCTAGCCACTTAAATCTTCTGGAAGGGCATATTTAGGTCAGTTTTTTCAGTATACGTGAGTGACGATTCTAGTTTTGCAAAGTGCCAGAATCTAAAAGATAGCTTTTTTTTTTCATTTGTTTTTGTCCACTAGTTACTTGCTTAACTTGCTACGACTGGCAGAAGTTAACTCAAAGTTCATTATGATGTATAGGGAGGAGAGGAGAGGGAAGAGTGCTATGTAGGTATACACACCCTCACACAATGCGTACATAAACTTTAAAGCAGTAATTCGAAAAGAAGAACCATTATGAATTTTAAAATGATTACTCTAATTTCTAGAAAATGATAGTATACAGTGTTGAAATCAGTTATTTCTGTTTTCTGTTGGTATCAGCTACTGAATTTATCTTGTTTTCCATGCCAGAAATATTGTGTTTTACCAACAAAGGCTAATTAAATATACATATACATATATATATATATATATATATATATATATATAATATTTGATCATTACCAAATCTTTTGGTGATGACTTGATTAATTCTTATAATCCTCATTACTCACTTAGCTATGGTCACAGTGCCTTTGATCCATAAGATATATAGAAATAGGACACGACTAAATGAGATAGTTCAGACTCAGGGTATTTAGTTATGTCAGTGAAAAACCTTTAATGTCATCACAATAACATTTCTTATCTCTCTTCACCAGAGTAGAACACAGCAGAGCATGAGAAATGCATATGCCCAGGTTTTAACAAAGAGCCTATTATCATATTAGTCTTAGCTGTGCTCAGTTAACTCTGAAGCATCAAAATACAGGCAAATGATCCAATGAGTGCACTTTATTGCCAAATGTTGTCCAAATTAAAGAGATTATTTTAGCAAATGTTTCATTAGTGTTTGACTTAACAGACAAACCACTATTTTCCCTGTGAGCATGTTTTAATCAAAATGGAGATGGCAACAGATGCTGTTTGATAGTTTTCAAACCTATACTAAATTTTTTCTCACCATCAAATGGATTCCAAGTTCCTTTAAAGGTGATATTAAGAATGCTTATGCCCAAATTATACAGCTCAGTTCACTTCAGAGCTTTCTTGCTATTTTATGTCAATTCTCTTTCACACATCATTCAAACAGGATTAAATTATACATGCTTTAAACATACAATGCGCTGAAGTAGTGAGAGTCAGCCTGGCTTTCTGGGAAAGATTAATTAAATGCATCAACTCTTTCCTGGGTAGAAAGAACCTGTAAATTTAGTTCTTTGATGCAGGGTTGAGCTGCACTCCCCTCCCCAAAACTAGGCTCTAAAGAAAAGTAGTAA
Organism: Scalopus aquaticus; assembly: GCA_004024925.1. NCBI lineage: Eukaryota > Metazoa > Chordata > Mammalia > Eulipotyphla > Talpidae > Scalopus > Scalopus aquaticus. The sequence goes on from PVIJ01000265.1 coordinate 270,449, forward strand.
TCACAGGTAAGGCTCTCCTAAAATCAGAATGTTTTGTTCACATTATATAATTGAAAAAATTTGAAAATGACTTACTGGTAAAAAATAACTCCTGCCCATGAAGCATCTCAAATTTCCACTCTTTAATTCAGTCCTTGTGAATTTTCTATGACCCCGTCTAAGGAGTTCAGCAAAATAACTAGCCAATCTATTGGCAGTGTTTAGTGTATCTAAACTGTTGGTTTAGATATAGAAGAAGGAATGAAAAAAAAGGTTTTTGTATTTGTTCAAGAAATTAAACATTTGTGGCTTTTTTTTATAATTTCTTTAAGTATTGCTATAGTAAACTAAAAATAACTACATGTTTACTATAAATTCAGTATCAAATAACTCAAGTTGATGAAAGCACTGTGTCATTATTTAATTGGAATCTTCTTTCTTAGCAATACATGAAACAATTTTGTTGGTATGTTAAAAAGAAAATTGGTGCATAACTACATGATGTTATTATGAAGTTACACTAAAGTAAGTTAGAAAAAAAGCATGTATTGGTACCAAAAGTAAGACTGGCACATTTCACTACTTTAAGACTGGCCTTGATGTCAAGAAAGATACCATGGAAATGACAACAACCATCACTACAAAAAGCTTTGAGAAGTTCTGATGTGCATGCAAGTCATCTGGCTATTAGAAAAATAAATGTTACCCATTGGGAGGAATCTGTATCTGTTTCCAAATGATAAAATACCATTATAGAACTATATACTCACACACTGACAGTCAATGAAGCTTCTAAGAGAGGTAACACCTGCAGAATGAGTTGATGGCATGATATTATAGTAAGTAGCTTTTATAGAAGCTAATCAGTGATGACCATCAGAAATAAGCACTGGTAAATTCATCATTCATGATCTAGTTCAATAATCACCTTTCAAATGATGAAAGCTTTCCTTGAAATGCCAACATATGCATCAATGCTTCCTTCCCATACAGTACCCGTATTAACAATATCCTTATTAAAGAACATATCAAACTAAATATTAGCTGTATTTTCTGGGTGCCACAAAGCAAGTAACCATGCTCCTTTGATATCAAGAAAATCAATACATAATTGATAAAAGTGTGAAGGTGTTAAATGTATTTTGTATATAAGAATCACCAGTATTAATTTGTAGGCAGGCAGTTTGTAAATAAGATTAATGTTGCTGTTATAATATTACAAGTCTTAATTTATGTGATATAAAAGATAATGACTACTAGAGACATTAGTTTATTGATCTACAGCAACCATCTTACCCTTCTAGTTTGCCAGTCTTATTCACAGACTTGGGAATGTCAAACCTTTGTAATAAGTGAACTTTCCCTCACCTCCACTCATGGCTATGACTGAGAAGGCCAGAGATAGATACCTGTCCATAAAAGAAGTTGTCCATTGACTGCTCAGAAGTCAATCATATTTTCTTTTTTGAGAATTGGACCAATGGGTAGCCTGAACAAGAATAGAAAGAAGGCATAAGGATGAAGGGCTATGATCTGAGAACTAATTCATTTTCTTAGATTCCATGCATTTTATACCTGAGATGTTTCTTTTCTCTCAAGTTAATTGGCATAAGTCTTTCATCCTTAAACTAAAGGTGCTCTATTCAAGAGTAAATGCTTTTTTGTATCCCAACAAGATCAAGATATAGTATACTAGTTAAGGCTGGTTGACCAACTTTTCAAGAACTAGAATATAATGAAATATGATTGCAAAATGATGTACTATCTTTACCCAAAGTTAATGGTCCTTGGATGTTTTATTGCTCATTTTATACTCTAAAATATTTCATGTGCTTCTGAAAATTTGAGTCTCTCTTGCTATCAGAAATAATTCCTACCAGAATCTCCCTGGTGGCGCAGCGGTTAAACGCTGTACTGTGGAGCTGTTGGCAGCAGCAATGCGAGTTCTACGCTTGGCCAGGGAGATTCCTACATGGAGCTGCAGACCTTTCCTGCCTCGGCTGCTGCTCCCCTCAGCGGTGTATTTCTGTCGATCTGCCTGTTCTGCTCCCCACTCTGTCTCTGGTGAACCTCTCACCACCCCATGCCTCTGGCCTGTACTCCAGCTTGTATGCATAAATAAATAAATCTTTAAAAAAAAAAAAAAGAAAGAATTCCTACCAGTGTGGAAATACTGTAACATGACAAACTGAAGACCACTCTAATTTCTTTCTAGAATCTTGTCCTGATAACTAGAGACTGGAAAGCTGAATGTTATATACATTCCCTAGACTCTGGTAAAACTAGAATTTCACATGTGATCTGGTTTCTCTTAAGCAAACATAAATGGGGGGCATGAACATTGTGAGGCAGAACCTACAGGATCATCTGGGCAAGTAAGATGGTTGAGATGTCTGCTTGTTCCAAAGAGCTGCAGTGGAGATGATAGCATTTAGTCTGCACCTTCTTTCATTCTAAGTGGCAGATGGTGGGTGGTGTTTCCACTTGGCTGTCCCAGTGTACAGCTGGACATTTATCCTATCTGTCATCCAAGTTTAGATCCTGGGTGCCAGAAACATTTTGTGATCTATGTATTACATGTTCTGCCTAAAATATCAAGAGTGAGTTACTTTGTTTTCTATGACCAATATCCAAAGCTTATATAGTAAATGGTAACAGAAATAAGATATTGCAGAGTACAAGGAACACTTATTTAGTAGAAGCAGTTGGAGAGTATAGTAAGGCTTCAAATTTTAATGTGGTAGTCAAATATTTGGTATCACTTGCTTACCTTGAAAATTCAGACTATCTAAAGGGATATGTAGGACAGATACATAGTGTTCATTTTTGTTATTTTTTAGAAAAATCTTATAAATTAGAATAACTCGGACTAAAATCAAACCTTCTGGAAGGAGATGTAGAAGGAAGCAAAGATTTGCTAAAGGAAGCATTCTCTGCGTATGTCTGCTAACTACATTAATGGTGAATCCAATGATTTAGCTGCACTGAAAAATTCATCTACTGTGTGTACTTGAACTAAAGAAGTTTTAAACCGTGGCCATGAAACTACAGTCTTAGCAGGTGATAAGATGCTTTCCTTGTCATAATACCGCAGTGATATTGCTGGCCAGAGGTGATGAGTTGTATTGCTTCCTCATCTAAACCTATAATTTCAGATGCTCTCAAGGTAACCATCATAATTTAAGGGCCAGAGGGATAGGCAGAACACAGAGTCTACTAAATAAAAGGTGAGAATTTGCAGGCTCAAAAACCATGTCAGGGCAAGACTTTGACAATGGTACAACAGTTTATACATGGAATAGAATGGAAACAAAACACATCTACATGTTTAAAGAAATATTTTCCCCTTACACCCCCAGAGTAAGTCTGCAATAGTCTGTGATCATAAGAACAATCTGTGTCCCAATATATCAAAATCTGTGAGGTCTCCAAGAAAAGCTTTCAACCTGTGCCCATTTTAGTTACATCTGCTGACAAAAATTGAGGAGGATGAACTTCCCAGGGGCAAATCTAGGTGCAACAGAAGACAAGGTATGAAGAATAGCATTGTAGCGCTAGAAACAGGAGCTGATAGGTTAGCCAACCAGGGCACTTACTGCAGTGCTAGGGCAGGAAGTCCTGGCTATTCCTGCTCAGTAGGTTTTGATAATTATCAGGGCACAATGACTAATGTGTTTCTCATTCTTTTTGTTCCAAATGGACAGATTTATTGCAATGATCCTTCCCTCCTCCATCATTGAAAATTTAAATGTGTTGGTGACTGAACATGAACTAAACATTTCTTTAGTTTATTAGTTGCCAACCTAAAAGAAACCACATTTTGACTTCTTGAAGAGGACTGTGTATCATCCAGAAATCTTAGGAGGTAAATTTGATATGATAACAGAAAGAAATTTTTGGTCTTAATCTCTTTGAGAAGCACTAATACTTAGCTGTGTATGAAAACAAGTACTTGTGTGTTGGTTTGGGAAACCAAAGGGGCTGATCATGATAGAAAATGCTACAGAATGATGACTTTAAATTACATCCACAAATTATTTGATATCCTTTCCTTCCAGATGACTTTCCTCTTAGGAGTAGAGTTAACTTTGTGACACATTTCTTATTAATAGAATGAAGTAGTAGTATCCTCTGTGAATTAGAAGACCATATTCGAAAGGATAGAATGACTTCATCATTGCTTTCTCTTGGGGAGCTCATTTTGGGAGAAGCCAACGGCTACATTATCAGGATATTCTAGCAATTTGTGGAGAGAACCAAAGGACTTGTATCAAAAGTCATGAGAGGGACCTTTCTCAAAACTGGATACTTCAGCTCCAGGGACATCTTCAGATAAGTGCAGATCCTACCAATATCCTGATTGTGTCCACGTGAGGGTCGTTGTTTCAGAAAAATCCAGTTAAATTGCTCCTGAGTTCTTTAACCCCAGAACCTATGAGATAATACTACTTCTTGTTTTCTGCCACAAGGTCTTTGTGGCAATTTATTATGCAGCATGAGATAACCAATATCCCCACTCAATATTCAGTCTGATCTTCCTTAGGGGGAAAAAAAATCTTGATTTTCAGTATCGTTCATAGCTAAAATACTATACCCCACACTCACTCTGGATACAGCCAATGAGGTCTAAACAAGAGTTGTTGCATGATTCTTTAAGGAAAACTCCTTTAAAAAGTGGTAGGCCATCCACATACCTCCTTCCTAGAACCCAGACTCGGTGACTGGAGCTCCTATAACCAACTAACATCATGAGGCAACTCTAAGATGAAACCAAGAGCTAGCAAAGACATAGAAGCAATCTGGTGCCTAGTGATGATGGTAGCACAAAATCAAAGCCAGAAACTCATCTCTGGGCTTCTATCTTGGTTAAGCCATTGTTAGTTCTTGTTTCTGTTACTAGCAACCAAATATATGACGGAACATAGAATTAATTCCTGAGTATCTGGATTTTAAGAAATAGAATACACTGAATTTCCTAACAGGAGTAATCATTTATCTTTATAAGAATAGTTAATGCTACAAATTAATGTGTTACATATCTGATGTAAGTCAACTTTGTGGGACATGAGTGATATATACTGCGTAGCCAAAATTCTTTATCTAGATCACCCCTGGATCTCATATTTTAAAAAAAACACACATTCTTAGTAAAGTGCATACTAAATTACTGATGCTTGGGTTTTCCTGATGAAACCATCCTTTATTCTTACTCTACAATGTCATTAAGAATCATCAAGCAGGCAAACTTGATTTACAACATGTAGTTTTCTGGTTTTGTTGATTTATGCATTATTTTGCTTTTTTTTTTTTTTGCAAAGCATATCAATAACAAGAAGAACATTTTAAACAAATTTTATTGGAGTCAATTAACCCTAGTTTAAATTGAGTACACATGAAATTTAGAATTAGGATTTTTATTTATTTGGAAGTAGACTTAACTCTCAATACAAATAAATGCCAAGACTCTACACAAAACATTCACAGAAACATTTTACATCTTTCCTTGAATTGTATATAAATAGTTTCTACATAATTCAACATATAACAGAGAAATTGTATGTATTTTAATTTGCATAATGGAAACTATATATGTATATATATGTGTACATATATTTAATGGTTTAATAGATATACACTAGCAGGTTTATAGTTTAAGTCTATAGGTAAAAATTATCTAATAAAAATAATTAGAATTTAGTAAACATCAGTCATTTCTATAATCAAGTATTATTCTGATTAATAAAATATTTTACCATTAGGCTTCAGTGTATACATTTATATCATTAATCAGTGCATAGTACTGTTTCTCGCCTGGGTAATTCTTCACAACTAACAAAATTGTTTGCAAGGCAGGACAAGCACTTGTATAAACAAATAAAATCCTAGTTTATTACAGCACGATGGAATTTTGTTCCAAGGAATGAACTTTCTAACTATCAAAAAAAATCAGAATTGAATTGGGCAAGGCACATGTCCAAGGGATGCATGTATATCCAACAGAGGAAAATCCAGCTTAGTTTGGGAGTGGGTTGGGAAATTCAGTTATTTGAAAAGTGACTGTCTTAAAAAAAAAGGCAACCAAAAATAGGTTCATTATATATTTTTTAAAACTTGTATATTCTTTGAGAAGAGCATTAAATTCTGCACACTGCTCTGAACAGATGCCAAGGAATGTGGACTATTGTTAATTTTCCTCTCTACTCCGCGCCCCCCCCCCCACTGTTACAGTAACCACAAAGCAAGGTGTCCACAATAATTACATGGAGGGGAATTTTGCTTCTTTAACCATTAATAATGAACAAAAAGTAAAATTCACTCATTCTAAGCTATTCCAAATTTTTAGTGTGAATTTCTGCATGTCTCTTCCCCTGACTAAAATATTACATCTGGTGAACAGCAAAGATTTATCAACCCCTCAAATGCAGAACACCTATGAAACAGGCTTTTTAAATAGAAGCTGATTATTAAAAAGCAGGACTCTCTTGCTCTTTACCAATCTTAGAAACTAACTTTCCAGAATATTGCTGCCTACTATATAAAAATAAATCTTGCATTAGTCCTTCAATATCTGCACACTCCTTCACATTCTACTGCTGCAGACACTGTGCATTCTGTTCCTGGTCCAATGTTCCTATATTGATAATGATCTTCAGACCCTTCTAAAAGACTCATCAGTTTTGATTGACGCTCTCAAATCATGACAGATTTGTTTAATCTGTTAACTACCTTTGCTAATAGTAGATCCAGCCAAATCTTAACAGCAGTTTCTTGTGTATTGACAAAAGGTCCACTCAGATCTTCATATGAGTAATGCATTTAGATAATCATACCCTGAGCACCATGTGTCCATAAGTTATCTGTCCTATGGACTCCATGAATCTATTGCAAAGAGTCAAGTTTCTGCAACACTAAACCAACCATGCAATCATCTTCGCTTACAAGTCATCCTCTTGTGTCATGGTCCATTAGATCGGCTCTTCCAGGTGGTGGTGGGAAATGGGCTCTGCTACCACCCCAGTCACCCCATGCAGGAGGACATCATCCATGATGACTCACTGCCATAATCTCTTCTAGATGCAGGCAAGGAATGACTGCCACAACTAGGAATTCTTCTATCAAAACTATCTCTTCTCCATGTGGGAAATCCCATGGGATTTCCATGGTAATCAAGCATTATAAACTACCGTGATTACAGGTGATTCTTGTCTGAGTGTTCCCTCATGAAGTTCTTTGACTCCAATAATTCCTCCCAGAAGATTCTAATGGATCAAATCTCAATCCACAAAGTTACCTTCTGTATAGTATTGATAATTTGAGCATGACACAGCGTTGCAACCAGCAGGCTGGTTGCAATGGGTGAGAGTAATTATAGGTCCTCTTCCAAGGTATGGATGTTTGTCTTCTAAGTTTCTCCAGGTATTTAAATACCAGCACGAATAGTCAGTCAATTTGTGCTGAGACTACTGTCATCTATGACTGAAGTCTGACATTATAGTCTGACATTGAAGTCTGACATTGAAGTCTGACATTGAAGTCTGTACAGAGTTCTAGCATTCTTGCCTTCTCTTCTGATTACTCCTTTCTTGCTCTGAAGCAGAATATGTAATTCAATCATCTTATCAGTGTTTCTAAGATCTCCCACCCAATAGCGTGTTTCTCTTCCGCATCTAATTATGTGTTACAGAATTCACCATTAGTTTTGATGGTGGGAAAGGTTTTCTCTGGTTGTTCTGTTTTCTTTTTTTTTTTTTTTTGTATTAAATGGAGACACTAATCTATAAACAAATAAGCAGATTGTAAGCAAAAGTCGAGATTAGTGCAGAGAAACAGTGGATAATGGAATCTGCAGTGCGTTAGCCTGGAGCCAAAATAAAATTTGAATTATAATATTTTTTAAACATCTATAAGCTATTTTCTGATACTTGTAAAGCTTTTTTTTTTATAAGAAGAGAAAAAGCTTCTTTGGTATTTATTTTGTTTCTTCAAAAATATATAACAATTTCTTTTAGATATAGTTCATATACTGTACAACCTGTTCATTTAAGGAATACAATTCAATGATTTTTTATATATCCACATAGGTATGCAAACATCACCACAGTTAACTTTATTACACCTTTCTCACGACAAAGAGAAATCCTATACCCATTACAGTCAATCTACATTTTTTTCCTAGCCCCTTCCCTAGTCCTAATTAACCACTACTGTATTTTGTCTCTGGATTCTTATATTATGAACATTCAGGTAAATGGAATACAAAATGCCATCTTCTGTGACCAGATTCCTTTGCTCAGCTTATTTTCAAGTTTAGTCACGTTGTACTGTGTATAGGTATTTAATTTGTTGCTCAATAGTATTCCAATAAAGGATAAATCACCTTTTGTTTATCCAGTCATCAGCTGGTAGGTTTTTTTTTTCATTTTTTGATATTATGAGAAATACTAGTATGACTATTAATGCACTAGATTTTGTATACTTAGGAGTGGAAATGTTAGATCACATCGGAACAGTATGGTTAAGGTTTTTTTTTTTTTAAAGATTTATGCATTTATGCATACAAGCTGGGATACAGCCCAGAGGCGTGGGGTGACGAGAGCGTTCAAGTATGGTTAAGTTTTTGAGTAACTGCCAAATTTTCTTCCAAAGTGGCTGCAACATTTTACATCTTCACCACTGCTGTATGAAGGTTCCAATTACTCTCCATCCCTACCAACACTTACTATGTTCTTTTTTTATAGGCATTCCTAGTAAGTTTAAAGTGGCATCGCACTGTGGTTTTGATTTGCACTTTCCTGATGCCTAATGATATCAAGCATCCTCCTGTGTGCTTGATGTACATATTTTTTTGAGAAATGTCTACACAGATCTTTTGATCATTTTAACAATTGGGTATCTTTTTATTATTGTGTTGTGTTATTTATATATTTTAGAAACAAACCTCTTACTAGATATATGATCTTTAAATATTTCCTTCCTTTCTGTTTTTTCATTTTCTTGAAAGTGTTCATTGAAGCACAAAGATTTTAATTTTGATATAAGTCCAATATATTTTTTCTTTTGTCATTTGTGGTTTGTGTGTGTGTGTGTGTATCCTACCTGAGAAGACTCTGCATAAACAATATTGCTGTATTTCCTCCTGAGTTTTATAATTTGGTTCCTACATCTAAGTCTATGATATACTTTGAATTAGTTTTGTGTATGGTGTAAAAAGCAGGTCACATTTCATTCTCTTTATGTGGACATCCAATTGTCCTAGTACCATTTATTAAAAATATTCTTTCCCCATTGAATTGTGTGAAATTCTGGAAGTGTGTGTGTGTGTGTGTGTGTGTGTGTGTGTGTGTGTGCATACATTTATTTGAGGGTAGTTTTGTAAAACAGGAAAACTATTTAAGAACTTTGTTTTTTAAACTAAACAAATCTAAAACAGTTATGTTAGAGTCTATGCCTATTTCTTCTGAGAGTCAAATAGTTGTAGAATGATAAACTTACATAATTTATTAGATCTCTTTCCTACAGAACCCTGAATGACTTGCGAAAACAGATATGTGCTTTGCTTTAGTTGAAGGTTATCTGAATAAAATCTCTAAAAATTAATAAGATCATGTTTTACACCATTGATTTATTATACAGATGTATGTTCATGAAAGCCTAAAAAGAGATTTTGTATATTCATTTGTGACAGGACTGCTTAATGAGATTTACATACATAACTCATTTCTACATAAAAGGATAGGATTCATGTAAAATACACTTTCGATTGTTTAGACATATTAAACTGACACATAATCAAACCTGACAGGTTTTTTTTAGTTTCACTGAGATTTCTTGGATCGGGGGGCACTTTAACTATTAAACATTTTCCTGTTTGGGGAAGAATGTATCATCTTCATTTGTATTTCATGGAAGTATCTGCCTTTCTTATGCACAGTTTTAGCTGCTGGTATGCAATCATTTTCACATATATATATTTTTAAGATCCAGTTTTCAGGGTTCATTTTAGTGTAGCTATCAAGTGCCCTGGTTTTGCCAGTCCTTGGCACTCAAGCCCAACTGAAAGTAAAAATGCTCCAATCTCATTAGGGAAAACTGCACAGTAACCTGCAGACACCTTCACTTTAGCTCTCTAGACCTTCTGAGTACTCAGGGAGCTGCAGCCCATCCTTACTGTTGCAGTTTCAGGCAGGTTACTGCCTGAAACAAAGGTTGGGGTGGATTTTATAGTCCACAAGTAATTGGGCATGGAAGAATTGAAGAGTAAAACTCTGGGCTTCAGTAGCCAGGAAGATGCTTTGACAGTAGGCAGCATAGAGGTAGTTCTGTGTTCGAGGGAAGGCTTTTTAAAGCTTATTCAAGCCCAAATTTATAGTTTTATTTCTGCCATAAAGCCAGTTTACATTTACAGCCCACCACCAGAGCTAATAGAGATAGGAATAGTTGTAACTACAGTATGGTTAATGAAGACACAGTACATAAAATGTAAACTTTGCTAATTCTCTAATTGGCATAAAAGCCTAGACGCAAGAAAGCGGTCTTTATAACATAGTGTAACTAAACACCAGCAACCAACACAAAAAAATCTTAGATAACAAGATTCAGAGCTTCATCGTAAGATTTCCTTTAACTGTTGTATTAGGTATTTCATCTGTGCTTCTAGAACGGCACTGCCCAACACCATAACCATCAGCCACATATGGTTATTGAGTACTTGAACGTGACTAGTTCAAATCAAAATGTGCTATGAGTATAAAAACCATACTAGGATTTTTTTAAAGTGTGAATAAAAAGATGTAAAATATGTAATGAATAATTTTTTTTTTTTTACATACAAGCTGGGGTACAGGCCAGAGGTGTGGGGCGGCAAGAGGGTTCACCAGAGACAGAGTGGGGAGCAGAACAGGCAGATCAGAAGTACACTGCTAAGGGGAGCAGCGGGTGAGGCAGGAGAGGTCTGCCCCACCATGTGGGATTCTCCCCGGTCGGGTGTCGAACTCTCGCGTCGCCGCTGCCGACAGCTCCACAGCACAGCCCTCAACCGCTGCGCCACTGGGGAGGCCCTGTAATGAATAATTTTTATATCATGCAGGCATTGAAATATTTTTGGCATATTGGGTTATCTCAAATATATTATTAAAACCAATGCTTCCTGTTTCTTTTCATTTTTTGTAGTTTTAAAATATGACTAACAGAAATGTTAAAAGTGCCTATACAGCTGATATTTGTGGCCTGCTCTATATTTTATTGGACTGTACTTCCTTAGATGCTAAAGGACTGTAATATCAAACTACACTGAGGTTCCATCTGTACATATTTTTTTCTCAGTTGTAATAGTTCATTACTCATTAGTTCATAGTGCGTAATGTGGATACAATACTTCTCACACCTCTTTACTATTAAATAGACTTCCTTTCCTGAGAACACTTTTCCCACTCTGCCAACCTGGCAAATTCTTGTTACCTTTTAATAGCCAGCAGAAGCATTTTCTCATATTCATACTCAAAGTAGAAATAAACACTCTGTCCTCTGAGCTATAGTAATATCTTGCCCAGTATCTACTAATGTTTACTGCTTGACGAGCACAAGGATAGATGGTAGTAATACCCAAATGTGAAGGAAGGGAATATGGACACCATACTTGTAGTACTTGCATTTAGAGTGGAATACAGACAAGTAAACACCCAGTCAAAAATGGGGTGAAAAATATCTGTAACAGGAGAGGTTCAAAGAGTACATCATAAGCATGCTTTTCCTTACTACACCTTTGTGGTGAATAAATATATTGAATCTGAACTATAAGTCTATCTGATTCCCTAGGAGCCCTGGGTTCACAAAAATATTTTGTGTTTAGGTACATGAACTGACAGGCAGCTTTCTCACATCACAATTGGTCAAAACAAGAGTTGTCTTCACAATACCAATTATCAAATAGGCATTCTTATATTACATGTATTTCTAATATCTTTGCAATGACTCTTTTAGCCAGGAAATTTAAGTATTGATTTTTTAAAAACAAAGAACAACAACAACACAGCCTTGAGACAATTAGCATGATTAAGTAAAAATGAATTCTACAAAAGGTGTGCAATTTGCTTAACATTAATATACTATCAAAAAGAGTTCAGGATTTCAATGACCAGATTTCTGTGCCAATGAGAAGATAGAGGTGAGTAACTTTGTGAAATCACCTAAAATAAGGCAGTGGAGATTTTAATACTATTATTGAAGGGTACTACCAATATTTGGCTTGTTAGACTGTGTAACTTCACTTAGTAGGAGGTTATTTATCTGCCGCCCTCAGTGATCCAAAAAAGTTTGTTTTTCAAACTTCCAAAGTTTGTTTTTCAAACCAACTTTGAATAGTCTAAATAGCTGTCCCAAAGTCTATGCACTAAGATTCCTGTGCTTTATTACTTGGTAAGTACATCAATCCCTCACAAGGGGACAATTCAGTTTTACTCTAGACTGAATTGTGACAAGTAAGGTTATCTGGATTCCCAGTCTATACCATAGTAAGACCTGCCAATCAGAAGAGGAGGAGAATATTAGAAGCAGGCACACCAGCAACAAAAAGGACAACAAATTATACTGTCAGCAGAGGAGACAAAAAAAGTACAAAAGGCAGAGATAATCACTAAGTCATAGTATCCTGGAATCCTTCAGAGCAGCGATTGAGAGTTTATATACCTCCTGGAAGCATCCCTAACACCTAGATAAAAGCCTAATACTGAATAGTAACTCAGTGTGTTTGTTTAATCCACTACTACCTGCTATTCTATTTACTTTCCATAAAATTATGAGTTTTCCAGAAAAAGCCAAATGAAGCCCAATAAACTGCTTAAGAAAACAGAAACATTTGTAACACATTTTAGCAAATCTTTGTATAACAATTTCTTGAAAAAGTTTGATTTCTTAAAGGGTCAAGCTTAAATCATGCTGATCATCACTTCATTGGAACAGCTTGTTTTGTATCAATCCCAGACAAATGATGCAGGATAGAACAGCAGACTTTACTAAGTTGCCTTGAGGGATTTCAAACTGTGGTATATGCAAATAAAAAGCCATCATGAGGTTTAAACTGTACAAGATGACAACAGATTGCATAGTTGAATCATGAGGCTGATGTAAATTAATTGTTTTAAAATACACCATCACAATTAAGCAAAAGATTCCCACTATGTGCCCAACATTGTGCTAGGTGCTGGATACCTAGCATTAATTTGAAAATCTGCTTTCACTTTTGAATGTGAAGGTATTCCAAAATTCTCATTCATCTTTTTAAAGGTTAAGTGAAATTTTAAATGCACAATACAGACATTACATAACAGATACAGCATACTGTTTTATGATTGGAATAGCTTTTGAAATTGCAAAAGCAAGTCTATATTCAAATGCTATGAAATCCTCAGCATGAATAGAATATGAAAACTTACATATAAGAATATACATAGAACAGGCTATGAAAGCCTACATATAAGAATAGGGTGTCCCATCCACTCACTTGTTTTGTGTTGTAATAAGTGTTTTAACACAGGCATGCCATTTCTGAGTTTAGGGTGAGGTTAAGCTGTACTTTAGTGTTTTTGTATCAAGCAAAAACAATTTCAGCAACGGCTCTCATTTCCCCTGGTAATTTTTTTCATGGTGAGTTACTAAATGCTAGATGCTAGAGTCAAAAAGAAACCTGACATCTGGGGAGGTGTTGAGGGGGTGTTAATAGTTCCAGTGAGCTGTTTGGAGAGCTCTGAGGATACGATTTTAAAACAGCAAATACACGGAGAAGGGGGAAATTATGGTTTCGTAGGACTCTCTCCTCCCTCCACTTTCTTCACCAATCCATATCCCCCCCAATTTAGAGGCGGGTTCAGCGAGATCAGGCTGCAGGAAACCGAGAGGCTCCACGGTGCTGCCGCCCCGGCCTCGTGATGTAATTGTTATTTCTTATTCGGGGACTGAACCAAGGAGGGCTGCCGAAGAAGTGGCAACCCTGCTCCTTTCGCCCGCTCTGATGGGGGTCAAATTCTTCCCGGGGATGATGTGGATTCGCTGACAGACTCCGCTGGGGACTTCGCAGTGACCAAGCAGCTGAAGATACACGCTGCTCCCGAGTCCTACGTGCGTCGAAGGAGCGGCACAGGGCACTCCTCAGGTCTCCTTCCCAGTTCTCCTCGCGGAGTCAGTCCACATTCATTCCTGGGTGCCAACGGGGTGCTGGGCGTGGGATCAAAGTGACCTGGAGTTAGTGCCCGTGCCCCCCAAGATTAAAGCAGGACACACAGATTACAAGGTGGTGCAAGTTGGGGGTAGGTGAGAAGGAGCCAAGGGGACGCGTGGGGTGGGTTGTAAGGGGAGGAGGGAGACGCCTAGGGCTCCAGCACCCACGGTGGCCTGGGGAGCATCTAGGACGCCCCGGGCGCCCGGCTGCGTCCCCCACGCGAGCCCTTTGGCCTGTGTCCCCAGCACGATCGCCGGGGCTCCAGCGGGGAGCTGTCCAGGCGCCTTCGGCGGCCGGGGGCGGCTGGACAGAGCAGGGAGTCGAGGGGGCCGGCTCGGGAGCGTGGAGCACCCGCCTCTGCCGGCGGACGCCGAGCTGCGGCCGCCTCGGAGCCCGGCAGCCGCGCCCGGTCACCTGGAGGGCTGGCGGGTAGGGGGGCGAACCAGCAAACTGAGGGAGCCCCGGCTCCCGCGAGCTGCCGGGACCCGAGCGCTTTCCTCCGGCCCGGTGACAATGGGCGGGAGGGGAAAAAAGGGTTAAGAAACTTGGCTGAAGAGCTGCATGGCGTGGAGCGCCGAGGGGAGGGACTGGGCCGCGGCGGACTCGGCGCGGAGGGAGGAGCGCGGCCGCGGGCGGGCGGGCGGCGAGCGAGGCGCTCAAAGTCAGCCTCGCAGACATTGCAGCAGAGCCCCGAACTCGGGAGGTGGCGGCGGCGGCGGCGGAGGCGGCCGAGGCGGAGGGACGACCCGGCCTCACGCCCGCGCGCGCCCGCCGTGGCCTCGCGTCCGCCGCTGCGCTAGGCAGCGCTGCCGGTCGCCGGGAAGAGCCGGCCGGGCGCCGCGGGCTGACGGGGCGGCGGGCGCCTCCGCGGACGGAGCCGCGGTGGCCTCGGGTGAGTGCTGGCCGCGGCCGGGGGGCTCCTGGCGCGGCCGGAAACGGTCGGGAGCGCGGCCCGCGCGGCGTGGGCGCGGGCGGGCAGGGCCGCGGGGCGTCGGGGCGGCGGGGCCGTGCGGCCGGCGGCGGGCTGGGCTCTTTTCCGAGGAAAGCCCGCCTGCCCGGCCGCCGCCGAGTCTCCCCGGGAACTCCGGGGGCCGGGCGGCCGGGCCGGCAAGTTGTGGAGTTGGCCCGGGGCTCACCCGCCGTCCGTGCCAGCCTCGGGCCGAGGGCGGCCGCCGTGCGTCCCCTGCGCCGGGCCGGCTCGCGCGCGCCGCTCGGCTGCCGCCTCGGCCCCGCGTCCCGGGCGCTGCTCGCCGCGCAGCTCTCGGTCCTGCTGCCCCGGGTGTCCGGGGCGGCGCCGGGCTCAGCTCCCTGCCTCGCGCTGTGCTCGTCGGATTCGGGGCCAAACAAAAGTGACTAGGAAAAGGGACAGCGCCCCGGGCTCCCACCAGACCCCCAGGCCCGACCCGTCCCGACTTGCCCGCCCCTTCCCCAGGGCGAGGCTCCTGGGACGCGAGGCCTCAGCCATCCCTCTCTAGCCCTGGGCCAGAATCCGGGCTCCCGCTAAGGGTGAGCCCCCCGGAGGTCCCGGGAGGCTTTGGGAGACTTTTCTCTCTGACATCTGGGATCTCCTGTCTAGTGACTTTTGTGAGCTTAGGAAGGGGGTTCCCAGGAAATGTCTCCCCACCCTCCCATCTTTCCGAAGTAGTGTCCAAATGTTATCAGGAGTTGGTGTTCGGGCTGAAGGAACAAAGGAATCAACTGTGTCTTCGAGGCAAGGAGGCTGGGAGTCGGTGACACATGTTGATCTCCGAAGCATTACATGAGTTACTGCCTTCGCTCGCGTTAGTCCTTTAATTGGGCCCCGAAGAGAGTAAAAAAAGAACAGAATAAGTACTTTAGCGCCTTAGAAATCTTTCTCTTAATAGGATATTTCATTTTGGAAAAAAAATACAGACGTTCCTAGCTACAAAGGACTTTTCACTCAGTGCAACTAAGCTGGAGTTTTGCTCTGGGATTGTAAATGATTAAATGTGAGGCTTTGCAGAAAAACTGCCTTCAGAGAAAGAAACCATAGGGATCCAAAGTAAAAATGGTTGTCGGCTTGTATCTTATGAATGCTCTTTACATTGGGGGGGGGGGGTAGGTTGTGAAGTAAAGGGCCCTGGTAATTCATTCTTTAGAGTTATGAATCGCATTGAACCTGCTTATTAGTGAATCATAGGTTTAGCAAGTGGGTGGTATCTTCCTGATGTGATTATTCAATGTTTAATCACCAGTTTGCCACCTTTGTTGAAGAGACACTGAAATAAGTGGACTTTTTAAGCAAATGGTCCTTCATCTGCCTGGCACCTAAGTGTGGGTTACTGCCTGGAATATGTTAAAATGTTTTTCATCTTCCAAGTAAGTTGCTCTGGTGTCGCCTTGTGGTTTGGTAATGCCAGTTGGGTTTAACTGGATCAGAGAGTAGTGGCTTCTTCACCAGTAGTAACTTTTCTCTGTTTGGACTTAGTTCCTAGAGACAAAGAAGAATCCATCAATGAAGTAGCTATTTGTGGAGGCTGTGGGGTTGCTAGTCTAATTCATACACTCTGGTGGGGAAAGTTCTTTACATACTTACTCTGGAAGTACCGTAGGAGTGTGTGCAAAATATGTATTTAAAAAAAAAGAAGAGTGGAACTGGTCATTGTTGATTTTTCTGCAGAAGAGTTCTCTATAGTGACTTTGAAGTAGTTGAAAACCATATTTAATGTCTATGGTAAGAATTGACTTAGGTACACTTCTTGCAGGCATCTTCAGACTGCAGAGCTTGATATTTACTAATTTAAACACCCTAAAATATTGTAAGTTATTGGTAAAGAAGTGTCTGTCAAAGAAGGCTAAAGGCTCTTGTGTCTCCTGCAGTTTTAAGAGCAAACATCATGATAAAAAATAACCTATACCACCACCTAGAGTCTGTTTGTTAGTTTATTGCTTCTGAAGTTTGCTTAAATTGACATGTCTCTTATGATTCGGATATAGCCAAAAAAATAAGACGTGCTGGCTTTCAAAAGACTGTCTAAGAGAATAATTATTTGTGTAATAAATACCAATTGTCAGTGTATATCTGTGAAACTGAAAATTATGACATATTGAGTGGGCCATTCTCCAAAGATACTAATTCAAAAGAATTTAAAACAGGGAGTTTTCAGTTTGCACGCCAAGGTAACTGATTCCTTAGAGACTTTCTGCATTGTTATCAGAGATTCAATAAATTTTAACAAATTAATTGCTGTTAGGACTTTTTGAGGTACAGATGAAACAAAAGCAATGCTAAAAATGAGAGTTCTGTTATTCCAGAAATTCTGTAAACTGGTGAGAGAATGCAGACTGCGGTAGAGTGGTGGTTTCCAGATGTGAAAAAGTGAAATTGCCATGAAATTGTCTAATCTGTCTGGCTAGTAGTTTACTGAGAGTAAAGCAATCTGTTAAATGGGAGTCCTTAGGAAGGCAGATTTGTTGCCATGTGGCTTAGCTCACATTGTCCATAGAAGTAAGGTTCCTTCTTTAAATGGTGTAACCTGAGAGAAAGATGGCTTCCAAGATCTTTAATTAAATACCAGTTGAACAGAGAGAACTAGAGCACTGTATTAATTCTGTCAAACATCACTATTTTAGAACATTGAGGACAACTAAAAATGAATTAACTCATATCTGAAAGCAGAGTTTTATGGGAAGTGACAGATGAGCCAAAATATGTCAATCTAATGGAACAAATAGGGAGATAAGAAGATAAGTCATTCTTGACTCTGATGAGAGGGAAGAAGGTTATTAATTGTACAGATTCCATTGCAAACTAATACTAGAAGATGATGACATAGAAGTAATTCTAAATCAGAGTGACTTACGATATATGACATTAACGGAATTAGGTGTTTAATTTTAAAACCTTAAAACGGTAGGAAATTTAAAAGCTTATATTTTTCATTGTTGTTCTGGAAAAGCAGTAACAGTCTTGTGTGTCAGGTTAAGAGAGAATTCTACCCAGAATAAGTTCAAATAATCATTTTTTTTCTTCCAGGAAAAAATTGTTCACTTAAAATTGTGATAGGTTTACTTTTGTTTTTCAAGCTTTAGATTGCCTTATACAGTTAGTTTTGCAAAGTATAGGTTGACAGATAAGTTTATCTATATTACGCTCCTGCCCCTGCCCTCTTCTTGGCTCTACCTACCCTCCCTTTCTCTCTCATCCTCTTTCTAAAGTACCTTCTATATTTTTGGATGTTTTCCTCTGTGAAAATTGCCTTTATTTGTAGTATTTCACTTCTTGACTGGGTGAGCCGAAGATTTTTAACTTGAGCTTTTCTACGTGCCCCTTCTTATGATTGTTAGGTAATCAGGGTGGGTTTGGTTTTGTTTTAATAGTGAGTTACTGTTACACATATGAAGCAGGACAAAAAAGCATTTGCTATTCTGACAAAGCCCTTTGTACCTTGTCTTTCAACTAGAGAAATATTTTTACGAAAAGCAACTTTTGATTACTACTGAAAAGTCAAACATTTTCAACCGACTTTGGTGGGATATATGTGAATTAAATTCTTCAAGACATATTTCCTTAAGTTATCAGTTTTTGAGGGTACTGTCTGAGGGGAATGCACAAACTTATTCTGTACTGTTTAGATAACAACAATTAGAGAAATATAACACCAGGATGGCAATTATGACCCGAGAAAGTAAAAATCAGGAGTGTCAAATGATGTAGCAGGGCAGTGGAATGGAATTTAGGATTATGTCCAGAGGTTAGAATGAACAAAATAAATGAGGGAGAGAGATCTTGTTTTCCATATCCTGTTTGCATCTGATGCTGAAAAAGGGACATGAATTGATGATGGAATTGGATTTCCTTCTATAATGGTTGTTTGAGGTGGGGCAAGGGAAGTCCCCCATTTGTTCATGTGCACACCTTGTGTTTGAATGTCTCTTAATGTATCTATACTGGAGGGTCAAAACTGGGTACCAGAATAGAGCCAGGAAGTTATACTTTGGAAGAAAACGAATTAATATTAGACTACCTTTTCTTTATTCTTTTAAGATCTCGTGCTTTCCAAGGGGCTCATTGAACACAGAAACAGTGTTGAGGTTTGGGTGTTGAACTGGAGAACTCTTTCATAGATTTCTTAGCAACTCAATGTGACTAGGTATAGAAAAAATGTTTCCTTTAAGCAGCTTAACGTACAATTCAAAGGTAGGGGAATATTGGACTAAAGAGGCTTCTGAAGTCTCATAGATGTTTATTTGTAACCTGTATTTTTGATGCCCAACTGTTATATTTTGTTCTTTGAAATTTAGTGTTCAATTTGATAGATGTTGGATATTTTGATTTCTCAGAATTAAGAGTTCATTCAGAACAGAACTTGCCTTTAGTTTTACTACAGTTATTAAGGGTGGTTTCAACTTTTCATAATAAATACAAGTATTAGGATAAGTAGGACATTACAGTGATTATTGTCACTGTTATGGTACATACTCCGTATTATGGACCTTGAAATTCAAATTTATCTTTACACTTTTTGACAGATACTACAAATAATGCATTACAAAACTTGTTGTATTTTAGGTTATAAGTACACCTGAAACAGTAAGTTAATAAAACATTCAGAAGAACAAGAATCAGAAAAAGTAAATGTGATATCATTTTACCATTGTGTTAGGATTTTATTTAAATTAATACGTTGAATCATGCTAGAAGAACATTTAGCCAACTACTAAGAATAATATAATGAGAATCAGTGAAGAATTTAGAAGACTGACGACTCAAAGATACAGAAAAAGTCATTCTGTGGAGTTATGGATAAAAAGATCCACGATATTTACTTAGTAGTGTTAAGATATTTTTTAAAGGTGATACCAGATTTTAAAATAGATTGTTCTTGAAGGTAATGTCATGGGTAGTTACCTGTTAAAGAAGTTTTAATTCATCTGACTTGTTTTTTAGCAAACATCAAGAACTCTAGATAGAATATGTTGAAACTTTGGCAGGGAAGGTGCTTGTGATATCATCCATCCATCCTTCCTCCCATCCTTCTTCCTCTCTCCCCTCTGTCTTCTCCTCCGTCTTCTCTTCTTCCCTTCTTGCTTCCCTTCTCACTTCCTCTGTCTTTTCTTTTGCAATTTATGGGGCTGGGATAGAAAAAAAAAATGCTAAGAAACTTGGAAATTAGAATTGGTTTTCCAACAGGGTTAATAGTTGTGTTTGAAATTTAAAGCTCACATGGTTCACTATCCCCAGGAAAAAAAAATCTTTTAACTTTGTACACCTCAGGGAATAAAAGTTCTAAATTAAAACTCATCTTTCCTCTTTAACTTTGTGTCATTTAGCAAAAATACTTTTAAGAATGGAAGGAAGAGACCCTTATTTGCCTTAAATTCCAGGTCTCTGTGTGACTAAGCCTACAGTTTCAAGAAATATTAAACTGGAAGCCTGCTGGGAATTTGAGTCATCAGTTTAAGATACCACTGGGACCAGGACACTGACTGACCTGATGTTGGTGTTTATTCTGAGTTTTGGATGAAAGGAGTCTCTCGCCCTTAGACTCCTCATTAAGAAAGTAATTTTTCAGTCACCTGTTAAATTGTAGGGCTACTCCTTGTTTTCAAACCTATAATTTGCTAATGGATTG
This sequence comes from Scalopus aquaticus, assembly GCA_004024925.1. Classification (NCBI taxonomy): domain Eukaryota; kingdom Metazoa; phylum Chordata; class Mammalia; order Eulipotyphla; family Talpidae; genus Scalopus; species Scalopus aquaticus. Next base: position 291,236 of record PVIJ01000265.1, read on the forward strand.
AGGACATTTTAGGAACTAAGGGGTTTGGGAACTTGTGTTGTAGTCTGCTTTGATTATTCTTACATTCTTAACTGGCCGTGCAAGGGTACTAAGTAAAAGGTGCTTAGCTTTAGGTATTTAAGAGAAAAGCTTAAGTCACATAGAGACTAAGCTGGATTTTCCTGGCAGTTGTATGGTTTTAATTGTTGAGTTTTCCTGATCTGTACATGGCATAGGAACATGTTAGGTGTGTTACTGCACTTAAAAAGTCAGATGAGAGTTTATCATTGTAATTATTAAATAGGAAATTATATTTATACACAATCCTAAAATGTGAGCATTATAATTGTTGTGGTGATTTAATGACAAAATGCAAATAAGATAGCTTGATGTATATGGGTGCAATCAAAGTTTGTGAATTTGAAATTCAAGCTAAACAAGGGATTTCTCTTGAGGAATTTATCTAGAAATTGAAAGATATGAAATGTTTACAGCATTGTAACTGGTTTGTGAAAAGCACACTTTTAAGGATGCTTTTGAATTCTTTTATGAGTTTATAGAAATCTATAATGGAATGGTAGGTTTATGCACTGGAAAAGGAGCAAATTAAGGAAAGGAAGACGAATGAAGGTGGTGAACATCACGATAAAATATTTGAAAACATTGAAACCTTCCAAAATGGGCTATGAGAAATAGCCTCCAAATGAATTAAGCACAGTTGCAGCTTTTCCCCTAAAGGGAATATTTGCACAATGGGTCATATAGGCACACATTTGATTTTCGAAAAACTTATTTTAAAGTATTTCTGTTTTGTTATTCCACACATACTTCTCTAGCTTAGGTTCTGCTAATAAATCAATGTATGATACAGATAAAAGAAAGTTCTTTCATCTCCCTGGGCAACATCTGTAGAATCTATAGAACAAGGGGTTAGATTTGATTTCTAAATTCCAAAATTCTAGCTCTATACATCAATATATGCTATTGTTGACAAAATAAACAGTAAAGATTCAGCCTGCGATTTTAAAGGAGTAGAGATGGTTGGGTAAACAACCTTGAAGTCTTGAAAAATTGTTGTTTAGTTACTTGCTTTTTCATTTTTTGTTGGAAAGAGAAACAGGGACAGGTAAAGGATTCTTTGTGCTAGGCATCGTGCTGGCTTACAATTCTGAGACAAATGGGTGCCATTTTTCTCTGTTTTGCAAGTAAAGAAACCTAGCATGAGAGATACTGAGTAACTTGCCTGAGGTCGTGCAGCTAATTTCATTGATAATAATTTGCTTTTCTATGAGAATATGCAGATTTTTTTCAGAGAAAACCAGTCCCCATAGGGTTTTTAGAAATTCATTAAAAAGTCCTGTTCCCAACGTGATGACCACAGAAATTATATGAACCCATTTGGATTCTCAAAGATCAGTCTCTCTTGGAAGGCATACTATTTCCCAGTGATGATCCTGCAGCAGGTGATGTTAATTCTCAGAAAGATTTGCCTCCTGTGCTAACCAGAGGGAAGTGTAGTCAAAAGGGCAGCTGTACAGACTCCTTTTCCTCAAATGTTAGCTAGCCTTTGTGTTATGTACGACAGAGTTACTATAGTAATGTTCTTTGAGGCAGAGAAAGCAACTGTGTTTCTTGATATAATTCATTAAAATAGCTTGTCATGGTCTTAATCCTGGTATTCCCAAGGCTAATTATGTTTGTCCACTTCAAGGAGCAATTGTAGCGAATTCAGAGTCATAGCTCTTCCTGGTTGAAAAGTTAAAACTCTTGGCCATTACGGTTCTTAACATGATTTTTTCTTATTGCCCTACCTTCATCCCCCAGTAATTTCATTTTAAAAACTATGCGACGCTAATAAACTAATCTCTATAATGCAGTGAGGAAATTGACGGTACATTTGTGAATTTAATGGAAGAAAATGCAAGTAAAGAGATGAGCACTATTTGATACTATACCATTTGGGAGTCTACTGCATTTTGGGAGTAGACTGTGATCAGGAAAGAGATTTTTGAGCTAGGGAAGTTTGTGGCACATGGTGTATTTGTAAGTACACGTCAAGCATGTGCTTTTATTGTTGAGGCCATGAGGAAATGGAGTTATAAACCTTTCCTCTTTTTACTTGCCTCATTTAAAATTTATGGAATTTTGAATTCAAAGGAATCAAGTTGAATCGTTCCCTCTACACTAAAAGGTATACAGTCAAATTGAAGTCATATTGGAGACACAAGGATGAGTAATGAAGCTCATGTACATAATGTTTTCTGGTGTGCTTTGGGTTTTGAATTGCCAAGTGAATGTTGGATAAACAAAAAGGTTTGTATAAAAGCTGCAAAGGGAATGTTTTACTATGATCTTTTATTAAGAGACTACATTATACTTGACCATGTAAGAGAAAACTGTGTAAGTTAGGGGAATCTTTCTGGAGTTCAGATACATATGTATATTATTTCCATAACCTGTATGTGCTTTAAGAAAAAAAAATGAATTTGATTTAATCTACATGAGACCAAGGATTGAAAATAGCAGTTTTTAATTTACCATCTGTTTTTTTCCCCAATATCGGGATGTTTGGTGTTACTGAGACAAAGCTCAATACAAAAACGCTCCTCTTAACCTACCCTGGTAGTCCTTGATTGCCCTGAATCAGAGTCACATTTTCTGTTTTGTTTTGTTTTTTAACTTTGAATTTTTTGTGTGTGGAGCTTCCACAAGTTGAGGTAATTTCATGGAATCTTTGGTTTTTCAGGCTGAAAGAGAATTGGATACAAGCAATGGATGCTCTGGATAAAATAAATGCACTTGTCTTAGTGGTACCTTGTCCTACTTCCCCATTTTCAAATAACCATTATAGAGTCATTTTGCTTAATGGAAAAATACAAGGCTTGTTGAATTTCCAAAACATTTATTATCTGCATTTACAGAGGAGGAAATTGGACCCCTAAGAATCTAAATAAATTCTTAAAACTCATACAGCTGGGCATGAGTAGGCTTAAAATGAGAGACCAAGTCTTGATTTATTTTACATGTTCTTATTTGTTTGGTTGCATTCTAAGAAAGGGAAGTATGTGTTAAGGAGTAGGTAACCATCTTTGGTGAGGGATTGGCAGAGGAAGTACAAGCTAATCCCAAGAAAGGATCAACAATAACCAGAACTAGGTCCTGAGAAGTGGAGTAAGAAAAGGCCAACTACATCGCCTATTTTTGTAGACTGTTTTCTTCTCACGTCATTGAAATATGTTCTTTGTAATACTTAATGATTTATTTGGAATGTACTATCTAGGCTGAGAATTTGAAAGACGTTTTATAGTACAGGTGCGTGTCTTTTTATGGAGTGGCTTTGTTTTTATATGTTATATACATTTTGAGTTCTCTTTAAAAATTAGTAGGGGGACTTCTGTTTGCATATTAATAGAGTTAATACCCTTAGTTACTAGTGTGATCAGAACACTCATAGACAAGCTCTACCTATTCCTTTGTAGTAAATGTTCTAAAACCATCAGCGAAGGTGTTGGAGCTGTTGGTTCAATTGGGAACATAACATAAAGGTTATGGGCCCCATTCGAGTATTCTCTTGTGAAAAGGTAACACGATGAGAGAACATTGGTTAACAAGTGCTGATCATATGCCCTGAAACAAGTGTACCTGGGTTTACCTTCCTAGAAAAAGAGCAAGAGAGGAGAAAACTACTGCTGTTTATGTGGACTACAGACTGACCACATACCTGACCTTGATGAACCAAATTGGAAAGGATATGCACACTCAGCACTGCGGGGAAGAATGTGTAGGAGCCCCAAGCTTTCTCTCACAGCTCTCTGTACTCCTGATTGTAATAGTCACACTTGTTTAATGTCTGTCTTCCTCACTAGACAGCTCCATGCATGGGAGTTTATTCATCAGTGTGTTGTCAGTGGTGTAAGTGCCCAGCACATAGAAGGCTGTTATAAAATTTTGTTGAATTGAACTATACCAGTCCCACCTATTGGAAAAATCTGACTTTTGGGCTCAGGGATGGAGCCTTTATGTATTTATGTTTAACAACTGCTAATTATTATGTATAATATACATAATCCCTGCTGGTCTACATTTTTTCCTTTTGTTTATTTAAGTTAGAACTTATGAAAGGAATATTTTTTAAAATTTGCCACCTTTTCAGACATATTAATTATGAAGGAAAAAGTGAAATACTTTGTTTCACTTCTGAAAAAAAAAAATCTTAAATGCTGCTCCCAAAGATTTTGCTGAACATGTCTTTTTTTTTTTTTTTTAAAGATTTATTTATTTATGCATACAAGCTGGGGTATAGGCCAGAGGTGTGAGGCGGCGAGAGGGTTCACCAGAGACAGAGTGGGGAGCAGAACAGGCAGATCAATGGAAATAACACTGCTGAGGGGAGCAGCGGGCATGGCAGGAGAGGTCTGCCGCACCATGTGGGAATCTCCCAGGCCGGGCCGCTACCAACAGCTCCACAGTGCAGCACTTAACTGCTGCGCCACCAAGGAGGCCTGACCATGTTGTCTAATATATCACCATTTATATATATATTTTGAAGAAACAGCATTACTAAACAACTTCAAGTGCAAGTAATTATATTGCTGAGTATTTCTATAGCCTTGTAGGCATCCTCTTTAGATTCTAGAGTCACCAAAATCCACCAGTTTCACGTATTTAATGGTATTTAATGGTAAACTCCTTGATGTAGCTGAAGTATTTCAAAATCTCTTGTCTAAATTAATTTTGGCATTCAATAATTTTAAAAGTTAGAGCGTATCAAGAATGATTTAATGGGGCCTCTCTGGTGGCGCAGCGGTTGAGCGCCGCCGCGCTGTAGAGCTGTTGGCAGCGCGCAATGCGAGTTCGATGCCCGGCCCGGGAGAATCCCACATGGTGCGGCAGACATTTCCTGCCTCTCCCGCTGCTCCCCTCAGCAGTGTATTTCTAATCTGCCTGTTCTGCTCCCCTCTCTGTCTGGTGAACCCTCTCGCCGCCCCACGCCTCTGGCCTGTACCCCAGCTTGTATGTATAAATAAATCTTTAATAAAAAAAAAAGAATGATTTGATGGTTCAAAACTTAGTAAGTTATAGGACAAGTATTTTATGAAGCTGTTTTATTGCATGTTAAAAATTAGGATTTGTTCTTCATGAGAGGTGAATTTTCTGATTTGTTGAACAGTATCCTGTTCAAGTTAATTAATGTTAAGGCAGTAATAAAAATATTTAAAATGGAGCTCAGAAATTTCTGTACTACCAATTTTCAAGTACTAAAGAAGATGCATAGATTATCTGGGATATATATGGCATTGAAATTTAATGAATTTATCTTAAAAGAACTTTAATCCAGTTTTTTGCTTGTGGAGAGAATTTTTTTTTACTAAACTTTGTGCATGCTTGGAAGTGGATTTCTTTTGTAAACAAGAAAAACATCTCTTAACGGCTCACATATTTTTTTGTGTATCAACATGTTTATAACTAAAAGCAAAAGATGGTGTATGTAAGGTAATGGACTAATTGCCCCAAGTAAGGAGGTAGAAGAATTAGCACATTTACTATTTCTATGGTATATTCTACTTTGTACTTTTATCACTACTTATCCTGTCTGAACTGCCTTTTTCTTTCATTGTTCCTTAGTGTCATTCAATATATTCTGTATATTAGTGTGAATTTCCATTATTGTATTCCTTAGCAGAGATATAAGCATAATTTCTCTCATGAACTGACTCTTGTAACTGAGGTGCAATGTTTCATTTAAAGTAACATTATTTTAGTCAAAAACTGTGCCAATTTATATGGTAGCTACTGGCCACATATGGGAAGTTGACCAAACTGATACATGTGTAAAACACACCCTGGATTTCAAAGACTTAATATAGAGAAACTCTTAACTATCTCATTGAGAGTTTTCATATTGAAACTGAAATTATAATGTTTTATATTTACCAAATTAAATGAAACATTTTTAAATTTAAAAATTAACATATTTTTTTGAGACAAAAAGGGGAGTGAGCCTCTGAATCCTTAGTTCACTGGTAGTTTTGCCTGCTACAGTTGTAGTTGTGTGTTTTAGCTTTGACTACCCATCCATTCCTGTGTTTTGCATTTTAAACATCCATTCGTGCACTTCTCTTTTAATGCAAAGAGATGATTTCTTTTGAAGCTATCAGTCTAACAACATGGACACATTCTCCTTAAGATTAAACTCTTCTACCATATTCTCCTTTTATCCTTATAAAGTAGTAATTCCTGTCATTAGATTTATTTGCCATTTTAGCAAAACTCTAAATGAGCTTTCTTTTGAAAATTCTGTGTTCCATCTATTGGCATATTGTGTTAACCTGTAAGGTGCCAGGTTGCTAAGGTCAAAAATGATGATATTAGTATATATAATGTAAAGACTGCTAAAAATAGGTATTTGGGGCATCAACAGAAAGGATAAAATTAAAATTTGATTTTGAATCTTTTGACAACTTAAAATTAAATCACATTTTTTCATTAGTCAAAAATCCAGATTTTGTTGTATGTTATTAATCTTTGGGTTGTTTTATGTGACACAGTGAAAATAGTAAAAAAATTTTTCCAGTTGTATGAAAATAAATGGACAGAAGACTAGCAGCACACGTTGCTATATCCTATCACTAAAATACCCCTGTAATGATAACATGTTAGTTTAGATGATATTTGATGTAATTTTTCAGTGAATCATAAAGATTTTTAATATTTATTTTTTGAGATTCTGGTAATTGTGAACAAGAATATATGTGTGTGTACCTATATCTGTGGGTTTGTGAAAAAGAGATAATTCAGAAGATATCCAGCTGTGAATTTGTCCTTTGGGGACAAGTAGCAAGCTGTAATTGTTTTCTGTGGCTTAAGTCATTTATGCTCTGCAATATTTAAATGAAGCATCAGGGAAGAAAAAATTTGTATTTGATACATACTGTCTGGTGAGTTGTGGAATTTAGCAGGCCTCAGTGACCATTGTTACTTTTAAAAATAAAAAATGAAGAAGGGCTAGAAAGTTTTGATATTGGAAGGAAAAATTACTTCTAAACTCTGTTGACATATCCATTTATTTTGCTTTAAGCCTTTGCTTTGTGTAGTGTATTCCAGAGAGTGCTGAAAGGTAATAATTTGTGGTGAAAATATTAGTATCCTTAACACACTGCCTACTGGTTTAACTACTAATCAGAGACACCACGGACAATAAAGGGTTTGCACCAGAGATTAGATAGGTTTCTGTATGGCACTGCTGAAGCTATCAGGTGAGTCATTTAATGTTTTCTGGCCTCAGTTTCCTTTCTAAAACAGGGATGGTGAACTGAAACAGTAATTTGATTCTACTTGAGTCTAAGAATCAGTATCACTTCAATAGTGAGGTTTTACTGCCACATGCATTGAGTACAGGGTGCAGAGAGCTAAGGGCTAGGAGGACGTCCCTTATGATTTTTTGAGGTTGGCATTTAATATTTTACAGCAAAGTTTTTAGTTTAACATAATTGAACTTGTACTAGATAGGGTTAATAGGCTAGAACAAAAGGTCAAAGCATAAGGCATTAGGCTTAATTAAGGGAGAGCAGGAGTGGCAGGAGTGTGTGACAGTTAAATGGGTTTCCCACAGACTAATGTCGGTTACAGTGCAACCATGCCTCAACTTAAGTGGGTTATTTTGTGCAAAGGGCAGCAGTGATTAGCAGTTTGACATGCCAGACACTTCTGGCCAATCCCATCTGTTTTAGAGGTTAAAAAAGCACACCTTTATGAGCTGATGGATTGATTTGTGTGCCCGTCTGGTAAAGATTAGAAGTCCAAGGCCAATGCAGTAAATGTCAGTTATAGAATATTGTACTTTCTTAGTTGGCTCATTGTTTTAACCGTCAACTGTTTTATAATGGGGGATAACTGCTCTTTATGGAGTTGAAATGCAAATGGGTGGGGGAACAGGTGAGATAGAAAAATATTTCCTAGATGGAATGGTGAATTAGCATATTCTGTAGCTGCTACAGTGTTTCAAATGGGAGTATGGAATGCTGTAGGTACTTTGTTTTAGGGAGTGTTTTTGGCCTGTTCCTCACAGTTTGAGTCACATTGTTCTTTTTCAAGTGTTACTTGAGCAACTATATCAGTTCTTAGGTATGAATGAATTAAGTTTATTTAGGCTACTCATTTTCAGACCAATGTATAGTTTATCTCCATTTACGTAAGTGTGGTGTTTTGTTTACTGACCTCCTTGGGCAGAGTAACAGGGAAAGAAAGGAAATGAAGAGAGGTATCTGCGCGCGCGCACACACACACACACACACACACACACACACACACACACACACACACACTTTGTGAGCAGTATTTACCTTGCTCACCTGAGATTGCTGCATAGTGGTAAGATGAAGTGTGTCTGAATCTAGACTCAGACTTCTTCTTTCTTCAGCTTTGAGAGCTGGAAGACCGATGCCATGCCATTCACATAGTTCATTTTCAGTTCAAGGTTGTATCCCATTGTACACAAAGGCTAGATTGTGGTTGTTAAAATGACATTGACATTAACATATTCTCCATGTCCAAGGAAAGGAAAATCCTACTTTTATGTGGATGAAATAGAACTTTAAATATTGTGATTATAATCAGTGAACTTTTGGAAAGTAAGTAAAGCTTTCCATTGTCTTATGCATGCACAGAGGGAAGCATTTGAGAAATAACAAAAAGTTGTCATCTTTATCAGAAAATGATCTTCAGTGTGAGATTTGAGACAAATGAAAATGTAATCAAGGACACTGGAAACAATATTAGAAGATTCTGATTGGTCCCAGTACTTTTATCCCTCTCAAAAATGTGAACATTGAATTTTCTGTTACTTAAACATTTATACAGATTGTATATACTATGCCAGAGCCTGGACTTCTTCTTATAGAACAAAAATTTAAATATCTAAAGAAGATATGATCACTGAAAATTATAAGTGGGTCATAAAGTACTTTAAATATGTGTTGCTTTTTCTTTTTAACTGCTTAACTTATATATAGAAATTGAGGTACTTTAATTCTCATTTAGAAAGGACCAAGTGACATCCTGTTACTGGAATTTACTTAGGAATAAAGTACTTAAGCAGTTCTTTATGGAGTAGCATCACTTGAAATGATTTGGTTCTAATAACAAGTTTACAGGGAAAAAAGTCTTTGGGTGCCTCAGGATAGTTGTGGTGCAGTAACATACATTGAAGAGGTGTGATTCTGTTTTTTGAGTAATATACAGTATTGTGAACCAATTAACGCAATAAAAATTTATTTGAAAGAAGTCTTTCCCCCTTCACCATAGAGAAGTTAAAACATAAGTTTTATAATAAGTTTGCTTCTGTTTTCATGTAATCATTTATAAATCACAAAGGACTTGCTGGACTAGTATAAAATTGTTTAGTAAATTTATTGTGGGAGAGTTATCCAATTCAGTGGATGGAAGCTTCTTAAATGAATCTCCTGGTCAAGTTATATTAAACCTAAAACAATTTTACACTTGCACATTTGATAAATATTTTTAAAATACCCTAGATTCTTATCTCTGTGTTTTTTTCTCTTTTCTACAAGTTAAAATGCTAATAATATCTAGTTGTATAGATTTTTTTTAAACTATAGGAGAATATTTTGTAATATTTTAACTGTTTCTCTGTGTTTTGATATATTCTCACGTTCTGAAGAATCACCTGTCCCCTATAATCTAAATTTCTGTCAGTAAATTTCTTTCAGCCTATTGTATTTTCTTTCTTTTACTAATGTGGTTTTAATGGTTTGAGACATGTAAGACCTGCTCCTTTAAGCAAATTAGATGAATGTATGATTTTTGTGGTTAGAAAAAATTGAAAGCAGAACGCTTAAAATAATTAACATCCTGGGTTGTAATTCTTGTTCTAAATTGTTAGAAATTTTTATGAAACAATATGAAAAAAATAATAGTCCTATTTCATATTTTGATTTGAATTGTTTTTAAGGCATAGAATTGCTCTTTGCCTTTATTCAGGCAGATTAATTTAAAAAAAACCCATAATGTGAACTTACACATTTTTAGTTCATAAAGTGTGTGTGTGTGTGTGTGTGTGTATCATATATATATCTCAATAAAATCCATGTGTGTTTGTGGTATTCTGTGTTTTATCCTGAGATGTCTGCACCTGTTGATTGCATTAAGCATGTGGTCTTTCCTATGGGTGAGAGAAGTGCTAACCCACCATCTAAGTGGATAGTTTTTCCTTGGTAAATTGCTTACATTTTACTTTTTTGTATTCTCTGACCTTGCAGTCAGTGACTTCAGCCCAGAATAGTTTCAAAGTCATGTAAATGAATGCAATTAAGGTATTGCTTATCATCTTACATAGTTCAGATGAAACCTTATTGGATAGAAAGATTTGTTTGTTTTATGAGGAAGGTTGAAATAAGGTTAGATTTTATTACATAAAATGATTTGGCAATGTTTTTATTTAGCTACTGAAAAGGTAGTGTCTTATTAGGGAATGATAATGCTCTTTTTTTTTAATCACTAGGAGGTGTCTTCTGCGTTTGTTCTCACTAATAGCTATAATTCTATTGGAAGGCAGTGCCTTTTGACTACTTCTCATATTTGGCGAACATTCTGACTCAGTCATGAGTCTAGATATCTTTGACTTACACATTTGGGTGACTTCCCTACTTTGAGCTGCTTGTAAATGTGTCTAGAGGATTTGTGTTAATGTTTAGTTACTGTACCACTTGGTACAGGAACTCAGACAGCAGGACTAGAGTCCTAGTTCACTTGGGCAGAGAGGAGACCTGCTGTATAATCACGGACTATCTGTAGTGTATGGGATAGCATTGACATAGATACTAGAAGAGTCTTGCTGATGACAAACTGAGTGTATGAATTAACTAAAGAAAGACAAGTATTCTTTATTGCAGATGATTTACATCTCTACCTCCTTTCCTTTTATGGGATTATTTTTACCTCAGTGTGGAATATTAATAGATAAATGCTTTAAGATTCATTGATTGATTGAGCAGGCATTTACTGAACATCAGCTTTGTGCCCTGCACCTTACTAAGTACTGAGGGAGTCAACAGTAAATGAATGTCTCACAATTACAAGGAGAATAACAATATGTAAGATACAGAGAAAATGATCCAGAGGCATAGTAGTTGAAGAGCCTGCTTCGCTAGGATATTGAGGAAGCATCAATCAAAGAAATTTGATACCTTTATATACTTTGAAGGAGACTAATGGGCACTGGTAAAATGAAGTGGTAATGAAAAACAGTTACTTAATTTGGGGAGGTTAAATTTCAGATTTATGGATTCATTTTTGGACTAAGTTATAAATCCTTGAGAACTGATCATAAGCTATGAAATAGGAATTGAGAATTCTAGAAATGTAAAGCAGATACAGTGTAATGACTGATTTCCATGGAATGCTGCTATAGTGGAATCACAGTTTGTTTCCTGCTTCCTCATCATCAGCGTGCTTTCCCTTCTGTTGTCCTGTTGATCAAAATCAAATCTCAGCCATCACAGTAGTAAAATGTAGGCTGTGTTTTTGATGCCAAAACTTTTTTGTGACTGAAAGTGTAAACTTTCCCATATGTTAATGTCATTCTGTATCTAGGTTGACTCTCATTCTCATTTTTTGTTTTTAGTCATCTAGAAAAATATATATAAGGTGTTTCACATTCTGTTGACTACCAAATAATTCTAATACTTTTTCTCAGAATCCTTCATGAGAATTCCTCTTCATCATGAAGGATACTTGTTCACATCCTTGAGAAGAGGAAATATTATGTCGTGCAGAGCAGATAGGTAGTGTATTTTGACAAATGTTTTCATAATGCAGATTTTTTACTGGACGTGTTCACCAGCCATGCCCAAGGAAAGCATGTATGATTAAGAATATTTTACTTGCAATGTATCTTTTCTGTTGCTTTATTGAGATGTTTTATTTTAGTTTCTACTTAAGTTTCTGTTGTAAATCATGCTGTCGAAATTCTTTGAGGTAAGATGCACTTGAAGTAACTCTTATTTCTTCTAATTTTCAGGGAGTGTTTGGATTGTGAGCAATTTCAGAACTCTGTTTTCAAGACTCATTATTTTAACATTTGGGAGAAACACATCCAGAAGGTATTGTATTTTGTCTCATTGCTCCATTTTTAAAAATGTAGTTAAACCTTTCCAATTACAAGAAAGAAAGAATATAATGCAATATTTTGTTACTTATTTTTCTTTTAAGTTTCAATATTGATAAACTGGTAGTTTGACATTTGTAACAGAGAAGAGGTATGCATTTCAGTGTTTGTAAATTCTGAATGTTTTATAAATGAGATATCTAGTTTAGATGGAGCCACTTTTGTCTATTTTAAACATGCGAAGTGTTTACATTTTGCCTTTTCAGTGTAGAACTATTGTAAAGAATGTCTTGATTCAAAAATGAGGTGTAAAAAGTTCTAGTTTATTTAAGATAATGTGAAATACACATTAAATAAGCAAGCAGTCTTAAAATCCTTCCTGCCGTTGATAGCACAACCTTGTAGTATAGGGGGCACTGCCAGCTGTATTGCCGTTGCCGTTAGTCGTCGTCGTCATGAATGTGGACATATTCAGCCATTCACCTGACTTTGCCATTAAACATCAATGTGCTATATTCCTTCTTTGCATTATCACATGTGGTTAGATAGGTGTACCATAATAATTCATTACTTAGAGACCCTGAGACTCAGGACATGTGATGCATTACTTGGAAGGAAGGATATTAAGATCATAGCTCGATAAATTTATTTGCTCTGTGTTTTTGTCATTGCAACCCCAATGCCTCATGTGTTTGCACTCGCTGATTTGGTTAAAGTCAGAAGTCAACAGTAAAGACAGTGCCCTTCAGCATATCCAAGATTTTCTTCTTAGAGTCTACTGTTATACCCCCCCCCCCCCAAGTTTCATCTTTTCATTTTAGACAACTTGCTAGCTGGCTTGCTTGGAATAGAAATAGATGAAGTAAGGATACATAAATAATTTAGTAAAATAATGTAGTTGTTAAAATTGTAGTCAACATGCTTGAATATATACTTTATTAGCTGGGTAATCATGATTTATAGTCAAATGAAAGAACAAAAATCAGCTTTACGTTTATTTTCAATAATCAGTTTGAAGCAGTATGAGTTTCTAGAATTGGATGAATATAGTCTTTTATATTTTCATAGCACATTATATTGAAATTTTAAATTAGAAACCCTCTATGTTTGAGATCATTCAGTATTGGCAAAGTAGCATTTTCTTCCCTCCTGTTAGTTATGGGGGGGCAGGCAATAGCAAATAAGAAATTTAAATAAACATAATTAGGACTATAAATGAATCATCAAATATTAAATTTAATTTATATTACATATACTTTATCAGTGAAAGACATGCAGTCAGAAACTCTGGCTTTTGAAGTTATTTTTTAAATGGAAAATAAGAATAAACAATTATAATTAAATATTTGAAGACGTAAACATTCAAATGGCTTATATCTATTAATTATAAAGATGATAGTTGTTCTTTTAAAGCTATTTTGAGTTATCCGTTTATGGAGATTTCTCATGTAATGACAAAATGTTTGAATAGAATTGAATAGAATTGAATAGAATTGAAATGTTTGAATAGAATTGTTACCATTTTTTATTAAAAAGAAAATGCGAAGAAATTAAGTTTAGCTGCAGGGTTAAGTAGAAAGATTCTCATGTAAATTCAGAATAGAAATCGGTTGGAAGTAATTCTTTTGAAAACAACTCTTGATATGTCAATCCCTTTTTTGTTTAAAAATACTATTTAAAAAACATTTTACTGAAGTATAAATTTATAGAGTCAAATACACACTCTTCCTTGCTAGTTTGATGATTGTTAATGTAAACATAGCTTCCATAATTAACACCTTCCTTAGAAATCTGTCTTTCTTAGTCAATACTGTCTTCACCCAACAGAAGACAATCCTTGGCATCTTCTACCATGGGTTAGTTTTGTCTGTTTTTAAACTTTTAACAATTGGAATCACAAAGTATTAACTCTTATGTGTCTTATTTTTTTGGTCAACATTAAACACAGGAATTGAATTGCTGATTTGTGGAGTTACATATACATCTAACTTTAATATGATATGATAGATACTTAGAGTAATTTTAAGGATATTTACAAAACATCAGTGTATCGTTTAATAATAGATTTTATCGTGAGGTAGGCTTATTTTTCTCCATCTTTCTTTCTTTGAAGTTGTTTTTTAAGCATTATGAAGTTTTCCCATCCTTAATAAAATAAATGACCCATTTTCTGATTCCATTTTATGTATTTGGTATATGGAACTTAGATTTATCATTACCCCAGTGAAGGAAAATCCTCCTAATATATACTTAGGACTATGGAAATACTCGATGGATTTTGAACTATATTAGACATTTTGTATAATGAAGTCTTTTCTTGTTGAATTGTTGGATTCTTTGAAGATCTAAAATAATAGATACTCTTAAGTTACAAAAATTAAACATTTCTGATGAAAGTTTTTTGTTACTTTTAACGATATTTGTATTAATTTATTTGGTGATTTAACATGGATTAGTCATTCTAAACATAAGCACTTGAGAAATTTTATTTAAATCTTTTCACTCTTCACTGTAGGGTAGCACTATTCAATAGAAGTATAATGTAAACCATGTATGTAATTTTTAATTTTCAAGTAGGCACATTGAAGGGAAAACTGATGAAATTAAATAATCATTTTAACCCAGTATCTGCAAAATGTTTTTCAATTACATAGTTCATACACTACTATGAGCTATTTAACATTCTTTTTCTCATACTAGGTTTTTGAAATTTAGTTTATATTTTCCCTTATAGCATGTCTCATTTCAGGCATGTATCTAGTGGCTAGTGTGTTGTTTAATATAGATAGGGAGTTATTTCTTGGTTTTTTAAAAAGATAATGCATTAGTCAAATTCACATATAGCTAAAGTTATCCTTAAAAATCCAAGAAAATGATGCCATTGTTGAATGGTAATATAACATCTTTTAGTAGGTTTCAAACAACCTGTTTTCCTTTATTGTTGGAACAAATAACATTTTCTTTAATTGAACACCAGATAAAGCAGTAAGTAAGTGTTTGGGGTGCATGTTTTATGGAAATTACATATCTTTAAACTGTAAAATAAAAATTTGTATCAATAGAGTCGTATCATCTGTGAAAGATAGATAGAAGATAACTTTCTATGAAAGAAAATTCGTATCTTCTATGAAGTTATATGCTGAGTAGAGTTTTACTTTTTTGTTAGTTTCTTTTTTCCTTTTTTATAAGGCATGAATGGTTTAATCTTAACATGACAAGTGGGCATATAGTATAATTCCACTATCTTATGGAAAAAATAGTGTAATTTAAAAAAAGGTCATAGTGTGGTAACATGTCTAAAGTGGTGTGAACTTGATCTTAGACTAACTGAATCATACACAATTTTGTAAACCAACATTACCTTAATTATAAAAGATGGCTGTATGTATACATATGTAACTGTAATTTTTTCATTAATTTGAGTATTTAAGGATTACCTAGATTATGAAGGTTGATGTTTCTTCATATGTATTTTTGCACAGTGGCATAAGTTAAGACGTATAAACTGTTGTACGTGAATTTGTGTCAAATTTTGCTTTCAAGTTTTTTTAGTATTCAGAATTTGGAATGTGGATAAAGGATTCCTGACCTGTGAAAATAGTTGCATATGGCAGATGCTTAAGAGGGTTAAAGCTTTTTGAAATACTACTGACCAAAATCACACATCTTAGCTATTGTTTGGGGTTGCGTATCTGAGGTAGTTGTTTTATAGCCCTCTCAACCAACACTTATTTTTAAAATAGTACTCCCTCTTCCTTTTTAAATGATATAAACTGCTTTTTGACAGCATGTTCTAATAATATATATCCATTTGTTCCTGTAAATTATAGAGACATGCATTGTATTTTGGTTTCTTAAAATAGTATGGATCAAGCAGATTTTGATAGTTTTAAAGAAATAATTTCTATTTGGTATAGATTTTCTTTCATTGTTTTACGGTTTTCTAATTGTAGTTTTTGAAAGTATTATGTTTAAGTCACCTACAATAAGTGTTATTTTTTTTAAATGGTACAAAAATGTAATCAAAGACTTATATGAGAAATGGTATGTGCTAACCTAGTGTACTTTTAAAGGAGAAAATATGTGTTTATACAATAGGTAACTTTTTTAGCGATTTCAGCCAAGACTTTCCTGCAAGTCTATTTACAAGGTTCTGTTTTTTATTATGCCTTTATATATTCAACGCATATTGGCAAGCAACCAGATATATGACTATTTGAAAATCATTTTCATTCTAACAGAAAGAATTATGAATTTTGGTTTATTACTTTCTCTGTCCATTGCCATCTTCCAGATTCAAACTTTAGTATGCAATGATTAAGATAGTTACTGCAGTAGCTTTCTAGCTACTTTTTCCTTTTAGTTTTTTTTTTCTCCAATAGATTGCTCACATTGTTGCACAAAAAAACTTTGTGAAGAAAGTGTTTTTATTCCACAGAAAGACCTTTGCTCACGAGACAGAGGCCCAAGTCCTGCCACTCCTGCTTTGTTCAGAATCATATGGAATATATTTTTGACTTTCAGAACTTTCTTTTTTTTAACTTTGAAAACAAAATTGGGGATTTGTGCATATCTAGGGGAGGAGGTGACTATAAATTAGTTCAAAGACGCAAATAAATTGAGGTTCAGAGAGGAAAGGAGTTTTATAGAACCAGCATTTGAAACCATGAACAGTGTCACACTTAAAAGTAGGCCCTGAAAATGCAGAGCCTTATGATCATGTTATTTAAATGTATTTAAATATTGGTGACTCAACAAGGGAACAGAGACTGAATTTCTATGGAGGAGACAGTGGTTGTGGTTTCTAAATACTATTACATAAAATATGATTTGCAATTTGTATAATCTTTTTGAAAACTAAGTAGGTTGGGAAATTAACCTTAGAGGTTACCCAGATGTATTTAGTCTGTATACAGATCCCCTACTTTATTACCAAGGGCATAAAGTTCAGAAAATAGCTTTTTTTCAAATGTTGACTAAAAATTGATTCATTTGCCTTATTTTTTTTTTATGCTACAGACAAAAATTCTGAAAGATATATGTCTGAAAAATAGAAATGAATATTACCTGGTAGTGAATGTTATTAAGGTTACCTTGACAAGTGTATTAAAATATATGCATGGAGTTTGTATTAATACTGAGTCCATACTATTTGCCATTTTCACAGTAATTTCAGGAAATAAGAAATAGAAATAAAAAATGATACATTTTCATTTTTTTAAGTACTCCTGTGAGTTTCTGTTAAGAATGAATCACAGCATCACATTATTTGTTAGAAAGTCACAATTTAAACCTAGTCTGGTGATCACACAATGCTCTTTTGTTACTTTAAATAGACTTTTACATTAATAACCCTTTTATTTGGTTACTTTAATATAAAATGGAGATTATCATACTGATTTTTTTATACCAAAATATTGTAAAATGTTTATTTTTGAACTGTTTGTAACATTCAAGTTCAAGACTTGTTTTTAGAAAAACATTTAGACTTGTTTTTAGAAAGTTTAACGTGATCACTAGTCATTAGCTTGTATACTTGTATTTTAAAAGAATGCATTTATTAGGGATGGAAGTAGACATGTTTTCTCCTAAAAGAAGCCTGATACAGTTCTTTCCTTTGTTTTATAAAAAAATATTTAGCTTTGCATGTGTCTTTGTGACGGGTATAGTATGGTAACGCCTCTGAAGAGGTGTCTTCGTATAACTCTGTAGTATATATAGTTTTGTAAACCAATGTTACTTCAATTTAAAAAAAAAGAAAAAAATATTTAACTCAAGGCATATATTTCTCTTTCACTTCTTGTGAATGACACAAAGAGTAGCCACCTTCATGGACACAGTTTAATATAATAGTGTGGAAAATGGTGGTCTTAGTCATAAGTCTTAGCCATTTCAGTCATAGCTCTATGTGAACTGTTAGCATATCATTAAATCTGAGCCTCAGTTTCCCTATCTGTAAAATGAGTGTATACTCTACATCTCAGGAATATTATGCAAAGTGAAGAAATACAGTTATGGTCACTCTTTTAATGTTCTAGAAAGATAACATCATTGTCAGTAAATTCTAATATATTTTTTAAAAGAAAGGAAAAAGTTTTTAGATGAACACAGTTACACTCTTTTAAATTTTCTACTACACATTTGCATTTTTCTCTTTTTGCTTATCCCTAATAGTTTTCATAAAGTTTGGCCTATACTTTTGAACTCTTTTCAAGTTTGAACCAGTTAAACATCTGCCACCTACTGACCCAGTTATTCCCACTTCTTCCAACTCTGTTCTTCCCATATACACTTATTATTTTTGTTGCGTGATTAAATTGTCCTTTATTTTATTATTTCCAAAGATCTATATTGTAGCAAGGTTACAGACAGTAGCTTCTGAATATGTTTGAAACTGTAAAGCAAGATGCCTAAGAGCCAGTAATATAGTACTTTTTTTTTCCTCTTAGGGAAAATAATTTTCAAAGAAAACAATTGGTAAAACCTCACTTGGACTTGAGTTTCCTGTTATTGTACAGCAGTTATAGGTTTTAAAAGTCATTTCGGTCCATATATCCAGGTTAAAAAAGTTTTCAGTATAAAGTTTACATTTGTGAAGTGATTCATCATATATGCAGATACTTCAAAATTCATTCTCTAACTGAAATTTTATAGGCTTATAGTTTTGCTGACTGCAAGAAAATAAAAGGCCTAATGCCAGTTCTTACTGGGTCAAGATTTTTTTTAAAGTATCACCATTTCCTCAGCTTTTGATAGTTAACAAAAATCCTAGAGATTTTTCTGCAAAAAGATTTTAACAGGCCAAGTAAGAAAAATTCAAAGTGTTTATGTCCTGGTAGTAACAAAACAATATATTATAGAATTTGTTAATAGAAATTGCTCTAAGCTAGGCTACCCTAGGGCTGTATTTTTATTTAGAGAGAGCTACTGTGGCTACAAGGACTAGTAGTTATGTTTGTGTCTTCGACACAGCTCTAAGCACAGAAAGTTTAACCAATGACTTAAAAACAGACTGTTAGTCTTCCCGGAGATGATCAAGAGACAGTTGACAGAGGCAGTTGACCTGACACTGTGGGGACTTGAAGGTGTTGTGGCTTGTGGACTACATTGTAGAAGCTCACTGACCTGAATTTGAATTCCACACCTGTTTCTCACCTGTCACATGACTTTGAATAAGTCACTCTACCTCTCTGCATCTCGGTTTCTTCATCTGTAAAGTTAGATAACAATCATGTGAGTCAATACTTGACCTCACACTATTGTCATTAACTGATATTTGCTTGCCCTCTAGTTAAAGCTAACCTTCCTCCTAATAGTTATTTTTAAAACCTGCATTCCAAAAATAAAAGTCATTAAAATATAGCAGTATGTGTGAAGCTTCTTAAAAATCATGAGGAAATCACATTTGAGTCAAAGCAGTGTTTACAGGGTTATGGACTGAATTTGACTGGATTTGAGACATCATCATGTGTGGCTTTGAGTAAGTGTGGGTCCTGACGCTCCCATTTGCTGTTGACTTTGGGCTGATCATCTTACCTCCCAAGGCTGGGCATTCTCACCTACAAAATGAGGGTCATTTTACAGGGTTGCTTGGAGAATTAAAGGGATAAAATTATAGAGGCTCTTAATGTACTTTGTGTACATAGTACATAAAAACTTCTAGCTATTCTTGTTGGGTCATAAATACCCTTTGGACAGAGTCTTGAGTACTTGCGCATTTTTTTTTTTTAATGTAATGGTTAATGTGGAATTTGGGATTAGGTACTTTTTTCATTTGTATAATACTTATTCAGTTGACTTAAGATAAAATTCTAAAATATTCTGCATCTCTGGTAATCAAAATAGCATTACATCTACTGTGGTCTAAATGTTTCTGTCTTCCCAGAATTCATGTGTTGAAATCCCAGTTCTCAAGGTGATGGTGTTAGGAGCAGTGGTGGGGTCTTTGGGAGGTGATTTCATCACAAAGGCAGGGCCCTAATAAATGGGCTGAGTAGTACTATTATAAAAAAGTCTCAGGAGATAGCCCTTTCTTATTCTGCCATCTAAAGTTTAGAAAAAATCCAGGATCTCACTCGACACCATATCTATCCATTCCTTAGCTTTGGACTTCCCAGACTTCAAAGCTAATGGAAATAAAGCTGTTGTTCATAAGCCACCCAGTCCATGGTATTCTGTTACAGCAGCTCAAATGAACTAAGACAGCATTCATTTTTTTGATCATCATTTTTTTGATAATGACTTTACACTTATTTAATCCACGCTTTATTCAGTGTCTGTTTTCCCTCTTGCTTCATTTCCTTGTGTGTAGAGTGACCCAAAGAAGGAGCAAGAGAAAGCAGAAAACAAGGTCAATAGAATCAGCCTAACACTTTGTGTGCCGGTGCCCTTTAAATTTACCAGCCCTTGGGGCCGGCCATTTTTTGTGCCACCGCATGAATGGTATAAGCATTCAATAAAACAAACACAACTCCTGAACTACTGGATATTTAAAAAACTGTAATATCTCTCATAAAACACCTTACACTTTCACCAAAACAATGTGTAAAGCTTCTAGACTGAGTACGAGCAAAGAAATAGCTCCTAATAGTTCCAAATAAATCCACTGTGGCATGAAAAACTGGAGACTAGATGAACATGTATTAATAGTGAGCGGCCACCTGATACTGGTGACAAAAACACGTACTAATACGTGAGCGGACCACAAGTGCTAACAATGATTGGGAATACTCTCTGAACTAAAATCCTCAGTTAATTTGATTCATGGCTACTTTTTGAAGTTTTACCAATAGCAAAAATTGTATTGCTTTTATTTACTTTTGTAGAATATCATGGGAAAATTTTGAAGCAAGTCTCTACTTTTCTTAGTGCCTTTTAATAATTTTTTTCAGAACCATAATCTGTCAAAAGGTTTTACAAAATGACAGCTAATAAAAGATTGGTAATTAAATAATTATACATTATAGGAATTGTAAATTTAATTATTTTTAGATCCTCTCTTTTGGGCCCATAAGTTATCTAATGGCATAGGGGTTTTACACTTAGAGAAATGTTCAAAGTTTATGAGACTTTCGGAATGAGGCAATATGGTTTGCTAGGGTGCTATACTGAAAGCTTGAAGAGTTACAGTTTTGGAGAGTTACAGTTTTGCCTTTCTTACTAAAGGTTTGGCTTTGAGTTAAAAATCAAAATCTGGGGCCTCCCTAATGGCACAAAGGATTAAGTCTCAACTCTATGAAGCTATGGCAAGCCACTGCAGCATGAGTTTGATACAGGGTCAGGGAGCGAACGCATATGGCACAGCAGACCTCTCCTGTCTCGCCCGCTGCTCCCCTCAGCACTGTATTTCAGTAGATCTGCCTGTTCTGCTTCCCCACTGTTTCTGGTGAATCCTCTCCCCTCCCCTCCCCCCACCTCTGGCCTATACTGCAGTTCTTGTACGCATAAATAAAAATAAATCTTTTAAAAGAAAATCAAAATCTGGTGTCTTTTAGTCTTTGACACTCAAACCATCACTGACCGATAATCTCCCCTTCCCTCCAATCTAGGATTGCTTCAAGGATGAAGGGGAACATTATAGACAAAGGAAGGTGTACCCCCCCAACTGCTTTTCAATGTTTGTATACGCCCACATACCAGAAACAGTTATTTTGTTTCATTTATCAGCTCCTGGTTTTATTTGACCTTCGAACTTCCCCACCTCCCTTCTTACCACCTAGCTTGCTCTCTCCTTCCCTTCCTTCCTTTCTGAGGACGAGTACTTCTAGTTCTACAAAAACCTGTTTAGGCAGCTAGTGAGTTAGAGCATAATTTTACTAATTGAATATTATTCTAAAGTTCTATATTTGGAGTGCCTTTGTGCTTGTCATGTTTCTTTTTTTTTTTTCACCTCAATAAAGAGCAAGCACATTGTTTATAAAATTATACCTATGAGAAAATAAGACTCACGTCAAGAGATTGTGTTTATTGTCATAGGGTGTGTGTTCTAAGCATGGAAAAAATATAGGAAAAGGGGTAACACCTGATAACCATCTTCATTTTAGTTTGAGGTAAACATTGCAGGAAACAAACTATTTGGCAGTTTGTTAACTAAAACATGAAATAGAAGACCTTGCTAATTTAAATAGCTTAAAATAGCTTAAACAACAAGGAATGTATAGGAATTTTGGAATATGTGTGCTTAGTTAATTTTCATAATGATGTCATGAAGGAGCCACATATATTTTCCATTATTCCGCTCTGCCATCTTGAGTGCTTTGGCTGTGTCCCTCTACCTGGTTGCATGGTGGCTCCTTTTCCTAGCTACATTTTTTTAGGTGGGGAAAAACATTTCAGAGTAAACGTCATTGGCCCTAATTACATCGTCTGCCCATGCTTAAACCTGTTATTGTCAGAGTAGACATTATTTGTCATAAGTGACTTCACCTAATCAGGATTTACCTCCTAAGGGGAGGAGGATGTATATTCTTCCAGCAAGTAAGGAACAGGGAAGCGTGTCTTTGGAGTGTCTGTTAAAGCTAGGGAAATCTTACCTTGGCAGAGTTGTTATTTTCTGCAAACATTCTTATGAGATCACAACATATAGATAACCGTGCCTTCATTCATTTGATATGCATTTACTGTTATTTTATTCCAGTTTTTATTCTAGGCCCTGAGACTAGAGCAGTGAGCAAAAGGGAAAACAATTACTCCTCCCTTGAAGCTTGCATTTTATTGGTGAGATAAGTAAATTACAGATAAATGCAAATAAATTATGTTTATCTTGCATTTAGATTTCATGGTATCTAATTAACAAATGCTAAAGAAAATTTGAAGCAGAGAGCATGGAAGCTTAGGCTGTCTGAGGCAAAGGGTGCATGAGATTTTAGATTATATCTGGGGAAGATCTCACCTAGAAGATGACTTGAGTAAAGGTGGTGTTGATATAGGAGCTAGAAATGCAGTCATGTGGGGAGTAGTTGGATGGGGCTAAATATAAGAGCAAGTCACCAGAGGTGAGGTAAGAGGGAGAAGCCACTAGACAGTTTTGAACAGAGTGGTGACCAAATATAACATTAACACAGAATCATTTTGGCCATTATAGTAATAGAACAAAGGATGTTAGATTAAGAAGCAAAGAAACCAGATAGGAGGCTATGCAATAATCCAGGAAAGATGATCATCACTTGAATAGGGACAGTGAGAAGTTGTTGGGATTCTACATATTCCCAAGGTGTAGCATAGGATTTGCTGACTAATTGGATGTGGGCTGTGAGGGGTGGATAGGCATTTAGTATGGCAGCCAGGTTTTTGACCTGAACAGTTTGAAGAGTGGAGTTGATATTTTCCGTGATTAGAAAGGACAGGGACTCAGTAATTGGCATGTTAAATTTAAGATGTCAAATGAACAATTTATAGATGCCAAATGAAAATGTCAAATAAACTATTGGATATATAAATATTTCTTGAAGACAGATCAATATATATTTTTTAAAAGGATGACTTAAAAAGGCAATGACTTTTCAAAGATTATAAATTGAAAAAACAGCAATAATGAAAGAATAGGAGATAGAGAAATAAAGCATTATATTGGAGTGATAGATTATGTTCCATTAAACAAATAGAGGGAAAAATTGGAAGTAATTTTAAAATAGAGTATTTCAAAGAAGCATTTAGAAACTGAGCAGTCTATTCCAGTTTCAAAAATTGCTTGTTAAAATACTTGTTTTTGAATTTGTGCTTCATTTTTGAAGCCCCAAACCTTGTTAAAATTGTAAATTAAATAAAGAAATACACTGCAGGGAACAGATGTGCAGATTTAGTTATGTCTATTTCCTCGGTAACATGATTCAGTAAACCTTTCGAAAGACCTGTGTTCTATAAACAAGTAAGGTATCTTCGCCCAACCTAGCTTCCTCAATATTGTGTAGCCTGTAGTTAGGTCTGCAAAAATATCATTCAGTCGTAACCCAAGCTAAGAGAAAGAATCAGTACAATATATCTTATATGGGTATATTAGGCTGAGTGGCTTTTCTTTCAAAATATTAGACCAAAGTGTCTTTTAACTGGATTATTTTTCTTGCTTGCATTTCACAAGTATGCAGAACATAGCTAAGCTTGTCAACCTGTGTGTATGACATAAAATGCACCTTGTAAAGTATCTTTCGCATTATTAATACTCAAATACTTAGATCAAAAATTTGGTTTAGAACATCATTAACATTGCTAATTTATTTAAATTTCTTTAAAATACTATGCTGTATGAAATAATACTGTTTGTGAATGTGTTCTTTATAATGCAAGGTTGTTGAAAAACAATATTGTTTTGTCAGATAATAAACACAAGAGATTATTTGTTGGGCAAAGAAATTTTGCTCTTTAATATGGATTAGACTTTTATCATCATATTTCTTGCCATAGGGGTGAATATATGCTCACTGGCCTATATTACCAACGAGGTGAAATGTTTATATTTAAAGGGATATACTGTTTATTCAAAATTTGAAGTATATTGAATTACTTCAGTTTGTTTATTTCTTATGTTTAGTTTTTGCAAAATTACTCTCTTCCATGAGAAAGTTCTGCAAATTTGCTGTAATTAAGCAGCATTTATGCTAGTTATATTTGAGACCAAATTGATGGTACATATGAATTAGCCTCATTCTTTGGCCAAGCTGTCAGTTTTTATCTACAAGTTTGCTTTCAAGTTCTTTGGCGTGTCTCTCTACTGCTGCTTTTTTTTTTTTTTTAAGGACAGTTAGAAAATTCTGTTGCCTAGGCATTAGCTTGTGTCCATGCGTAAGTGATTAAAATGCTTACCAAAACGAGATTCCTGTCAAAGTAAAACTCTGGTTTGCTGTAATATATTTTTATTATGTAAATGGACATCTATTTAAATTGTAAAGTACAATATTAAAATGATCTAAAAACCCACCAGTGACGGGCAAACAGAACTTGACTAATATGGTTACATATCTCAGCCTGTCTCATTTATGACTTTGCCCCTACTGCTTTCTCTGACCCTCAAACACCCTTCAGTTTTGTGTTAATCATTTACTTTCCTTTGAACAAGGCTGATTTTAGCACATAGATCCTTAAATAATTTAATTTTACTTTGTTGTTAAGGTTTGTAAGAATGGAAGCATCCTTTGGTCTTCTGAGACTTACTTTCTTTTAATTCATTGTGTTTTTTTGAAAATATTTTTTATTGTTGTATGTAGTTTGTAGTTTATCTGTTTTACTGCTGAGAAATGTGCCATTACATAATTTATTTCCCAACTGGTGAGCATCTGGGTTTGTTGTGTATTTTTGTTTGTTTTTTTAAAAAAATACCTCTGTACATTTGTCCCTATATTTATATCATTAAGATATTGGTGTGTGTATCTTTCAGAAGCACTGTAAATGTTAGTGTTTTTTATATGCTTTCTGGTGAACATGTGTCAAGGCTTCGGGACATATATCTAAGAGTAGAATTGTGGAGAATGTTCAATTATATGAGATAATGTCAAATTGTTTTACAAAGTTATTGGATCAGTTTGCATTCTACTGGTAATATTTTGGAAGTTCCCATTAAATCAATTCATTATCAAAACTTGGAAATATCTGGTCTGTTGACTTTTCCCAACTTAATGGCTACAAAATGACATCTTATGTGTTCCTAATTTGTTAATGAGTTTGAATAATTTTTCATGTGATTATTTACCATTGTTTTCTTTTTCACAAAATGTTCGTATCTTTTGTCCCTTGTGTACTTAAAATTATGTTAAATGCATTTTTTTAATATTTTCTCATTTTAAAGTAACACCAGACTTACAAAAATGTTGCAAGTATAATAGAGACAAATTTTCCCCTGAAGATTTGATGCCCCATCATTCCTGAATAGCCAGTACGTTTCCTGCAAACAAGGGCACTGTCCTGTAAAGCACAAAAACATCTAAATCAGGAAATTAACATTGATGCATTACTACCGTCTAATCCTTATCGCATTCATTTTTCACAAGTGTTCCCAATAATGTCTTTTGTAGTAAAAGAATACAGTTTGCAATCACACTTGCATTTTGTTTGTCACATCTCTTTAGTGTCCTTCAATCTGTAAAACTTGTTCAATCTTGGTTTGACTTTCAAACTTTGTTTGGCTTTCAATATTTTAAAGACCATATAGGCTGGCTGTTTTGTAGACCATCTCTTCCTTTAGATTTGTCTGTTGTTTTGTCCTGATTAGATGCAGGTTATGATTATTTGGCAAAAATATTATAACCACTAACTGTGTCTTCTCTTGGTACCCTGTCAGTTGCACACACTTTTCATTTTGACCATTTTTGTCAATGTTCACCTGGATCACTTGATTAAGATGGTGTCTACCACATTTCTCTACTGTGAAATTACTCATTTCCTCATGTACATAATAATTAGTGTGGAGGTGCTTTGAAACTATATAAAACTTCCTGCTCAAACTTTCATTTAATGAATTAATTTGTATCACTATGAGTTTATGATTCTGTATTTTATTTAGTGAGTTATGATCCATTACTATCCATTGCTTTCTCATCCCTCCCTGATGTAATCAGTGAGATTTCCTTCAGGTTGGCTTCTCTGTCCTTTCGACATCAATCAACTACCTCCAATTACGTTCCCACTACATTTTTTTCCTCTGTTTTTTGTACCTCCTTCTCTAATGGGAAGAAACTCAGCTACCATTTACCTGATTTGATCAGTCTCCCTGTGTATAGTAAATTAGCCCTTTTCATTGCCCACCTTCCCATCCCCTATCCAAATAATACTATCTGGGCTTGGACAATCCTTTATGGTGGAAACCCTCCACATGTTGCTTGGATTCCTGCATTGCACAGCATGGTGGATCTTTTTGTGGGCACCCTGCTTCACAAGCTCAGGCATTGAGATCTAGTGTTTGCTGCTGCGAATGGTCCTGCTCACCCC
Organism: Scalopus aquaticus; assembly: GCA_004024925.1. Lineage (NCBI taxonomy): Eukaryota > Metazoa > Chordata > Mammalia > Eulipotyphla > Talpidae > Scalopus > Scalopus aquaticus. Next base: position 318,255 of record PVIJ01000265.1, read on the forward strand.
TCACCACCCTTCGGTACCTTGGATTCTAGTACCCACATCACTCTGTTCCCTCCAGTCCGCCTTGGACACCTGCCTTTTCCTGCCTGGGCGTTGACAGCCCTTGCTAGGGATATCCTCTTTGCATTTTGTTCATTTTTAATTAAAATATTGTAGGACACACATATTCTGGATGCCAAAATCTTTTTTGGCAATGAACTTTGTAGTTAATCTTTCTTTATTTATTTTTGGTATATGTTGATGAATGGGAGTTTTAAAATGTAATGCGATTGAATTTATCATATACTTTATACTTTATAGTTAGTCCTTTCTATGTGTTCAGAAATCTTTTCATAAAGATACTCTCTTTTATTTTAAAAATACTGAAGATTTGCCTTCTCTACTTAAAACTTAACTCTCCTGGTTTTTATTTTTTAGACATTTATTGTTAGGGATTTTTCCCCCCAAATGAATAACCACTTGTTTTAGTACTGGTGTGTGATTCCTCCTTTCTTCATTGATAAAACAGTGCAACTTTTTCCCGTTATTCTTTTTCTTTTTTACTGTAATTTCCAGCACAGTGTTGAACAGTAGAGGCCAGAGCAGACATCCTCGCCTTTCTTCCCATTGCTAGAGGGGGAAAACATTCAGCATATTAGTTGTAGGCATTGGGCCAGAAAGGATGGGCTTGTTTGCACAATGGACCAATTTATGTAATTTATCTTATTAATAGTATAAAGGATAAAACCACATGATTATCTCAATATTTACAGACAAAAAAATCATGGGGAACAGAAAACAAAATGAGAGTGTAAGCAAAATAAGACGTAGAGAAGAAGCTACTTTACATAAAATGATGAGGGGAGGCTCTCCAGGAAATGCCATTTAAATTGATATCTCTGCAACCTGAAGGTCCTAGTCTTGTACAGAATAAAGTGCAGAGTGTAGTTCAGCACTTGGCATTGCACTTTTCTTCTTCATTTTATAATTCTAACTCCCAGCATGGTACCAAGTCTCTAACATTTGTTAAACTAACAAATGGATAGTATCTTGCTTTCTTATAATCATATTTTATTACTTTAGATATCATTAAATATTCTTAGAACACAATTTAATGGTTGCATAGTATTTCACAATATAGTTGTAATAAAGTTATTTAAATGTTTTTCTTTGTGAATCAACACATCTGGCATATTCAACTTCATTGACTGACTTACCTATTTAATAATATAAGACAATTGAAAATATTAATCTGAGATGCTTTTCACTATTTATATGGAGACTGTGGCTTCATGCACTTAATGTACTACTATCAGGTGTTTTGCACTATCTGAATTGAAACTATTTGAAGTGAATAGTACTAGAGAAAAATCAAAATTTATATTCCAGAGAATTGTAGAAGACTTGAATTTTTCTCAAAATATACCAGAATTTGAATTCCCCCTTAAGTTCTAATTAGTTTTCTCATTCCAGGTTACTTTAAACTCAGTTTCCTCATCTGTGAAATGGGGGTGATAATCATCTCATAGGGCTATTTTAGAGATTATGTTTGGTAACAGAGTCTGACACAGTAATTGCCCAGTAAACAAGAACTAGTGCCACCTTTTAACTTTGTCCTAGACCTGGAATGTTGCTAACAGTAAGTGTTCTTTATGCTTCAAGACCTCATCAGCAGGTACAGAGCAGTTTATTAATTTTCTTCTGAGGATGTTTACTTTTACTCTTGTTAGGAGTTGGCTATTTTCTTCACTGAATATGGCTACTGTGGGACTAGTCTCTGCACATGTGCCAAAAAGATTTGCCCAGAAAGGTGGTATTTTAAAATACTATTAAATTAGATCTTTTGACATCAACTTTTAGGTTATTTGCAGTGTTCATAAATGTAGTATGGTTACTTTCTTTTTCTGACTTTAAAAAGCAATATACTTTTTTGTCCCAAGAAGTGAAAAAAAAAAGTAATTGAAAACCAAAATACTAAATTCTACTTGAATTTTCAGTGGTTTTATAGGTAATGTTGAAAAGGGACACAAAGGGGTTGCCTGGGAAATAACTTCTGAGGTTTGGGTCTGGAAGGCTTGGCACACTCTAATAGGGATACTAGTAAATATGATTATTCTTAAGTTCACATGCAAATCATTGTCTTCTAGTGATAAATTATAAGGAAAAGTGATTGTTTCCCTATTCTATTTGAAATTCTTATCAGAATATAAAGTTGTTCCAATTTGAGTCCAAGTTCTATAATTTCAGGCATGCCACGTAACTAGCCCTGCTCTGTGTCTGTCTCCCCTGTATAAAGTGGGATAATACCTTCTCTGCTTGTCTCACTTAAGTTATGAAGATCAAATGAGGTCATGTCCATGAAAGTGCTTTGTAACTGGGAAAGCATGTAGCTTGCTAATTATTACTCCAGTTTGTCCTGTAAGACCTGCCCTTTCCTCACTACTATTTGATAGGTCACTGGTAGGGGTGACATGATAGTTCAGAGCTCTGTAATGTGCACCACCTCTTTGGAGTGTTTATTTTATACTTGTACTAGGGTGTGGACAGTTGTAGTCTGTTGCTATTTTTATTCTTTAATTTGTCTTGTTTATTACAAAAGTAGTGCACGTTTACTACAAAGAAATTTGAAAATAAAAATCAGCAGCAAGGGAAAAATTACCTCTAAATGCAGAAATAATTGTATTTATGTTTGTGTCATTTTAAAACAAAAAAAATCAATCTATTGAATATAATGTTCTGTTTCCTGTTTTTACCACTTAAAATATAGTAAGTTATATAAAATGATTTGCAGTAATTTCTTATAAACTATTTTAATGGCTACATAGTATTCTACCATGTAACATACTATGATTTATTTAATTAGTCCCAGATATTTTATTTTGGCATGTAATGGTGAAACAAAGCAAAAGAGAAAGGCCCTGTTGGTGAGTTCTCACCCACATCCTTAAGAATGCAGGGCACACATAGAGATGGGAAAAGGATTTATTTTCATAGAAAAAGGAGAACTGAGGGAGAAAGAGAAAGTGAGAGAGAGAGGGAGACTGTGACCATTTATAGGTCAGCCAGTAGCCGGCTGCAGTTTCTCCTACCTGCAGATGATGTCAACTGAGCGGAGACCAGGATGCACTTGAACGCCAGCTGAGAAGAGCAGCCACACGTGTTCAGTCTTTCAAGTCCAGCGTGGCAGCTCAGCTCTGCCCCTTGTTCTCAGCAGCCTCCCCCATTCAGGCAGTCATGTTCATGGCATGCTGGGAGTTGTAGTTCTTTCTACCTGAGGTCTTCGCATTATGGAGATGGGGCTGGAGTCTGGAGAGCTCCCCTGCTATCAGTATTCTCTTTGGCTTAGTGCTTGGTGGTCACACTTTGCTATTCTTCTCACAAGGGCTGCTTTAATTTTTTTACAGTTAGATATAACATAATGCCATCCTTATGGTGAAATGTTTGTGCATGTCCTCATTTTTTTTCCCATTAGATAAATCCTGGACTTGGAATTACTACATCAAGGAGCACATAACATTTAAGACGCTTGATTAGTAAAACTACCTCTAAATGCAGAAATACATCTACTTTTGTATAACTTTATAACAAAACTTCATTTTACTGAACACAGTGTTTTCTGTTTCTTTAATCACCTCATATATGCTATATAGAACAATATACAATAATTTATACCTCAGTATTTATTGATAATACACAAAATAAGGATCATTAAATAATCAATAAAATATTCATCAAGGAGCTTGCAACATTTTAAGACATTTGAATTATTTACAACTTTATCAAAGTGTAATTATCGTAGAATAGATTGCACATATTTAAGATGTACAATTTGATAAGTTTTGACATGTGTTTACACCCAGGATATCATGACCACAATTAAGGTAGTGCCCTTTTGTAATACCTTTTCCTGCACCCTCCATCCTCAGGCAACCACTGATCTGTTTTCCCTTTCTATAGTTTAATTTGCACTGTCACAGTTTTATGCAAATGGAGTCATACACTATATATTCCTTTTTTGCGTGACTTCTTGCACTCAGCATAATTATTTTAAAATTCAGGCATAGTGGTGTTTATATCAATAACTTAATCTCCTTTTCTTGCACAGTAGTAAATATTCCATTGTGTGGTTTCAGAGTAGAGGGAAATTTTCCGCTACTCCTGTAGTTTCATCTAGGTTGTCAAATAATCAAATAAGCATCAGACAGAATGACAAGAGAAAGAAAAACGTTTAGTGATAACTTGTATACCTCTTTTATAAGAGAAACCCAATAAAACTGATTAATTCACCAAATGGCTCACATCACCACCTTACTTATCTTCAGCTAGAGACCAAGGATGTTGGGGAGGAAGAAGGTCAGTCAGAAGGTCACCAGCAAAGACACAGTATAAACACGGGCATGGGAGGTCATGGGGGTAGGCGCTACAGCAAGGGCAAGGCTGTTACGCAGGTTTATGTTGCTGCTTTCTCCATTGATAAGAATTGAAAAGATTAGGTCTTCCAGTGTAGAGTGAGTCAGACACCTACAAAGGGAGATCTTCCTGTACATATGTGAATGTGCCTCACAAAGGGTCAGCCTCCACCTAGCCTTCAGAGCCCCTCCTATGAAGTAATAGTTATGCCAAAGAGGCATATTTTTGAGGTGATAAATTTTGTCCCCCTATACTATATATACCATATTCACTCACCTAGTGATAGGCATTTGAGTTGTTTCTAATCTTAAGCTCTTAAAATAAAGCTACTTTTGTGCATTGGTCTACAAGTCTTCCTATAAAATAAAGCATTTGATATTTATTACCAGATTTTGTGCTGAAAGGGTACATAGGTAATATTTTGAAACAGGAAAAGATTAGCATGAAAGAGACTGTAGCTGTTTCTTTCTTTTTTTCTTTTGGTAATATACCGTTGGGAGGATTTACATTTTTAGACATGAATTGATTGGAAAGAAAGTAAAGATCTGTTGCTTTCCTTTAATGGACAATTCATAAACAACCCCTATTTCTCTATCAGGTGGTTACTTCGGTATTGAACTTGAACATGAAAATGTAATGGGAAAGTTTACAGAACTTAACAAAGGGTATTTCTGGTTTGGAATAAATGCCAAACTATCTTTTTCCTCTTCAGATGCACACTAGACTGAAAGAGAGAGGAATCTGAAGACTCCAGATGACATCAGAGCTACTTCTCAACAGTCTTCTCAGTTTCCTTTCTCAGACATCAGAGACTCAAACTTTGGAGGCAGTGGTGAGAATATTTTTCCTGAGTTTTTAAAGCTTAATTATTGTAACTTTAATATATTTTGGACAGTTTTTTCTTAGTTGTAAATTAATTTATAATCACCAGATTTATATATTATCCTTTATCTTTGCAAATTATTTCATTAGGCAATGTGGTTTTATAAAAAAGTGAATAAATGCAATCCTATAGTTAAGAACCTTACAGGGACAGAAGAAATATAGATAATGAAATACAGGCAAACAGTAGAAGAGATTAAATGCCATAAGAAAGACTTGTGAATTCAAAGTTGTGCATTATTCCTGGAGAAAGAGGGATTGGAAGCTTGAAATAAGAAATAGCATTTGTATTGATGATATTTGTTTTTTCACCAAAAACCAAGAAAATGTTCACTTAATATAAAACTCAAAGTAACAGTCTGGTTTTAGATGAAACGTTGTCATTTGAGGAAAAATAGAAGCATGTTTGGTTATCATGGATTTAATATACTCTCTAGCTCAGTGATTACTTTTTAATTATTTAAAATATAAGTACTGTATATATACAATATATAATATGTCTTTATGTATTTTACATATCAAATATATATAAAAATATAAAATAATTATTTAAAATGATTACCTCTTACAAGGCAAATTAGTATATTAGTTTTTCTGAGAAATAATAAAACAATCTGATAAACATAACACAAGTAGGTGAGAAGTGTGACAAAAAGAGATGAGTGAGTGGCTAATTCAAGTTGGATTAACACTCTTGTTTTCTACTTTACTACACTCTAAATGAATTTGTCAAGTCTTAGCTCTTGTGCCTTATTCTGCATATGCTCAGGCAGAACTACTCCAAGTAAACCGAGAAAAGGCACAGTGATTGATTTTTGTGCTCATAATTAGCTATGAAGCATTCGCTTTCAACTTGCTAGCCAAAAATTCTGTCCAAAGAGAAATAGCAGACAGAATAGCCAAAATTCCATTATTTTAGTGGACCACAATGTTATAAAAGGAAAATGGTAACTTTGATATAAATTTGTTCTTTGTCTCTATACATGATATGTTTACTATTATGATAATGCTAACTTATTTTTTTCTTCACTATTCTGATTATACGAAAAAAACATAGTAGTTTTTATTTTAATCATTCTACATTTATTTTAATTACTTATCCTTTCATGCTTGGAAATCTTTAAAATACTATATTTATTAAATAAAAGGGCTAGAAAATTATTAGTAATTATTTTGTTACTGGTCAGTCTTCATGTATTCATTTTTTTAATTGAGATTTTTAAATTAACCAAACTTTCATTTGTAAAAGTTCTTTCATTGAGGTATAATTCAGGTATAATTATGTGTTTATGACTGCCTGATAGTCAGAAATCTGCTTTTATATTTAATATAACCTAGTTGATACTGAATTCCAATTGTTTTACTGTCATTAAAATGAAATTTATAACCATGAATACTTTTATGTCCCTCAAGATAGTTTGTTGTTTGCTAATTTGTCAGCACCATGTAACCAACAGCCACTTATTGTACTTGGATAAATACATTAGAGATAGCCAGCCAGCTGGAGAATATACATAGTCAGTAAATTGTCCTTGAATAATCATTTTCCAAATAGAAGATGGATTATTTAGAATATATAGAGGATTGCTTTTAAAAGTAAATAAAAGTGAATTATTAGTGATTATGCCATTTATATATATTTAAAAATATTTCAAGATTTTAAAAGTGAATTTTAAGAATATTTTTTTAGAATGAATTTTGTCAAACAATTCTTCCTTTTGAGTGAGGAGCCCATGGTAAATAAGTTTGAGAGATGTTGAGTCATAGTATATAATGTTTCCAGTAGTCCTTTCATTAGTCAGTGGACTGTTAGTTTCCAAAAAGAAGGTCACATGTGTATCTCAGGAGAGCAGTCTTCAACAGAATACTGTTGAAGTCTAAACCAATATATTGTGTTGTCGGAAAACTCAATGCAAACTTTTTGTTTGCATAAAAAACAAAAAATTACGTCATGACTTTTCCAAAACCCAGTACTTCATGAGGTTTTACTGTGGCTTGTCTGTCATATAACTACACTCCAAAAACAGTCATATTTTTTGAGTATATCAATGTCCTGAAGAAGAGGTTAAAGAAGGTGATTGGGAAAAAGGAAAGGAAGAAAATTGAAAAATTGAATATTGCCACAGCATACAAGTATATGTTAAGTATAAAATGGAGTGCTTATAAAACTGCTCAATATCTTAGACCAAGATTTATTTCTCTTTCTCACCTGATAACTCCCCTTTTGGAAAGAAATAACCATCCCGGGCCTCCCTGGTGGCGCAGCGGTTAAGCGCTGGGCTGTGGAGCTGTCGGCAGCGGCGACGTGAGTTCAGTGCCCGGCCAGGGAGATTCCCACCTGGTGCAGCAGACCTTTCCTACCTCTCCCGCTGCTCCCCTCAGCAGTGTATTTCCATCTGTGTATTACCTGTTCAGCTCCCCACTCTGTCTCTGGTGAACACTCTCGCCTCCCCATGCCTCTCTGGCCTGTACCCCAGCTTGCATGCAAAAATAAAATAAATCTTAAAAAAAAAAAAAAGAAATAACCATCCCATATAAAGAGCAAAATCACCCTTCATGTATTTTATAGAACTTCACGTACTTTCTGTGCTCCATTTATCTCCATGTTTAGCATTTATTAGCTAATTTTGATAAATACTAGTGAAATGAAAAAACAGTGAATATCTTGGTTAGAATTACATAATTGGCCATCAATTTAGCTTAAACATTTGAATGTACTCAGTTTCTTGCTGGAGTTTTTATTCGTGGTTGCTCACTGGAAAGAGTTCTTTATTGTATTTTTTTTCTAGTTCAATTAAGTTTTTGATGACTATTTCAATAAGTACATTAAATGTTAAAATGTTTATGTCAGATACAGAAATGTCTGTATAAAAAAATGAAAATGGCCACTGATTCATCATATTCTAATAGATTGGGTTACCAGGTTGGTAAAGTGAGCCTAATTATCTACATGAAAGGTTTCCCCACACTTTACAAAATACTCCTCAAAGCAATATTTTTAATTTAAGAAAGTATTTTGGAAAAGTGTTTATACTTCTACACAAAGTTTTCAGTGAAGCTGTTTGAGGGAAGACTGAGGGGTATCCCGGGACCCTCAAACTTGCACACTGTAAATGGGTTCTGCCATCTGTCACATAAAGACAGAGCTTACTCTTAGTGTGTAAAACCTTCAGTGGAAAAGAACTTTAATAGAATTAGTGTCATAGAAAGAGAAGAAAGAACAATAGTTTCACAGTGAGATACCCCGAATTACCCATCCCTTCATGGGTAAATGACCAGCCAAACAGCGTTAGACCAAAGCGGGGCCACTGAGGTCCAAAAATTTGCTTCTGATGGGGAACCATAGGGAAGGGTTGGAAGGGTCCAGGCAAGTGTGAAATGAAAGGAGCAAATTGAAATACAAATCAAGTTAAAGGCTGCCAGTGTTGGCTTCTACACATCTCTCACCCATGTATTTCTTCCATGTCCCCAAGTTCCTGGTGGTAGTCTAAGGCCAAGAAACAAACAGGACTTCACATGTCTCTGCTCCATGTGCCTCCTTCTGTCTCGTTTCTCAAGTCCTTTTTCGCTTCCCCTCACCACTCAGCTCCACCCCTTACTAGGTGAGGCAGGGAACGTGGATCCTCCCCTTTTTCGGTTACACTGTTACAACATCAAGATCAGTCCAGAATCTGACTGAGTCATTTTAGTTGGATTTAATTCCCATAAACTGACTCGGCTATCTCACTGATATTGGCTGGGCTTCATGAACAACAGGGCAAAAAATTTGGATGCTTGACTCAAATGAAGTTCTGTTCATTTCCCACGTTGTTTCCTGGTTCAGAGTTCATTTCTCACCCAGAGGTCTTGTGCTGCTAGCCCCTATTACTGATGTCTTTGCCCCAGTCTCTCACAGCCACCAGTTCTTCCTAAAACTCCAGTTTGCTTTTATTACTTCTCTGATGAGAATAATTCAGTGATCCCGGTAGCGTAATTCCCACAGAAGAATAGCAAGCCTTCCTTTGTCAAACCTAATTTATCCTTATGGTGGGAAACAATATAATTAACATTTTTCTGAATTTGGTATCTCTAAAGGACTGATTTCCTTAAGCTTTTTTACTTAAAACCTTGATTGATATGTAACTAACATCATTTTGGGAGGACAATTCCTATTATAACAAGCCTCCGTGTCAACTGAGGTTTTTTCCTTTCCCATGAAAGATTTCAAATGAAATAGTTAAAATTACTTAAAAATGTATCCAACAGAGTGTCAATTCACTTTCTCTTTTTACGCACACTCTGGTCTTTTTCACTTAAATTAACTGTGGTAAACCTGATAGTCTCCTTGATTCTCTGCTACATTTGCTGTTCAACTGTGTGACCTGTGGTTTGCACCTCTAAAATTGGTGTGATTCTAACAGTAGAACTTATTATGCATTTTATTTAGATAAAAAGAACTTCCCCGTTCTGGATTAGAGATAAACTAGTAATTTTCAAACCTCCTTTATTTTCTTTTTTTTGCATTTATTTATGGAAAGATGATTGTGATAGTAAAGATCTTGCAAGATTCTGGTGTTTTCATCACCTGCTTTTGCCACTGTTCCTCTCTGCCATCTTGCAGTCTCTTCTCTAAGCTTCTCAGAGTATCTGTGGTACAGGTGCAATTCTGCTGTTTTTATTCTTCTTCTTTTTTTAAAGTAAATTACATTTATTGTGTTTTTTTTAAAAGCTTCAGTTTATGACAGATTGGAAATTAAGAAACAGGCATATGAATTATAAATTCAAATCTTTCAACATTTGATTGGATACACCTCTAATTACTGTCAAATTTCTATAAACATGTCTAATTATTCATGGATCCTGCTTTTTTAGTGTATTATTTCAAGATTCCAGTATATACCTATGTACTGCTGTGTTTCCTTTCTGGATCTGATGCTCCTCTCACTTGTCTAGAAGTTGCTTTTTAGCTTCTTTTCCAATAGGCAAAGGCTTGATTTCTTGCTGAAGTCAATCCCCATGCCACCTTTGTGAAGTACGTTCGCTGGTACAATGTTGCTCACCTTTCACCCCATTTTCTTCCCAAAATTTGCCTGCCTTTGCTTTTTTGTTTCTTTGTTTTGCTTTTCTCATATCTTCTCTTATAGTAGCATCAGGTACTGTTTTTGTTTGTTTGCTTGCGTCTATGTTGTGAGCCCACTAAGAACTGGTTTATCACTTAGTCATCCTTCTATCTTTAGCTCTTAACACATAAAAGCTTCTTTATAAATATTTGTGCATTTGTTACTTCTTGTAGAGTGAAATCAGAATAGTAGTGACTGCAAAAGTGGTAGATGTTTCGTATCTTTAGTACTGATTGTCTTTTTATAAAGTCGTTCTTTTCTTTCCTCACCTGGTTCTTAGTGTATTTCTTCATAGAGATCATCATTTAGCTGGCATATTTAATAATGTAAACTCTTGAAAATTGGACATAGAGATTTATTTGAAAATGAATACTAAGTTTGCGTTTCTTGACTCTTGACTTCAGTAGACCAGCTTTCTGTTCTCAGCATCCCTTTAGAAAAGTCTTAAATTATTGAGGACCCAAGAGAGTTGTTATTATGAGCTTCACATAAATTAATATTTACCATACTAGAAATGTAAACAGAAAAATTTTAAAGCACAAGAATACACAAGGATGCATTCCATTAGCTATCAGAGTAGTGACACGTATCATGTAGCCTTTGGACACATCTACTATATACTCATGAGAGAAAGAGACAAAAAAATCAGATAAGATTTAGTATTATGAAAATAGTTTTGACCTCATTTGCCTCCAGAAGGGATGATGAGAACCTTTGAGTCCTTGGACCCTACTTTGAGAACTGTTGCTTTGCAGGAATTCACTTGTCTAATTGCCAACCTACTATTCTATATTTTTGTTTCAATTTTGTTGTAACCTAGCTTCTATGTTTGTAGATTAGTAAATAATTGGCTTTATTTTTTTTTAATATATGCAAGGTTTATCAAATTTCTTACCCTTCTATTAATGTCTAGACATAGAATGTGCTGGAACTTATTACCAGGTTTGGCTTGGCAGCTATAAGACAGAGATGCTTACTCAAGGAGAAGTCATTTTATTTGTGGATACTCTGTAAGGTCATTCCTAGGTGCGCCTGGTCAGTAACCTGGCTTTCAAGATCTAGCCCTTTCTATGACTTGCGAACCTCATGTACCAAATATACCTCATGTGATGATTTTTCTTACTTCAGCAGATTTGGAGCTTTGGTCATTTTCATAAAGTAAAGTTTACTTCTTTTTGGAGGGAGGTGAGAACTCTTCCCTTCAGAATCTTTCCTCCTCCTCTCCTTTGTTTGACCTTCCCCTCCACTTGCCTTAACATGATCTCTGAGGCTGGCTCTCCTTTTCTGAGAGTACAATCTGCTCTCTGGCAGATAGTTACTTGGCCCTAGTGACTCCTCTTACCTTGGCTGATACTCTGTTAAATTCTTTGTGAGGTCTTAGTGGGACAGTCAGCCTCTAGAGTATTTGACGACTCTTCAAATTACATGGGGACTGGGCCTTCCCAGAGAGTTCTGGTGATGCACTGTGTACGTATCATCTGCTTGGGAATACCAAGATGGCTACTAGCTTAGACTCTTAAGTCACTGACAGCGTCATTATTCCTTTAATTTATGATCTTTTCATCATGTGATTGAGTCATGGTGTGAGCGGCAAATTGGGACTCATCATTATGAAGGATAAACTAGAAGCACAAAGCTGATAAAATGTCAGAGGCGTTTTGTTTTTTAATTACATGTCAAGTATAGTAGGCACTTATTAAATGTTGCTGAGTAAATTTTATTCTCAGTGGTGTTAATGAAACTCTTACTCTCAGCTACCACATTCTAGTTTAAGCCAATCATCTCTTTTAACAGCCAAGGGAAGTGTGCCCTCACACTGTTCTGAATAGATACATGTTGCTGTCTGAATAATACCTTACCTGCTACTGAATGAAAGTTGTCTTTTGAAATGTATGAAATTCAAATTTGATTTTGATACTGGGCAGAACTGAGGGGTGCCCAGAGACTCCAAACTATTAAGGAGAAAAAAATCCATATTGCCTTTTCTAAAGTTTCATGCTCATCCATGAGCATAAAAGCAAAGTAATAAAACTCTGGTGTGTTCAAAGATTTTTAGTTGGTGAGAGGGTCAAAGGGAATGAGAGGAGAAAAGAGAGAGAAGGACTTCAAAATACATACTACCAATCAAACTCTGAAATCAACCATCCCCTTTTGGGCAAGTATTCAAACAGGCAGGGCCCACGAGCAGAGCCACCGGGAGAACTAGGCAACTTCCAGGCAGAAAATTCAGAGAGAGGGGGCCTCCCTGGTGGCGCAGCGGTTAAGCGCTGCGCTGTGGAGCTGTTGGCAGCAGCAGTGTGAGTTCGACGCCCAGCCGGGGAGAATCCCACATGGTGCAGCGACCTCAGCAGTGTATTTCTTTTTTTTTTTTTTTTT